>CM031601.1:86109614-86132129 GCA_018398815.1 Conus ventricosus | reverse complement strand
GAAATACTTTATTTGATTGTCTGCCATATGAATGAACCCCTTGCTTCCAGATTTTGTTGTACACTTTAAATGAAATACATCAAGGACTAGAAGGTTTATTTCTAAAAATAATAAATTTCTGCTGTTATCAACAACACATGTGTGTTGTGACATCAAATGACGTCATTTTTCGCTAAGCTGGTATACCAGCAACGGATTTCACCCGGATGTGTGTTGTGGCATCAAATGACGTCATTTTTTGCCTAAGCTGGTATACCAGCAACCGATTTGACTGAGCAACAAATTTGACCGCGACAGTGCCACTAATGCAAAACCGTCATACCTTGAACAGACCCACCACATGTGCAGAAAGACGAACAGGGTTTAATCGCCGCTTCTGGTACATGACATGAACATGATGGCGACCCGCCAAAACCGGTTTCCCCAAAGAGCCCGGATGCTCATTCACAACAAGGGACTTAATGCCCAATCACTACGCGACACGCGACACTCTACATCCCCCCCCCCCCCTCTTTCTTTTGTATTTTGGCTTACTTTGAGCAACACCACAGCCTCTTTTGGTTCCCTCCCTCTCACCCAAAAAATTGGAATAGGGGAATGTTCGTCCTGACTCGGCCTTTCTATCCGTCTGCCTCCGTCTCCCCACCCCCCTCATTCCTCTCCAGTGACCACCCCCACCCTCCACCCTCCCACCCCCACCCTACACCCTCCACCCTCTGGTCAGCTGAAGGAGTAGTAGTACTAGTAGTAGTAGTAGTAGTAGTACTACTACTACCACTACCACTACCACCACCACTTTTGTCATCATTGTTGAGGCTGATATAAATCAGGGACTGGATTGTAGTTCTGACAGTGAGAGTGTACGTATATATTGGAGCTGCTCGGTCCTTTGGTATGTTTTTGTATTCTTTCGCTCTGTGTATAAATCGCCTGACTGAAAAGGTTATTGTTGTCATGGTACGACTGACCGTGTACTTTTCTAATACTAATCAAGGAAGAAGCGTCGAAGACAGAAATCGTGTGAGAATGGAGAACAGAAATCAAAGAAGAAGCCTGGAGGGACAGGATTCGTGTGAGAAGCTTTGAGAACAGAAATCAAAGAAGAAGCCGTGAGGGACAGGATTCGTGTGAGAAGCTTTGAGAACAGAAATCAAAGAAGAAGCCTGGAGGGACAGGATTCGTGTGAGAAGCTTTGAGAACAGAAATCAAAGAAGAAGCCTGGAGGGACAGGATTCGTGTGAGAAGCTTTGAGAACAGAAATCAAAGAAGAAGCCGTGAGGGACAGGATTCGTGTGAGAAGCTTTGAGAACAGAAATCAAAGAAGAAGCCTGGAGGGACAGGAATCATGTGAGAAGCTTTGAGAACAGAAATCAGGGAACAAGCCGTGAAGGAAGGAATCGGAAAGAAGCCTGGAGGACAGGAATCTGAAAGAAGCCTTGGGGACAGGAATTTTGGAAGGAGTCTCGAGGACAGGGGTCGGGAAGAAGCCTGGGGGACAGGAACTAACGAAGAAGCTTTGAGGACAGAAATCGAAGAAGCCCTGAGGGCATGGGCCAAGGAAGAAGCCCTGAGGACAGGGACCGAGGAAGAAGCCCTGAGGACAGGGACCGAGGAAGAAGCCCTGAGGACAGGGACCGAGGAAGAAGCCTTGAGGGCAGGGACCGAGGAAGAAGCCCTGAGGACAGGGACCGAGGAAGAAGCCCTGAGGGCAGGGACCGAGGAAGAAGCCTTGAGGGCAGGGACCGAGGAAGAAGCCCTGAGGACAGGGACCGAGGAAGAAGCCCTGAGGGCATGGGCCAAGGAAGAAGCCCTGAGGACAGGGACCGAGGAAGAAGTCCTGAGGACAGGGACCGAGGAAGAAGCCCTGAGGGCAGGGACCGAGGAAGAAGCCTTGAGGGCAGGGACCGAGGAAGAAGCCCTGAGGACAGGGACCGAGGAAGAAGCCCTGAGGACAGGGACCGAGGAAGAAGCCCTGAGGGCATGGACTGAGAAAGAAGCCCTGAGGGCAAGGACCGAGGAAGAAGCCCTGAGGGCAGGGACCGAGGAAGAAGCCCTGAGGGCAGGGACCGAGGAAGAAGCCCTGAGGACAGGGACCGAGGAAGAAGCCCTGAGGACAGGGACCGAGGAAGAAGCCTTGAGGGCAGGGACCGAGGAAGAAGCCCTGAGGACAGGGACCGAGGAAGAAGCCCTGAGGACAGGGACCGAGGAAGAAGCCCTGAGGACAGGGACCGAGGAAGAAGCCTTGAGGGCATGGGCCGAGGAAGAAGCCCTGAGGACAGGGACCGAGGAAGAAGCCCTGAGGACAGGGACCGAGGAAGAAGCCCTGAGGGCAGGGACCAAGGAAGAAGTCCTGAGGGCAGGGACCGAGGAAGAAGCCCTGAGGACAGGGACCGAGGAAGAAGTCCTGAGGGCAGGGACCGAGGAAGAATTCTTGAGGTCAGAGACCGAGGAAGGAGTCTCGATGACAGAAATCCAGGAAGACGTCTCAAGGACAGGGACCGAGGAAGAGGCCTTGAGGACAGAAATCGAGGAAGAGGCCTTGAGGACAGGAACCGAGGAAGAAGCTTCGGAGACAGAAATTGAGGACGAATTTTTGAAGACAGAAATCCGAGGAAGAAGCCCTAGAAGACAGACATGGAAGACGACGTTTTTAAGACAGAAATCGAGGAAGAAGCCTCGAGAACAAGAACTGAGGAAGAAGCTTCGCCGAGCCTTGGTAAGACTTGTCTTCGTTATTTAATCTGTGATTCTTTCACACTAACACACACACACACACACACACACACACACACACACACACACACACACACACACACACACATAGAATCAAACACGCGCATACGCGCGCGAACGCGCGCGCACACGCACATGCACAGTGTTGCACGCGTGCGCACACACATGTACGCGCACAGACACCATCACCAAATCACACACACACACACACACACACACACACACACACACACACACACACACACACACACACACACGCACGCACGCACGCACGCGCACACACACATACACACGCGCGCGCGCGCACGCACACAAGTGTGAATAGTATGTGTTCAGTGTGAAAGTAATAAATGTGTGTGTTGTGTATGTGTTATGTGTTTTTTGTGTAGATAGTGTGTGTCTTGTCTATTAATTTGTACATAGTGTGTGCGTGCGTGCGTGCGTGTGTGTGTGTGTGTGCGTGTGTGTGTGTGTGTGTGTGTGTGTGTGTGTGTGTGTGTGTGTGTGTGTGTGTGTGTGTGTGGTACACCCATGGGGATGCTACTTTAAGGCTGTTATGAGCTGCATCCTGTAGTCTGATTTACCTCTGTTCAGGAGCAGTTATGTCCCTTGATATCTTAATGGAGTGTCCTGCGCGTGCCTGTACCCATCGTCAACACAGCGCGGGCCTCCAAGGGTGGTACAGGACAGCTCTAAAGGCAGGTGAAGACAGTGCTTCTCTGGGTCCTCCCCAGCACCTTCGGGTGTTTCTTTTTCTTCTTTGCCTTAACTAGGCTGACCCTGGAGAAAGGTCCAGTGACGGTGAGGAAAGACCCACTGACCACAGGGAAAGTCCTGTTGACAGTGGGAAAGACTACAACTTTGGATTCTCTCTTGAGGGCACATAAGATCGAATGGCGAAAGCTTGGCTGTGTCTGGAGTGGCACTGTCTTCATCTGTCCGTGGGCAGGGGTGGTTGGGTCTGTGGGGTGTGCTCGGCAGCTGGAGGGTGGTGTTTTTCGCCGGTGGGCTCTGCAGTCATGAAATACGGGCTGGTACACCCATGGGGATGCTACTTTAAGGCTGTTATGAGCTGCATCCTGTAGTCTGATTTACCTCTGTTCAGGAGCAGTTATGTCCTTGATATCTTAATGGGGTGTTCCTGCGCGTGCCTGTACCCATCGTCAACACAGCGCGGGCCTCCAAGGGTGGTACAGGACAGCTCTAAAGGCAGGTGAAGACAGTGCTTCTCTGGGTCCTCCCCAGCACCTTCGGGTGTTTCTTTTTCTTTTCTTCTGTCTTGTCTATTAATTTGTACATAGTGTGTGCGTGCGTGCGTGCGTGCGTGTGTGTGTGCGTGTGTGTGTGTGTGTGTGTGTGTGTGTGTGTGTGTGTGTGTGTGTGTGTGTGTGTGTGTGTGTGTGTGTGTGTGTGATCAGGTTCGTGAAAACTGGTTTCAGAAGGATACGTGGGGTTGCGGAAGGGGTGGAGAAAAGAGAGGGAGAGAGACTATTCGACAGTAATGGAATTGGCTTAGCCATTTACGCAAACATAGACAATATTCATATGAGATTCTTGGAGGGAAAAAAAGTTACAGTATTCAAAATGTCAGCTCGCGGACGACACTACGTTTATTGAAATAGGCGACAATTTTCGCATGTAAATTTGTTTGAGACATTTGATAAATACAAGTCATTTATGAAAGATTTTAAAGCCATGGCTGGGTAGAAACATTTGAAAGAAACGCATTGAAGCCAAAGAAGATGAACCGGAACCCACATAAGTTTGAAACACTGTGGTTACGGGTTTCATCTGACGTGTCGACCCTGTTGGAAATAAACGCAGCAAATAGACTCTTTGATGTGAAAAGAAAATTGGAATAAGGTCACAAAGAACAATAACACTTTGGGGGCAGAGCGCGTGTAGTGGTAATAAAATCTCGATTTTTTCCAAGCTTATCTATCTCTTAACACTCCTTCCAAATCCATAGGACATTCAGATCAAGGTAATTCAAAACGTGTTGTTTCATGCTTGTATAGGATGACAAAACTGACGCAATCAAACGGGAATAATCTGTACAAAACTGAAAATGGGAGGAGGGGGAGGGGGTAGGTATTCCGAAAACTGAAGAACGATGCGAAGGCATTGAAGGTAATCTGGATAGCAAAACACTATATTAAAAAACCAAACTGGGTGGTGATGGTGTGATGGCATTGCCCAGTAGAATCAATTCAATGATATATTTGTTAAAACCCTCTTTGCAGTCCTTTTGCAAAACTAGTTCTAAAGACCATGGAAAGATGTATTCGATGGATGTGGAGAATTCTGTAATGATGTAGAATTATAGAAGGAGATCGACTTGCATCAGATCCAATACTCTACGCTTACAAACTCAGAATTTTAAACAGGACTTTCCATTTCAAACACAAACGAAATACATTTCGTGCATGATCTGCTGGATGAACATAACAATTTCTGTCTTTTAGATCTTCTACTCAAAGAGTCTTAACTTTGTTTTAAGAATTAAACAAGTGTCGAATAATCAATTAAAAGATATCAGAGGATTTGAAAAATCTGTAGTCAAGATGAATGTGTGTGAGAAATTGTGAGAAAGGGTAAAGCTGTATAGTTAATAGTCAACATGCAAAGAGTTTAAAGAAGATACTATGATATTTCTGGAAACAAATGATAAATAACCAAGCCTTTTTCACAATGGAAAAATAAATGGAATAAAAAACAAGACTGATTCGGTAACAGTACTGAACAAATATATGACTAAAAGAAGAAAAATTAAAATGTTTAAAATCTAATACGTGCCATGTGATTTTACTGACAAATAATGTTTTAAAACAAAATAGGCATTCCCAAAAAGAGAGAAATTCAAAAATACGACTTAAATACCCATCAACATGTGTTTGCTTTGGCCGGAGCTTGAGACAGTCATAAAAGGAACATGTGGAAACTGCAAACTTCTTCACTTAAGTTTTGAACTAATTCTCATTTGACGTAGCAGAACTGATGAAGTAAAACTGATGAAGTTGTTGGCATTATTTTGCTGGAAAAATTTAATGTATACAAATGTAGAATGAATGAGATAAAGCCTTCGTATCTTTTTGAAAGGATTGTACTTTCAATATGAAGTAGAAAAAAAAAACATGCACACGTCGTGGAGACGAAACAATGCCAATTCCAAAGAAAATGATATTTCTGCTTGGGTTTATTTTGAACTTTGAACTTTTTTCTCAATCACTCCCGACACAACAAAATGAAGTTACTTATAAGCAAGTTTTCACTTTTTTTTCCTTTTTTTATACTGAACCAAACTGAGTTGTCAATTTTTTGTTTGTTTGTTTGTTTTTGTTAAAGATCAAGATTAAATCTGTCTGCTGCTGCTGTTGCTCATGCATGCCCCTATAAGACGGTACCATGTGAAGCCCAGCATTGTGCATGTGAGTAAACGTTTCATTGTTGTCATTGTATCCTTTTCATGTTGTTGTTGACATAATCATATTTTCATGAGAATGTCCAACACGTGTTCATTTCTAGTCCAAAGTGTTCATCATTTGCCCCCCCCCCTTCCCCCCTCCCCCTCCCCCATTTTATTCATTTAGTTTCGTTGTTTTTTTTTGGGGGGGTGGGGGTGGGTTTGTTGTTTTTTTGTCCTACTAAAATTTACTCTGCGGGGACAACTTATGTCTGGTAGTATATTAACAGGCTAGATAATCTATGTAAAATTAATATTATGCAAAGATTGTAATATGACTGCATGTTAATCCAATGAATGACTTGTGAAGATGATTTAATCAACCTAAACTTGAAACAGAATAGGAGGAAAACTTTTCACCAACAGCAAAAACAAATTATCTGCAGACCCTAATTTTGACAACAAAAATTAACCATTTGTTCACATCTGCGCTTACCATTCTGAATAATATGGAAGACTACCACTGGTGACTGCTCAAAATAACAAAGACAGACAGATTGTATTAGATCAGATTAGACAATTAGATGATGACAATCGCAACTGATTTATTTGTCTGACCATTCGTATTAACAAAGGCTGAACTTCGTGCGAGTACAATGTTTTAGCGGAATACAGGAACGGCTAGTGAAGGCAACTAACATGCATTTTTTATCACGTTTATGCGGCATAACAGAGTCTCTGATCTTCTAAAAAATGGTCAGTGTGTGTATGCGTGTGTGTGTGTGTGTGTGTGTGTGTGTGTGTATGTGTGTGTGTGTGTGTGTGTGTGTGTGTGTGTGTGTGTGTGTGTGTGTTGTGTGAGTGAGTGTGTGTGCGTGTGTGTGTGTTTGAGAGAGAGAGGGGAGGAGAGAGAGAGAGAGAGAGAGAGAGAGAGAGAGAGAGAGAGAGAGAGGAGAGAGAGAGAGAGAGAGAGAGAGGAGAGAGAGAAGAGAGAGAGAGAGAGAGAGAATGGCAAATAGTTGAACTGTTCGGCCATTGATCTGATCTGCAATGAAATTATGGAAAGTAGAAGTGTCTAAACTCTTAATAGAAAAGGGATCGGTGTGCATTTACAACATGCAATGCAACAATGTCACTGTACTTCAAGGAATGGTCAGAGAGAGAGAGAGAGAGAGAGGAGAGAGGGAGAGAGAGAAGAGAGAGGAGAGAGAGAGAGAGGAGAGAGTGTGTGTGTGTGTGTGTGTGTGTGTGTGTGTGTGTGTGTGTTGTGTGTGTGTGTGTGTGTGTGTGTGTGTGTGTGTGTGTGTGTGTGTGTTGTGTGTGTGTGTGTGGGAAGTAGAGAGTGGGGGGGGGGGATGAACTCAGAGAGAGAGAGAGAGACAGAGACAGAGACAGAGACAGAGGGAATGGTAAATGGTTCAACTGTCTGGCCATTGAGAGAATTTTTACACGTAATTATAGACCTCAAGACTGTACAGAAAAGAGGCAGATGAGTGGCTTATTCAGGAATTATCTCAGTTAATCAGAAACAAATGAGCAGGAACACAAATCTTTATTGTTTCGGTGAATTGAAAATATACGCAGCAGGATCGCTTGAAGCACTTGCTTCACAAGTAGGGTAGGTGTAAGCACAGTCCCGCTGGCAATGCCGTCAGCCAGATAATCAGCCGATAAACATCTAGGAATAGATTTGAAGGATATGTTTCGTTCAAAGCTCGGTTAAGTTCAGTTTATCTTCGACGCGTTCCTGGAAAGCACATATTGTTCAAATAATACCTTCAGATGTAAAAATGACGTGGACATTATGTCTTTTTATGACCACTTTCTTCCCTGAGTTTGTTTATGGTAGTCACTCCTTAGGTCTTAAAACCTGTGATGTGAATTCGTTAAAAAAAAAACGAAACAAAAAAAAAAACAAAAAAAAAACTGCACAGGCATGCACACTTTCCATTAGTCGTGTTGATTTTAGATACTTATGTCTGCTGGAAACAACATATCGTCGTATTTGATATTTAATCAAAAGATGAATACAGTCAAACCTCTATTATAAGACCCTCTGTTAAGAGACCTCCTCTCATTTAAGACTGAATTTTTTTGCACGGATGCATTTTACTATCAAAACGACCCCTCTTAAGCGACTTCCTCTAAAACGCGACTTGCGACCTTTGTTTTGTTGAAATTTACGACCTTCGCACCATTGGAGTACGACCATGAGTCAAGGGAAACAACTGCACACCTGCCGCAATCTAGAGTCGCTTCCCTTGTTAAAAGAAAGATGGCGGAGATCGGAGGCAAAACATGCGGATCACGAAAGAGAAAGCCCCTGAATTTAGAAGAGAGAGTGGAGGTGATCAAAAGTCGTGGAGGTGAAACTGCAATATCGATTGCTTGAAGTTATGAAGTTGGCAAGACCCAGATTCAAAACATCATCAAAGATCAGAAAGCTGTCATGGCAATCTGGGAACAAGGTGCAAAAGCTGACATCTTTCTTTGTGAAGAAAGATTAATGTTTTACTTCAGTAACAGACACATCCATATGTGTGTGTCTGTGTCTGTGTGACTGTGATTGAGTATGTGTACTGTAAGTGTGTGAAAATATTTCTTCAACACATAGTCATTGTATGTCCTTTTGTGTAGCTGTATGAAGGAGACAGTGTGTGTGTGTGTGTGTGTGTGTGTGTGTGTGTGTGTAATTGTAAGGATATTTTATCTTAAAATATTCCAACGCCTAGTCAATGTGTCATTTTGTGTGTTGCATTCATCTGTGAAAATTATACATGTTTTCAGTATGCATTCAGTGTTCTTGAGACTTTTTGTGCATGGAGAATTCATCTGTGAGAAAGTGTTTGTTTCTACACCTGTCGGTGCCTACCTCCCTTATAAGACCCCTCCAATTTAAGACCGAATTTTCTGGACATTTTGAAGGTCTTAAAATAGAGGTTTCACTGTAATAATCTTATTTTTGCCATATCAGCCATATTTTAGTGGAATGATAACGTTCAATTACTTTTAATTGACATGACTCAGACTGACAATTCCATCACATGCTTTCGTTTATGCTTAAAAAGAGTACGAAGTTCCTGAAGTTAGACACCTCATAAGGTGTTGTCTTTCCGTAGAAAATCAGAAACTTGTCATCTACATACAATAGCCATTCCCTATCTTACCATGTGCCATTTTTTCGTGGGGTCTGAAGGTTAATACTCAAGGTTTTCTTACACACACAAAAAAGGTGAACACTCTCTGTTACCTCAAAATAAAGCAATTTCATTTCCCCCCTGCTTTCAAAGCTAAAATCATAGTATTGGCTGGAACTCACCATGCAGGCCTAAGTACTTTAGGACTTTGTAACACTCCCAAAGCATATGGTATAACTAACGAGAAGCTGCATGGCGGCCAGGCAGCCCTGGAGAGGACAGCAGCGTTTGCGAGGCAGACTGGTGTATCCATCTAACGTGGTGATCGACGAAGAAGAAGAAGACTATTTATTACCTTTGTTAATGCTTTCTCGGTAACGTCTGTCGAACGGAAACAGAAATTTTCAATGGTAAGGATAGAAGCAAAATATTTGAAACTTATCGGAGATTCTGAAAGTGAATACTGTCCTCATTTTATGAGTATTTTCAGTTTTGATTGAGAAGAGAGAGAGAGAGAAGAGAGAGAGAGAGAGAGAGAGAGAGAGAGAGAGAGAGAGAGACAGACAGACAGACAGACAGACAGAAGCAAATATCAAAACTGTGGATGGCAACACAAAAGACAAGATACACAATCATGCTTTGCAAGTAAAAGGAAACCAAACAGATCGACCAGTTACCTTCATATTCAGCGAAGCAACAAGCCCAAACCAGACTTTCTCCTAGGACGACAAAGAGAGAAACAGTCAATGGGATGCTAACAAAATGCCAGCGGGCTGATCGGAATTATCGACAGACAAGCCCTCGGCTTTGACTGGAGGAGTCATCGCGCTCAACCGACAGTGTTGTGGAGGTAATACTGCTGGCGATTCGGACTGTCGATCGACAGCTGTCGTCCCAAACAAAGAGTCTTTCGCTTCACGTGCTGTCATCAGCCAATCAGTGCGTCAAAGGCTTTAGACTACAGGCCACTCTGACACTGTAGTGAGCGAGACGGAGCGCCAATTCTGCAGGAACGAAGCTCTGTCATTGTCATGCTCTCATGTGAATCATCAAAGGGAAATCATAAAATTCACACATATTTCTCAGTTCCTCGCTAAAACGTTCGTTTGTTGAAAGACTGATGATGAAAGTGGCGTGTTTCTTCTGCTTTTTTAATTTTTTTTATTTATTTTGAAACTGATACGATAATTATAAAAATTTCCAGATTGTATAGGCTGATAGAATATATATATATATATATATATATATATATATATATATATATATATATATATATATATATATATATATATATATATTATCGTATCAGTTTCAAAATAAATAAAAAAAATTTAAAAAAGCAGAAGAAACACGCCACTTTCATCATGAGCTTTGTTTATAATTCAATATATATATATATATATATATATATCATACACACACACACACATACACACATATATATATATATATATAGAGAGAGAGAGAGAGAGAGAGATGTAAGTCCCCTGAGGAAGACCGGTTTAGTCGAAATATTGGAAAGAATTTTATGACTGTTGTTTTTATCTTCATTTTTTCTGTTGTTTTTATCTTCATTTTATGTGGGTTTAGATAGATGGATAGACAGATAGACAGATATTTTTGCATTGACGTAATAACTTTGTTGTTGGTTGTTGGGGTTTTTTTTTTGCTTTTTTTCCCAGGGAAATCAGACATTCTATACGTTCATCAGGCATGAACTGGACCACAGTTAGTCCAACATATGATCTGTGTGTGTGTGTGTGTGTGTGTGTTTTTGTGTGCTATATGGCTGTCGTTGAGTCCTACTCTTCCTGTTTCTGTGTTATTGTTGTTGAGTCCTACTCTTCCTGTTTCTGTGTTATTGTTGTTGAGTCCTACTCTTCCTGTTTCTGTGTTATTGTTGTTGAGTCCTACTCTTCCTGTTTCTGTGTTATTGTTGCTGAGTCCTACTCTTCCTGTTTCTGTGTTATGCTTGTTGTAGTTGCTTTTTTTTTTTTTAATCATCATCTTCCTTGTCGTCATCATCTTACTCTTCTTTTTCTTCTTGTTTTTCTTGTTCATCTTCATCTTCTTTTTCGTCGTCGTCTTCTTCTTCTCTTCTTCCTCCTCCTCTTCCTCTTCCTCTTCTTTTTTTCTTCTTCTTTTTCGATGTAATAACTTTGTTCCTGAATCTGTCTTTGTGTTTGGTTACTTTCAACATTTTGTCTTTTTTTATGTGTCGCTCACACTGCTTTCTCTGGCAAAAACTGATTCTGTTGACCGTGAAGGTGACACGGGTCTACATTCCAATGATATCTTTCCAGTCGTTCCGTTAGAACGGTCTTGCACAATGGCCAGTGCCACAGAAATGAAAGACAGGTGTCAGTAAAATGAACACTGTTAAGCAACTGGAATCTTTTGACTAAATATGAACAGTGTATAGTCACACTTTATGCACTGTATTTGCTGATAATTTTTTTTAAAGATTCAGTAAATGAATTATATTACAAGGTTATGAATTGCTCTTCTCGCCCCACATAACTAGAGACTGATGAGTAGTTATTTTCACAATGTTGCATACATCAGTTGAAGAATAGATGCATGCACACTTGTAAGCCACATGACAATTAAACTCAGAGGACACCAACATCCACCACAACTACCAGTCAGTCTGGGCTGATGAAGACCAGCAGTAGCTGGCCGAAAATTTCCCTCAGGTAAATTTCATTAGACTCTGAGTCAGAACACACAGAAACAATTATTTACCTCAGTAGGAGGGTTAGTTGGTGGTGTACTGCGTTTGTTAGATAGAACAGGTCCCACTCTGCGCCATCAAAGCAAATTGCCTGTAGTGCAGAGTCTCAATAGGAAGGTTGCCGTTTTGATCGCTTTGTGTCTACTGCTGGTTCGAGGGCTGCGACACCACGTAGCTTGTGGCATTATTTGGGATGAAAAATCCGTTTCTTATCTTCTCAAGTTATTCAGACTGAAGTTAGGCTTTTTTGCCGTCACAAAATAAATTGTACAACCTGACCATTCAGCAAACGTATTTTATTGTGAATTATTTGATTATGTTCGTCAAGCTATGTATTCCCCGTGTAGGCTGATTCGTCAAGCTATGTATTCCCCATGTAGGCTGATTCGTCAAGCTATGTATTCCCCGTGTAGGCTGATTCGTCAAGCTATGTATTCCCCGTGTAGGCTGATTCGTCAAGCTATGTATTCCCCATGTAGGCTGATTCGTCAAGCTATGTATTCCCCATGTAGGCTGATTCGTCAAGCTATGTATTCCCCATGTAGGCTGATTCGTCAAGCTGTGTATTCCCCATGTAGGCTGATTCGTCAAGCTGTGTATTCCCCGTGTAGGCTGATTCGTCAAGCTATGTATTCCCCGTGTAGGCTGATTCGTCAAGCTGTGTATTCCCCGTGTAGGCTGATTCGTCAAGCTGTGTATTCCCCGTGTAGGCTGATTCGTCAAGCTGTGTATTCCCCGTGTAGGCTGATTCGTCAAGCTGTGTATTCCCCGTGTAGGCTGATTCGTCAAGCTGTGTATTCCCCGTGTAGGCTGATTCGTCAAGCTGTGTATTCCCCGTGTAGGCTGATTCGTCAAGCTATGTATTCCCCGTGTAGGCTGATTCGTCAAGCTATGTATTCCCCGTGTAGGCTGATTCGTCAAGCTGTGTATTCCCCGTGTAGGCTGATTCGTCAAGCTGTGTATTCCCCGTGTAGGCTGATTCGTCAAGCTGTGTATTCCCCGTGTAGGCTGATTCGTCAAGCTATGTATTCCCCGTGTAGGCTGATTCGTCAAGCTATGTATTCCCCGTGTAGGCTGATTCGTCAAGCTATGTATTCCCCGTGTAGGCTGATTCGTCAAGCTGTGTATTCCCCGTGTAGGCTGTTTCGTCAAGCTGTGTATTCCCCGTGTAGGCTGATTCGTCAAGCTATGTATTCCCCGTGTAGGCTGATTCGTCAAGCTATGTATTCCCCGTGTAGGCTGATTCGTCAAGCTATGTATTCCCCATGTAGGCTGATTCGTCAAGCTATGTATTCCCCGTGTAGGCTGATTCGTCAAGCTGTGTATTCCCCGTGTAGGCTGATTCGTCAAGCTGTGTATTCCCCGTGTAGGCTGATTCGTCAAGCTATGTATTCCCCGTGTAGGCTGATTCGTCAAGCTATGTATTCCCCGTGTAGGCTGATTCGTCAAGCTATGTATTCCCCGTGTAGGCTGATTCGGTTGTCTATCAGCAAGATGACACAAAAGTTATCAAACCGATTTAACAGAAACTTGGTAGACAGATAGGAATGTGTCCTGAAAACCAACTTCTTACATTTTTGTGTGGAGCCAAATCAAAGAATGGACAGAGTGATTTTATTCCACATTCTTTAACAGTGAGGGACACAGCATTTTCGGATAATTTGTTCTTAACAGGGCTTTGTCCTGTTCCGCAGTTCTTCCAGCTTCAAAGGGTTGTTTTTTATGACTTTAGGATTTTAGCAACAACAATGTGTGGTTACTTTCGCTATCCAAAGGACACAAGGGCATCCATCGTTGTGTCTATGCTGCTGAAACCTCCTGTCAGCTCAATTTACAGATAAGTCAAAAGCTGACAGAATAAGCAAACTGCTGTGAGATAAGGACTGTTACCAAATATTACGCTTGCCAGTATACTGCAGCCTTCTTCTTCTTTTTCTTCTTCTCCCACACACAAATTCGCACAAAGCCATTTAGTTTTATAATCGCTTGTTCACCACCACCCACCCTCACCCCTCCCTTTACCTTCTCCCCTCTCTCAGCTCCGTCCACTTGACGAAACACAAAACACACTTCAGACAAGGAGACCATACCTTGTCCGTTAGGTCTTCAACACAACCGAAAGATCATGTGCATCATTTGCGATGGCTAAGGTCGCCACACAGACGGTGGCAGAATAAAGTCGTGATGGGGGATTCTGCGGAGGGTGGGGGCACAGAGAGACTGGTCGATTTCTCTACGGCGACAGCTAGATAACAGGTGTCAGCTTTATTTGGCCGATCTGACAACGGCATCGGTTCTCTGTCTCCTGACCCATTGGTGGTAACCATGTGAGTGAAAGAATAGGCGGTAGCTATGTGAGTGAAAGAAGTGAAGGTAATTATGTGAGTGAAAGAAGTGATTGTGATTATGTGAGTGAAAGAAATGGTGGTAACTATGTAAGTGAAAGAAGTGGTCATAATCATGTAAGTGGAAGAGATGGCGGTAAACATGTGAGTGAAAGGAGTGGTGATAACCATGTGAATGAAAGAAATGATGGTAAACACGAGGGTGAAAGAACTGGTGGTAATCATCTGAGTAAAAGATGCGGTAGTACAATGTTTGTGAAAGAAGTGGCGGTAAACGTGAGTGAAAGCAATGATGATAATCATGTGAATGAAAGCGGTGGTGATAATCATGTACGTGAAAACAGTGGTGATAATCATGTGATTTAAAACAGTGGTGATAATCATGTAAGTGAAAGAAGTGGTGATAATCTTGTGAACGAAAACAGTGGTGATAATCATGCAAGTGAAAGAAGTGGCGGTAATCATGTGAGTGAAAGCATTGGTGATAATTATGTGAGTGAAAGCACTGGTGATAACCATGTGAGTGAAAGCACTGGTGATAACCATGTGAGTGAAAGCATTGGTGATAATCATGTGAGTGAAAGCATTGGTAATAATCATGTGAGTGAAAACAGTGGTGATAATCATGTGAGTGAAAGCACTGGTGATAACCTTGTGAGTGAAAGCATTGGTGATAACCATGTGAGTGAAAGCATTGGTGATAACCATGTGAGTGAAAGCATTGGTGATAACCATGTGAGTGAAAGCACTGGTGATAACCTTGTGAGTGAAAGCATTGGTGATAATCATGTGAGTGAAAGCACTGGTGATAACCATGTGAGTGAAAGCACTGGTGATAACCTTGTGAGTGAAAGCATTGGTGATAACCATGTGAGTGAAAGCATTGGTGATAACCATGTGAGTGAAAGCACTGGTGATAACCATGTGAGTGAAAGCATTGGTGATAACCATGTGAGTGAAAGCATTGGTGATAACCATGTGAGTGAAAGCACTGGTGATAACCTTGTGAGTGAAAGCAGTGGTGATAATCGTAATCGTGTGAGTGGAAGTAGTGGTGGCAGTCATGTGAGTAAAGTGATAGTGATGATAATGTGAGTGAAAAGTAGCAACAATGTCAGTGTGGTAGTAATTATGTGAGTGAAGTAGTGATGGTAACCATGTGAATGGCGTGTGTGTGTGTGTGTGTGTGTGTGTGTATGTATGTGTACAAGTACGTGTTCGAGTGCCCGTATATTTATGCTTGCGTGCGTTCTGGATGCGCGCACAGAGAGAGTGTATCTGTGTCTGTCTGTGTCTTTGTCTGTGTGTGTAACTGTGCGTGTGCGCGGACATATCTGTATATGTTTAGGTGTGTGCGTACTTGCGTGAGAGAGGGAGATACGGGTGGAGGGAAGCAGAGGGGGGGGGTGTGGGGTGGGGGTGGGGGGGAGATTCTGCGAATTTTCAGACTTTGCAACGTTGTTTCAAACTTTATTAGTCACAAGCAGCAAGCTTTCAGCCACAAACGATAAAAAGACGAAATTCGCAGGGAATAAAGTTTGTGAACTATTTGAAGAGAGAGTGACAAGAGGGCGTATTAAAGTCGCTCAAACGGGAGGTCATTCTGTTGTAGGTGTGGCTTAAAAGCGAAGGGTTTGCTTCCCTTGGATAAGGGTACCTCCAAATCGGGGAAAGAGTTTTTTAAGGCCAGTGTCGCTTTTTTGCAACAGCAGCAGCAGTAAAAGCGGATGGCGGTTCCGGGGGGAGGTTCTGACACGACTGAAGGGCCTCTTCACCGGGGGCGTCCAAGGGGCAGTCCACCCGGTAACTCCCGCAAGAACTGGAAAAGGTTGGTCTCCTCTCCCCCGAGACCTGCACTGTAAGCGAACATCATTTCACGGATTACCCCGGAGGCAAACACACACACACACACATATATATATATATATATATATATATAATATATAATGCTGAACAATTAAGTAGTGGGGGAAAACAAGTGCAGGCCAACAATTCCTCAGTCGTTAAAAGTAATGACTTGGCAAAGGGTTTACAAACTTTTAGAGAAAAAAAAAGGGAAGTTAAGATGAAGAAAATGGGGGAAAATATTATAAATATTAGAAACCCTTCACTAGCTCCTGAGGGAACCATCGTAACCCCTCTCGAAGAACACATCTATTTGTATTGCCTGCTCATAGGCCTTTCGTCCGCTGGATCGGACTCATCAGGGAGACACGGCTGGTTGTGTCTGTGCTCTTGTGTCGAATGGAGACACACCCCAGTCCATAATTCTGTGGTGTTCTCACCACCAAGGGTTCAAAAAAAGAATCCAACAGCACCTCAAAGCAGCCAGCGAAGGGTAGTAAATGGAACCAAACGAAAGCGCGGAGAAGAAAAAAGTTGCTGAAAAACTAAATGCATTATTCAAACAGTATAAAATATAGGGGACAATCTTTGAGCACGCGCGTGTGCTCACCTTCCCTCCCCTTTTCCTCCCACCTTTCCTCCATTTCCCCCATCCACCAAAATACATACATGCTTGCACGTAGGCTCACTCTGTAGGCCTACTCTTACACCCTTTTCCCACTTCCGTTTACCCATCTTCCTTCACCCCTCTCCCACCCCACCCCACCCCCTCCTTTCTGCCCCTTCCTTCTTCTACAGGTCGATCAAGATGGGGACTTTAAACTTTTCTAATAATATATCTTTCCGTTTAGGATATTTTCAGGATTCCCGGACTTGCAAATGGAACGGTTCCTCACAAAAGGATACATAGCTCGGCTTTCTTCTTGCAGCGGCACCGTTAGCCATAAAATTTCATGTTAACAAAGGTTGGCAACTGCGTGGATGTTGTTTGATTGTTATAGCAGTGTGGCCCATCTAAAGCGATTCGATCAGTTCTCTCTGCAGATACCGTCACCATGGTGGACTCCAATGCTTTCGCTGCGCTTTATCAAAACTACGCTATCGCCAGCCCGAGTCTTCACTCGTGAGCTGTCCTTCTTCAGTCATCAGATCAGAAAGTGCAGAACTCTGTCGCACGTTAAACTTTCGAAACTTTCTCACAAAGATCTCCTTCATCTCAAAGTGCAGTGCAGCTTCAGCGATAAGAAACAAGTGTCACAAAAGTCCGACAGGTTTTTCTCTTCCGTTCCACCATTGCTTCGTAGCCCCTATCTTCCGTCAGTCCTAGAATTTAAGATACACGACTGTGCCCTCCCCCCCCCCCTCTCTCTCTCTCTCTCTCTCTCTCTCTCTCTCTCTCTCACACACACACACACACACACACACACACACACACACACACACACACACACACACACACACACACCTGTTCGCACGCACTACACACGCCCCCACCCCATCCTCTCTCTCTCTCTCTCTCTCTCTCTCTCTCTCACACACACACACACACACACACACACACACACACACACACACACACACACCTGTTCGCACGCACTACACACGCCCCCACCCCATCCTCTCTCTCTCTCTCTCTCTCTCTCTCTCTCTCTCTCTCTCTCTCTCTCTCTCTCTCTCTCTCACTGAGATTGGGGGACCATATGCCTACTGGATGTGGTAAAGTTTGGGGCAAGGGTGTGACGTAGAGGACGGGGTTGGTGGTGTATGTTTGTGCGTGTTTGTGAAAATTGACTTAGAGTCTGGAATGTTCAAGTAAATTACCGATGCCCTTGCTATTATTGTATGCCAAACTCTTTGAATGACAAAAAGTGTTCTACAGATTCCCATTTAATACCTTTTTTTTCGTGATTGGTTGGTTCTGTTACAAGAGCACCAAGCTATTGTTCGCAAGGCTAGAAGTTCAAATCTCCGAGCGCCCGATACAAAGTACTTTCTTGTCGTTCTGGTGGCTCAGTGTCGGTTTGGCTAGATCGTCTATCACCTGGTCTCCCAGTCTGACTATCCCCAACAGCCTTGTCACCCGAAGTGAGTGTCGATTTTAAACCTGAATGCAAACTATAATATTCACTATTCACTTTCATTTCTCATACTGAGCTGACTGCATGTACTAGAGAAGTGGTTCATAGCTTGGACAAAGAACATAACTTCTACGCCGCACAAAAGATCGTAGGAAAAAAAAGTGTCTTCTTTTCTTCGTTCTTTGGGCAATAACACCGAGGTTCACCATGGGTGAGATTTTTGCGTATGTGACAACTTTTTCCCACAATTAAAGTAGCCACCATCTGTCTGTGGGTATGATGTCTAAGCACAACACCTGAGTGCATTTGTTTATTTTCGTGTCATCCATCATACCAGCACACGATGGCCGTCTCTTAAAGGCGGAGTGTGATTTTATGCATGCGTTCACGTATGGCACCATGTTTTAAAGTCTTACCCGACAGATTAGAGGTGAGCGCCGGGCTGGTGTTTGCACAGGTATAAACTCCGAAGAGAAAATCTCTTCCCGTCTAACTGTCTCGAGTAGTTTTGAACTCCTATGAATCTGACCACCTTACTCGCGAAGCCAGCCAGACCCTCTTTCATGCAAATGACAAATTACCTCTTTATTTTCCTCTCAAATCACTCTTTTACCTGTATCCGTGTATGTCTGTCGGCGTTGAGCAAATCCTGTATTCATCTCCGGTCCTATCCATTCCTGCGCATATAACAGCTCTCCTTTTTCTTCTGACTCGTTCCAGGAACTCTCATCAAAGTCGTCAGACATGTAGGGCACACTCTCCGGCTCCGTATCCCCGGACTTGGAGATACGGCCAGGCCAAAGTCTGGAAACTGTGGAGGTGATCTGGCTGGACAGGGTGGAAGCAGCACGCCTTCTGGTCTGCGACCATAACGGGGAGTCAGGACATGTGATTTCAGAATGAGGGATGAGCGCCGGACCGCTGCTTGTTGAAGATGAACCCGCCCACGGATCGTAAAGGTGTCCAGAAGGTTGCTGAATGCTGTAACTTGACGACGAGGGAAAATGTCCTCTCATTGCTTCATCCGAAAGTTCACCAGTGCCCATGTGAGGAAAGTGTCCCTGCGGCACGGAGTCGTCCGGGTCCTCCATGCCCTCTGGCAAGCCGGTGGAGCGGGAGGAGACAGAGGAGGGGGAGAGGGGTCTGTAGCCGGCCATTTCTGGTCCTGATCTCCGTCTGCCTTGTTCTTCGTGCCTGTAAGGTGAGGAGGAATCGTAGGAAGGATTAGCTCAATGGATGAGTACTATGTTCCTGCTGATGTTTTCCCCTGGGTAATTTTGCTCCTTTGTCTAATATCATAATCATTATTATTGTTGTTGTTTTTATTATTATTGTTATTGTTGTTGTTGTTATTGTTACTATTGCTATTAGTATTATAATTCTTATTATTCTTATTATTACTATCATTATCATTATCATTATGTTTTCATCATCATGGGTGATTTTGCTTGTTTGTTTAATATTTTTCGTCTTCTTCTTATGCTGTTTTTTGTTCTTCTTCTTGTCGTCGTCGTCGTCGTCGTCGTCGTCATCATCATCATCATCATCATCATCATCATCATCATCATCATCATCATCATCATCTCATCACTATTATTTCAAAACATTACAACACACATCTTCGAACAGGAGGTGTGTGTGTGTGTGTGTGTGTGTGTGTGTGTGTGTGTGTGTGTGTGTGTGTGTGTGTGTGTGTGTGTGTGAGCGCGCAATCAAAGAAGAAAAAATGCTGGCAGTTACAGCAAAAGGATTCGCGAAAGGAAGCAATGGATCAGCGCATTAAAACTGGCCTTGTATATTGTCAGCCATGTTACCAACACCAGCTAAAAACAAACAAACAAAAAGTGAAAAGACAAAAACAAAAACAAAACAAAACTGCGCCATTACACACGCGCGCGCACACACATACACACACACACGCGCGCGCGCGCGCACGCACGCACGCACACACACACACACACCACGCACGCACACACACACACACACACACACACACACACACACACACACACACACACACACACACAGCACGCACGCACGCACGCACGCACGCACGCACGCACGCACGCACGCACGCACGCACGCACGCACGCACGCACGCACGCACGCACGCACGCACGCACGCACGCACGCACACACACACACACACACACACACGCGCGCGCGCGCGCGCGCGCATACCAAACTTCTGTCCTGCTGCTCGTGTAAAATTCAAACAAATACAATACTGACAAGAACTTTCCTTTGCTGTTCGTAGGGATTTTGAACAGCAATCAAACTCCAGACTCCATGGACCTTTGTCTTCATCTCGTCTTGGGTCTTTTTGTTTTAAATACAGAAAGTCTACAGTCAGGATTCTGTTGTTTAGGACATCAAAGAATCGTCGGATGTTCATTTCCCGAAATCGAACAAGCCAATTTTTTTTTTTTACTCGCTTTCTACAACAATTTATTGTTTATGGTGGGATTCTAATATTGCACAACTGAAAAAAAAATTGTGCTCTTCATTTATTCCATAGACACTAAAACAAGCAAGTTGTAATTCTGAACATTCTGGTAGAACTTATCACTATCTGTAAGTTCTTTTGCATAGAGTCGCGTTCAACTTAAGACAGATTGTGTGAAAGTGTATACAGGCGGATCATTTCTCGTCACATAGAGCTAGGTTTGAACTGCATATGAAGATTAAGAACATTTTCTTGTCAACTGGTTATTCTTATTTCACACTTGGACTTGTGGCTATGCTAATGGGTATCTCTTTTACCTCTAATATCCGACGTCTTCTGTTTATCCCAAATATGATTTGAATGTTCTAAAATGTATTTTTTAAATGTTTTTAAAGTGCCAAAAAAATCCCAAGTTGCAATTAAAATACAGGATTTTTTTAGTTCGTGGTCTTCATGTTAAATTTTAAATGTTTCAGTTTGAGAACAACATATCGAAATCTGCAAAAGACCAGTCTTTTTCAAGAAGTCGCACTACACTAAAACACGCTAGTTGTAATTCTGAATATTCTGGCAGAACTTACCACTATCTGTAAGTTCTTCTGCATACAGTCGCGTTCAACTTAAGACAGATTGTATGAAAGTGTATACAGGCGGATCATTTCTCGTCATAAGATATAGAGCTAGGTTTGAACCGCATATAAAAACATTTTCTTGTGAACTGGTTATTCTAATTTCACTCTTGGGCTTGTGGCTATTCTAATGGCTATCTCTTATACCTCTAATTTCCAACGGATTCTGTTTATCACAAATATGATTTGAAAACTATAAACAAAACAAAATTGTTAAGTGCAAAATAAGATCCAACACTGCAATTGAAATAAAGCATCTTTTGGTTCGTAGTCTTCATGTTAAATTCACAATGGTTCAGTTTGACAACACAATGTGGAAATCTGCTAAGGACCAGTCTTTTTCAAAAAGTTCCACATCGAAAATCTTATCACAGGAATCTAGAAACATGAAGAGTTGCAGGTAAAGCCCTGGTCATATAATACATTTCCAGCTAGACACTGTCCTGTCATTACATGCGTATGTGAAGAGTATCTATCAGTATTGTGCTGGAGAATTCACCACCAGTAGGGAAAAGGGCATCAAGAACGTACGGAATGCAAGTTCGCTGAGAGAAAAGCAGAGCCCTAGACAACAGTCTCAGACAACATGCACCAGTCATCATCACGTTGAACGGACGGCAGCTCAACTTAGAAAGCCGAGTAAGGCTCTCTTTAGCTGCGTCTGCCGTGACAAGGCTTTACGTCATCTTGAGAACAAGGTCTATCAGCATCCCAATAAAGATTAAGCTGAGTAAGGCTCTCTTTAGCTGCATCTGCCGTGACAAGGCTTCACGTCATCTTGAGAACAAGGTCTATCAGCATCCCAATAAAGATTAAGCCGAGTAAGGCTCTCTTTAGCTGCGTCTGCCGTGACAAGGCTTTATATATGTTTTCTGGAGAACAAGGTGTCCCAATAAAGATTAAACTGTAGACTACAAGTCAGTGACGCCATCCGTCCTCCTCAAAAGCGCTGGAAGCTGGACGCTGACAACACAGATGCGTTTCATAGGCGCGAAATGGCCAGAATTCCTGTTTGATGTAGACCGGATTTTGCTAGACTGTCTTGGGGCTCTCTCGATGCGATTAAGAAAAAAAAAGAAAAGAAAAAAGGAATGACTGACAGTCGTAACGTCCTGTGACTGATGGAGGAAAAGTCGTAACTATCTGTGATTAGCACATAAAGCGA
>CM031601.1:86087114-86104614 GCA_018398815.1 Conus ventricosus | reverse complement strand
AACATCTGTATAAATCACCTCGTAATCGTCTACCCTTTAGTGCATGTAGGTTCAAAAATTTTAATCGATCATAGTAGTTCATTTCTTTGCATTCCTTCAGCAGTCTGGTTGCACGCCTCTGAACTCTTTCGATCAGGATGGATTGCCTCTTTAGGTTTGCAGGACACCAGATAACATTTGCATATTCCAGATGCGGTCTCACAATGGACTTATATAATGTAGTGAAAGTATCTTTGTCTAAAAATGTGAAGGCTCTCTTTACCATTCCCAATACTTGGTTTGCCTTACCAACAATTCGGTTTATGTGGCGGTCAAAATCAAGGCTTTCATCAAACGTAACACCCAAATCCTTTTCTTCGTTACATCTTGTAATCTTTTGAACATTATTACCCAGCTTCATTTCATACCATTTACAGGATTTTTATTCCCCATATGTAGAACATGACACTTTGACACATTGAAAAATAAGCACCAGGTCTCTGACCACTCTTGTAATTTGTTGATATCATTTTGGATGGTGGAGTTTTCCCTTGCAGTGTTCATTATTTTGGTATCGTCAGCGAAGATGTGGCACATACTCTGCAATGTAGAGGGCATATCGTTTATGAAAACAGTAAAGAGAATGGGACCTAATATGCTACCCTGGGGTATACCACTCAGTACTTCTGCTTTTTCGGACTTAGCATCACCTACCCTCACTCTCTGTGTGCGTCCTTTAAGGAAACTGCTAGTCCATTTCAAAATGGAACCACATACACCGTAAGCAGCAAGTTTGGTAAGTAACCTTTCGTGTGGGACTGAGTCAAAAGCTTTTTTAAAGTCAAGATAAATGATATCTACAGGTTCCCCTTCATCCAAATAAAATGTAAGCCTTTCCATAACTTGTAATAACTGCGTCACACATGACCTTTTCTTCCTAAAACCGTGCTGGCAATCAGCATAGAGTTCATTATCAGTGAAGTGTGAAACAATAGTATCTCTCACTAGGCTTTCTAATACTTTACATAATACACAGGTAAGTGAAACTGGGCGATAGTTTCCTGGATCTGATTTACCTCCCTTTTTAAATATTGCCGTCACCTCAGCCGTCTTCCAGTCCTCGGGTAAAATTCCAGTCTCGATAGATGTGTTGAACAGAAGACAGAGAGGGCTGGCTATTTCATTGCACACTTCACGTAATACTCGTGGAGGAATAGCATCTGGACCCTGTGCTTTATCAGGTTTATGCTCTTTCAGCTTCTGTTTTACCGCTTCGTTGGTAACCCTAATGTCACTAACTGATATACCATGTGAATAAGAACATTCGCTTAGGTTAGGTACATTGCTCGCATCTTCACGCGTAAATACACTTGAAAAGAATTTATTCAAAACATCAGCCTTTTCAGCATCAGCTGTAGCCATGGAGCCATCTTCTTTTTTTAAAGTGCTGATACCAGTATTGCTTTTGAGCCTCTCCTGGATATATTTCCAAAATTTCTTGGGATTGGTTTTGCACTCTTTAGCAATTTCCTTTTCATACCCTTTTCTGTCTCTTTTTAGCATTTTTGTACACAGATTCCGCTCCTTTATGTAACTGAGATACTGTTGTCCAGATTTGGTTTTCAAATATCGTTTAAATAATTTGTGCTTTTTCTTAATTATTCTCATTGTTTTCTTACTCATCCACATGGGTATCAACTTTTTCTTTTGCTTCTTTTCACCTTAGGTAGGCATTTCTCCATTCCCTCCCGGAGGACATTTTTGAATTTTTGCCACATATCTTCTACCTCATTCTCAGGCAAAGATGACCAGTCTTTTTCTCTTAAAAACTCTCTCAATTTATTATAGTCACCCCTCTTAAGATTGTACACATACTTGCATTGTTCCTCATTCGATTCACAGTTCACATTCAACTCAAAAACTAAGACATCATGGTCACTGTTGCCGAGTGGGTCTTGGTGTTCGACCTCTGAAATCAAGGCTTCATCATTAACTAGCACCCAGTCGTCCAGGGTTGGGTTCTGGTTTACTCGCCTCCTTGTGTACTGCTTCACCTGTTGGATGAGGAAAGCATCTTGTAGCCTCATTTTAATTTCCTCCCCTTTATCACCTGAGAAGTTTCCATCCCATCTTGCAAACGGAAAGTTGAAGTCACCCATGATGCATACTTTATCATACTTTAATATTAAATCTGACTCAAGCATGTCAAAAAGTCTCTTGTCATTATCCTCATCAGATGTGTTTGGGCTGCGATATAAACAACCAATAAGGACATTTCCATCGTTTTTTGTGCGGAATGTGCACCACACACTTTCACGGTATCCCAGAGTATCAAATTCCTCACATTCCCTAGCATTTAGTCTCTTATCAAGGTAAAGTGCTACTCCTCGATGGGGGTTTTTGTTCATAAACATATCATATTGGTCATTCAACAGGTAATCAGATAATGGTATGTTAGGGTCATTTTTTGAATGACCTCTGTCATTGCTATAATACATGGTTGGTCTAAAGCAATTCTACTGTTCAGTTCATCTTTTTTATTAAGGATACCATAATCACAATTTGAATAAAGGACTTTGAAATTACTCACCTTATTTTTCCTTTTTGATTTCCTTCTCTCTTTCGCTCTCTCTTTCTTTCGCAGCTTTCTATTTACACTTTGTCTTTGACTTCCATCTGCATTATTTACACTATGAACATATGGCTATTGAGTCATTGCCTCCGGTTCCCCTCCTCGGCAGAGCCGAGTGGGGGAGTCCCACCAGTCGCCCCAAGCAGGTTCTCATCTCCGTCATCATCCAAATCATCATCTCGTGTTTGTTTCCTTAGCTTTTCCCTGTTTTCCTTACCCTGTGTAACCGACACCGCTCTGAGCAGGTTCACATTTTCATCGTCATCGGAATCATTCGCTTGTCTTAGGGCTGGGTGTTTGCGTTTTGGATCCAATTTGTTTTCCTTCTTCTGCTTCAGTATCACAATCCGTCCATTTCTAATGGCAAGATTTTCTTCTCCGTCTGCTTTTCTTCTCTTCAGCTCCTCTCTCAATTTCTTTCCTTCCTCTCTCTGCTTAACAGTGGTGTCTTGATTAATGAATATCTTGTCCTCATGGCGCACATTTGCATTCAACTTTCTTGCTGTTTTCAAGATTTCTCTTTTCTTTTCCTCAGTTGTCATTGTGATTTTCAGGAGCCTCGGTGTGTGTGTGTGTGTGTGTGTGTGTGTGTGTGTGTGTGTGTGTGTGTGTGTGTGTGTGTGTGTGTGTGTGTGCGTGTGTGTGTGTGTGTGTGTGTGTGTTTATGTGAATGGGTGGTGATTTAAATGTGTTTGCAGTATGAGTTTGTGACAGTATCTATGATTTTGTGCGTGCGCACGGGTACGAACGCGCGCGCGCACGCCGTCTCTCTCTCTCTCTCTCTCTCTCTCTCTCTCTCTCTGTATGTGTGTGCGTGTGCGCGTGCGCGTGTTCGTTTTATTGTAAAACATGTAAGCCTATTGAAGGGGTTCTGGTGGTTGACTTGAACATACAAATTTACATTTGGAAAAAAAAGTCAATAAACGCGTAGAGAGAGTCCACGTGGTGTTAGTCCGATGGGGGCGAAAATCCACTCCCCCATTGATTCAACATGAACTCCTGCCGGTGGATTCGTAGCCTACATCATCGCCAGATAAGCACATTTGGACTGTTTTTATTTGTTTATTGTTGTTGTTGTTTTCAAATTGAGGCTGAAAGTGATTTTTTTCTGTCTTTCTCCACCCCCCCCCCCCCCCACCCTTTTTGTTGTTGTTGTATGCTTTCAAGACAACTGCCAGACGCATATTATACCAAGCACACAGATTACAATGTATTGTAGCGGGCTGTTTAGGGAAGCTCCCCATGCGCAAATATCATGTTAGGAAGAAGAAGAAGATTTCATTGTGTGTTCAGGAGTACATGTGTGGGACAGAGAAATGAGGGTCAACTCCCACGGGCTAAAATATTCAAACAATCAAATAAACACGTTTCTAGATGATACTTTACAAAGGATTTTATTTCTTCACATTTTTGCCAATACAGTTCCTCCCAAAGGGTGTTGCAGCTTTCATCACAGTACTTTTTCTTTCTTTTAGTGTCCACATTCATCATGTTGATTATTCTGACACTTTTGTGTGTGTGACCATTTTTTTCTCCCGCCATTAAGGCACCCATACTCCAACTTCGGGAAGGTGCATGCTATGTGTAACGTGTCATCCATACCAACGGCCAAACTGGCCTTCTCTTCCGAAAAATGAGGAGATGGCCTTCCCACTTTACATACTCTTTTCTAAATCTGCTAAAGAAATGATAGTACCTTCAGATTGGAAAACAGCTACAGTCATTCCAGTATTCAAAAAAGGTACAAGAACAGATCCAGGAAATTATAGACCAGTGAGTTTAACATGCATTATATGCAAAATTTTAGAATCATTTATTAGAGAGGCTATTATTAAACATATGACAGAAAGTAAATTATATGCT
The DNA here is from genome assembly GCA_018398815.1 of Conus ventricosus. Classification (NCBI taxonomy): domain Eukaryota; kingdom Metazoa; phylum Mollusca; class Gastropoda; order Neogastropoda; family Conidae; genus Conus; species Conus ventricosus. The sequence continues at coordinate 86,100,140 of CM031601.1, read as the reverse complement.
GAGTGTCAACATGGATTTCGTGCAAAAAGGTCTTGTGTGACTCAACTTTTAGAAGTGATGGAAGACTTCACAAAGGAGATAGATAAAGGAGAGAATATAGATGTTTTGTATTTAGACTTTAGAAAAGCATTCGATTCAGTACCACATGAAAGACTTTTAAAGAAATTAGAGTCTTATGGAATAATAGGAAATATACTTGGTTGGGTTTGAGACTTTTTATCAAAAGAACTCAGAAGGTAAGGATTGGTAGTTCCTTCTCTCATAGTGCTGATGTTATTAGTGGGATACCACAAGGCAGTATTTTGGGACCAATATTATTTACAGTGTTTATAAATGATCTCCCTGTAGAATTAAAGAGTACATGTAAAATCTTTGCAGATGACACAAAACTGTATAACTCTCCAAAATTGCATAAGGAATTACAAAAGGATATTGAAACATTAGTACAGTGGTCTGATACTTGGAACCTATATTTTAATGCAGAAAAATGTAAAGTACTTCATATTGGTAAAACAAACCCACAAAAGGAGTATATAATGAAAATTGGGGCAAGGAAATAAAAGTATCTAAATGTGAAGAAGAGAAAGACCTAGGTGTGACTTTGGACAAAAATTTTCTATTTGACAATCATATTGTAAATAGTATTAATAAGGCTAACAGAATGATTGGAATAATAAAAGAACCTTTACATTTATGGAAAAGGACAGTTTTTTGCAATTATATAAGACACTAGTTAGACCTGTTCTTGAATATGGCAACACTGTATGGTATCCAATGCTAAAGAGACAATCAGAAGCTCTAGAACAGGTACAAAGAAGAGCAACCAAGATGATTCATAATATAAAAGATTACTCATATCAGGAAAGATTAAAATATCTGCAACTTCCAACACTTAAGGCAAGAAGAATAAGAGGAGACTTGATTCAAGCATACAAGATATTTAATGAAATTGATGATGTTGATAAAGCATGCTCTTTTTTGTACTCCGCAGAAGAATGTTACAAGGAACAGTGAAGATAAGATATTTAAACAATATTCTAGAACGAATTTAAGAAAATTTACTTTTACTAATAGAGTAACCAACTTTTGGAATAAACTAACACTTAACATCAAACGTGCACCTAGTATTAATGTTTTTAAGAACCTCATAGATAAACATGAATTATTAACAAAAATTAGATATGAATTTGATGGATAATAGGTCTGAGCTAGCCTATGACTGGACCAACGGTTACGAAAAAAAAAGGATATATACATACAGAAGGGGCGTAAAAAGCCTAAATAGGCCAAGTTGTATTTGATACAACGCCCCTGATCCTGATCCTGAAAGTTGGTGATGGGATTTTACGTGTGTGCAAGATGTGCGTGCGTTCATTCGGTTTATAGTCTCATTCGAAGGACTGGATGGGGAATGGAGCCAGAATTAATGTTAACTCCGAGGGGAAAATTCCCCTGTACCGAAACGGCCCGGCAGAGATGCGAACCCGCAACCCCAAGATTACGAGTCCGACGCTCTACCAACTGAGCTATTTCGGCTGTAGTCGGTGATAATTCTGTCTCGTCACACTTCGCGATAATTTTGGCTATCCTTCTTCTTCTTCTTCTTCCTAAAATACTGGTTCACTCAAAAACGAGTAGGTCACCAGCGCGCATGTTAAAAAGTAAAATAAAATAACATAAAACAGTGCGACTCAGACTGTTGGCCCCTGGAGCAAATTTGGCAACAAGGGGTCGCACTCAATATTCAAGAAGTTAAAAGCAATGGCCAAATTCAGGCCCAGGTAATAGTAAAATATCTGGGGAAGTAAAAATAGAAAATCGTCAATATGCAGATCTCAAAACTGTCGAATCAATTTGTTTTTAAATGAGATTGCATTTGTGGCAATCTTGATTGCACCCGACAGTGAGTTCCACAGCCGTACAGAACTGGGATAAAAAGAATGTAAGTGGCTGTCAATATTTTGATGCAGGTATGGTATAACATTGACCGCCACTCCTGGTGCTACTTTTATTCAATACTAGTTGTTCCATTGGAATATCAATTATTTTAGCTCTGCCTTTGAAGAAGATGTTAAGTTTGATAAAAGCTCTTCTCTCTTCTAAGGGTTTCCATTCTAATCTCCTCATGTTCTTCCTAGTATTCCCCTTTTCTCTGATGTGGTTCCCTGTTACGAACCGTGCTGCTCTCTTCTGAATCTTTTCGAGGTTATCAATGTCCTTTAGATGGTAAGGATCCCAAACTGAGCAACCATATTCCAGTGCTGGTCTAACCAGTGTTTTGTAGCAGTCGCCTTTAACCTTTTGGGGGGCAGTCATTGATATTCCTGTATAAGAAAGCTAAGATGTTATTTGCTTTCTTACATACTAAATTGTAATGTTCTTTCCATTTGAGACGACTATCTATAATCACGCCTAAATATTTTGCAGCATTAGTTTCTATGGATAGAATAATCTGATCTAATTGGTGAGCGTTTGTTACATATACGCAACACTTGGCACTTTTGGGGATGAAATTCCATTTTCCAAGTTCTTTCCCACTCTTGTAAAGCGTTTAGATCTTCTTGTAGAATGCGTGTATCATTCTTGCTTCTGATTGTTCTATATACTAAGCTGTCATCTGCAAAAGCCTTATAGTAGTTCCAGGAGAGAGATTTCTACTTATGTCATTTATATAAATTAAGAAAAACAAGGGCCCCAGAACAGTTCCCTGTGGTACACCTGACAAGACTGGTTTACAATGGGATGTCGACCCTTCCACAACAACTTTCTGCGTTCTCCCAACGAGGAATGATCTAGCCCATTTTAGCAAAGAACCGCCAATGCCGATGTGTTCTAATTTAAGAAGCAGGCCCTCATGGTCAACCTTATCAAAGGCTTTAGAAAAGTCTAATAAAATTGCATCTATTTGCTGTCTGTTGTTAAGACAGTTATTAAAATCATTGAGAGTTGTTAAAGTTGAGTCTCACAACTCCTTCGCTGTCTAAAACCATGCTGGGCGTTGTTTAAGAAGTCATATTTGTCAAGATGGTCCATTATGCTACTATATATTATGTTTTTAAGTAATTTAGCTGATATGGATGTAAGAGATACAGGTCTATAGTTCTCTGCTTTTGTTTTGTCACCCTTTTTGAATAAGGGAACAATGCTCGCATCTCGCCACTCATCAGGTATTACTCCCTGGTCCAGTGAAGCTTGGTAAAGTAGTTGGTATACCTCACTCAATTCATTGGCACATAATTTTAAGAGCTTGCCAGGAACGCCATCGGGACCAGTAGCTTTGTTTTCATTGATGTTGGTCAGTAACTTAAATACTCCTGCTTTGTTTACTTTGATGCTTTGCATTTCAGGGAGTTTATCATCATCCTTTAGTCTAACGTTAATTAAAGGTTTGGGATTTGAGAAAACTGAACAAAACTGCTTGTTTAGTAAGTTTGCTTTCCCTTCAGGGTCCTGTATTTGGTTATTCTGGTTGTTTCTCAGGTCTGGAATCCCAATGTTGTCCTGTCTCTTACTCCTTATGTAAGACCATAATTTCTTGTTTTGATGATCACCTTCTGAAATCATCGAATTAACATAATTGGAGTGAGCAAGCCTACATTCTCTCTGACACCTTCTCTTAATATGTTTATACCTAACCAGTAATCTTTCTGAATTAGGATGTAGTTTCAATTTCTTAAAGAAACGATGTTTCCTTCTCAACAAACGTTTAGTTTTTGTAGTAATCCATGGCTGGTGGTTCTTGCTTGAAGTTATTTTAGTAGGTATGTTGTCATCCATAATAAATTCCAAGTTAGTTTTTATACACTTCCAAAGGTCACTGGCATTATCTTTAACACTATGGGATCTCAAAAAAAGACGACTGAAATCATGAGTATCCCTGCGCAATTTTGGTAAATCTGCTTGGTTCCAGAGTCTGATGGTATGTTTAGGGGGTTTTCTTCGAAAGGGTTGAAAGTTGCTCTCTAAGAGAATTATGTCATGATCACCCAGGCCTGCAATTAATTCCTGATTGCCTAAAGCGCCTGGACAATTGGTAAAAAAAAATAAATCCAGGAATGCCTTACCACGAGTTGGTGCTTCAACTGACTGCACTAATCCAAGGTCTTTGGTGGTATCAAAAAACTGAGTATTAATATTTTTACTGTATTGATTACCATGTATGGCATCTTCACCCCAATCAATATCTGGTAAATTAAAGTCTCCACCAATCCATAATATTGCCTTCCTATTGGCCAAAACAATGTTAGAAATGTCTCTGCAGATAGACGAACATACATTTTCATCTGAGTCTGGAGGTCTGTAAACTGATCCAACAATGACAGGTCTCTTATTCTTAAAATTAATCCTACAAAATAAACTTTCACTATTTTTGCCTTGATATAAAAACTCACTGGCTAAGTTCTTCCTAATGGCAATCAAGACTCCCCCACCTCTTTTTCCAAGTCTGTCCTTTCTATAAATATCAAAATCCTCCATTAGAAGTTCACTGCTGGATGTTCCAGTTTCTAGCCAAGTTTCTGTTCCAATTACAACATCAATATAGATCTAGTTGCAAAGCGAGACGACTGCAGGCGGAAATCTAAACAAATCTTAAATAAATGTTAGCGAACCGCCCAGAGAACGTGGACAAACGAGTTACAAGACAAAACACGACGCGTTTCGACCTCTTAGGTCTTCGTTATCACCAGACGAAGACCTAAGAGGTCGAAACGCGTCGTGTTTTGTCTTGTAACTCGTTTGTCCACGTTCTCTGGGCGGTTCGCTAACATTTATTTAAGATTTGTTACAACATCAATGTTTTTTTCGGTGACTAAATTACTGAGTTCTTCCTTTTTCTTGATAAGAGATTGAAAATTTACGACTATGCATTTAAGTTTATCTTTTTCTCTTAATGATTTGGGGTTCAGTTGCACTTTATGATTTGGGATTTTATCAGTTTTAGAATCAGGGGTGGATGCAAACTTAGGACAAAATTTCAAGTTTTCTTTTGGGGATCGGTCTGGTGAGATAGGGTCAAAACGGTTGCTTTCTGAGCTGCAGTCTTCAATAGAATCTTCAAAAAGTCTCGAACTAAAGTTTGGAAGCCCGCATGTAAAACAAGTCCAAGATATATCACTATTGCATAATGCTTCATAAACTGCTGAATTCATTAACATAGGCCTACATTTAGTGTGATACCATGTATTGCAGACGTCACAGGCAACTGACTCTCAAATTGCAAACTCCGCATGGCTATCCTTCATCTGTCTAATTTTCAGTGCTTCCGAGATGAATTTTGCAACCGATTTAATAACAAGTTTGACGCCTGATGATAACACGACAGCAGCATCTTGTCTTTTAGCAACACACACACACACACAGAGAGAGAGAGAGAGAGTGGTCTACCTTCCTGAATAATACACAGAGTGACATTTCCTGTTTGTTGGAGGACACAAGCTTGTAAAATGCCGTCTCCTTTATCATTTGTAGAATTTACAGGAATATGTGGAGGTGTACTTTTTGCCGTTGGAGTGAATATCATTCAAAGGAAACCAGCAATAACAGGTTTCTGATTCGATCGAATTCTTTCAGAAGTTAAAATGTTTTGAGTGTGTGTGTGCTGTGTTTGCCCTTGAATCGAGGCAGTACTTCAGCAAGAACTAGTAGTACTTGTATGGTCTGCTTTTGTAAATTTGCGTCATTTCTCGCTTTTGTTGGCACAGCTATGATTTAACTTTTTAAGCCTCACTGTCGTGGTATTTTGATGGTGTTGAACCAGCAAATTCTGAATCACCCACCATTCCTCACATTGCCACTGAGGTGAAATAATGCTTGTCAATCATGTTAATTCCACACCATGTCATACCACATCGCTTTTGTTGGCACAGCTATGATTTAAGCCTCACTGTCGTGGTATTTTGATGTTGTTGAACCAGCAAATTCTGAATCACCCACCATTCCTCACATTACCACTGAGGTGAAATAATGCTTGTCAATCATGTTAATTCCACACCATGTCATACCACATACAATATATAAGCCTCACTGTCGTGGTATTTTGATGGTGTTGAACCAGCAACTTCTGAATCACCCACCATTCCTCACATTGCCACTGAGGTGAAATAATGCTTGTCAATCATGTTAATTCCACACCATGTCATACCACATACAAATATATACTGTACATGTCACATACATCACTGTTATATAGCCTATATTTTGGACACAGGTGTGATAGAGCCTTTGGCCTGCTCTATGGAACAAGGCTTTTATGTTGTGTTATATTTGTTATCATATGCTGAGGGCGTGCAGCATGAAAAGAACAATTTCCAGAAAGTAGTCTGGAAACAAACTTCTTCCCAATGTTTGCTCAGGCCTATTTGACTTTTTACATTCTTAAATGTATTTAGGTGGATAATGAATTCCACATTATATGACCCTATTAGTAACAAAGTGTGCACAGAAGTAAGTTTTAACAAAAGGTTAATTTACTATTAAAAAAAAATCTAATTGTCATTGATATATTAAATCAAAATAAACAGATTGTCCGTGGTATTGACATAATTAACCTTGCAGAATTTTGCAAGTCTCTCATATCACTCATTGTCATTGATATATTAAATCAAAATAAACAGATTGTCCGTGGTATTGACATAATTAACCTTGCAGAATTTTGCAAGTCTCTCATATTGATCACCTCTTCTTCAATTGCAAGCTTGGGAAGTTTTAGTGATTTTAACTGTTCATAACAGCTTAAGATATTTAAGCCACTGATTCATTTTATAAATCTTTTATTTATTTATTTTTATTTGTGTGTGCCTTTTCTACGAGAGTAATTATAATGATAATAATAACATAACATTTATAGAGCACCTTGCCAAAGGTTATAGGTGCTGAGCAATGGGCTTCCTTAAATTAAGGGAGTACGCCACATTACCTATTCAAAAGATAGGTCAAACTATAGATTTAAAGAGTGACCAGTGCAATTACTTTGGTATTGTACTGAGTATGATGAAGAGTCACTGATTTGTCTTTTTGACAGTAATATTCTGTTCAAAGTCAGATTTGTAGTTTTCTGTTGACAATGATCCCTAAATCTTTTTTCCAGGTTACAGTTCACACCCCTCAATTTTGTATTTATGATTGGGATTATTTATCACAATATGTGTCATTTTACATTTATCACTTCTCTGTCTGCCAGTCATTTCAAGTTCACTTAATCAGCATGTCATACAGGTTTGTAACTTATCTGCTGTCGTTATCAGAATGCTACAATAAACTTCAGTACCACTGGCAAAAATGTTTAAAAGGCAGGCATTTTATGTGTGAAATATATTTGTAAAATATATTATGTTTACTATACAAATACACATGCACAGACACACACACACACACACACACACACACACACACACACACACACACACACACACATACACACACACACACACACACACACACACACACACACACACACATACACACACACACACACACACACACACACACACACACACACATGATTTTCTGGGTTGTTTTTTGAAAGCACAGAATCAAATTTCACTGTATTTCTAAGACTAATCCTAGTGTGTGTTCTTCCTGATATCGTGGAACGTTTTTCTCAAACACACACACACATACAGACATGCACACCTGCATGCACGTGCGCACACATGCATACACACACATGCTTGATGTTTGTATGTTATGTACCATTATAAATTTGCTGAATATTACTGATGAAAAAGAATGGTTTTGTATTAAAGGGCATGACATTACTAGAAAAATTGATTGATGAATGTCAGTTTTCAACAGAAAACTCTCTATTGCATAGTCACACACACACACACACACACACACACACACACACACACACACACACACACACACACACACACACACACACATGATAAATGCATGCATGTACACACATGTACGCAAACATGAATTCACACACAAAATGATAATAGCTCCACCATGCCTCAAGGGAAATTTGGTTTATAGTGAAATGATTAAATGGGTTATGAACTGTGCTTGTACCCTTAGCTGTGAAGACAGTTGGAAGACTCTAACTCCCTAGATAAGATAAGATAATGTTGCTTATAGCCCAGCCGACCGCAAAGGGCCACATCAGGGCTGTCACCACGTTAAAATCAACTCACCAATCATTTGGGGGGGGGGGGGGAAACAAAAAAACTTTCATACATCTCAGTAAATGACATCGTCTAGAAACGTACCAGAAACTTCGTTAAAAATCTTTCTTCCGTAAAATCTTAAATCAGATGAAAAATGTTAATCTCTCTCAAAACTCAAGGATCACGTCTGGCAAGGATCTTCATGGACTCCGCTGTAAAATGTTTGTGTCTCACATCGTGCAAGTCCCAACACTCTAAAAGAACATGTTTCATTGTGAGTGGTGCATGACATGGAATGCACCACGGAGCTTCTTCACTCTTTAAAAGATAAGAATGGGTAAAATACGAATGGCCGGTGTGCAGCCGGCACAGAACCGTTTCCTCTTTACGACCACCCGACGTAGATGGGAGGAAGTCCTTAAGGTTTGGACGGATCTGAAAGAGTTTGTTACTCGTCTGTGTGTTCCAATCCTCCTGCCAGAGGTCTCTCACATAATCGTTAATTTTGGGTTTCACATCTGAGCAGGGGATATAAATGTTGGACAGTTTCTCTCTTGTGGCGTTCTTGGCTAAACGATCAACCATTTCGTTCCCACCGATGCCAACATGACCAGGAACCCAAGCAAGAGTAATGTTGTAACCGTCCGCCTTCAACTTGCTATTGCTAAAAAGTTAAAAAAAAATTAAAAGTTCTGGATGCTGAAGGTTGCGGCCAGCTATGGCCTCCAAAGCTGACAGCGAGTCCGACAGAACCAGAAAATCCCTCTTCGAAGAATGTGAAATTATCTTCAAAGCCAGAACCAGAGCAGTAAGTTCAGCAGAATAGACAGAAGCATCTGAATGTATATGTTCCAACAGTATCTGAGAAGGAGCCCCAGGGCAGTAGGCTGCACAGGCCACTCCATCTTCAGACTTGGAACCGTCAGTGAAAACTTTTTGACAGGATGGGAATTTCGAACAGAGGTCAGCATACAATGCCTTGAACGCCAGAGAGCTGGTAGACTCTTTGCGAAAAGCTTCGAGGTTGAAACAAATCTCTGGTGTGAAAAAGGTCCACGGAGGTTGATCCGGAAACTTGGAAAAATCGGACACAACTCCTACTCCCTAGATACAGAGCGAGTATCAGTATGAGATCAGGATTCCTTTACATTACATTGTGCTGCAGTATATTATTTGTGTGTGTGTGTGTGTGTGTGTGTGTGTGTGTGTGTGTGTGTGTGTGTGTGTGTGTGTCTATATGAGAGTATGTATGTGTGCACATGCAGTGAGTGCACATGCCAGTGCAAGCACATTTGTTGTTCGTGTGTGTGTAGGTACTTCAGTTTAACATCTATTCGCCCATATCTGTACCTTCTTTGAATCCATGTGTTTTGTATGTGTATTATTTGCATTAATCATATTCCTTCTCTGTGTGTTGGAATAATACAGCATCAAACAGTGTCCCTGTTAAATTCATTGGCTTATAAAGATTCATTATAACTTTTTACCTCTGAATTATAAGGGAGAGGCAGGAATTTAAATGCACCACAAGAGAGAGGCAATAATTAAAATGGCTTATCAGCTAGTATGTGAAAGATGGGCAATAAGTGAAGTGAAAAGGGTTACTCAGAACAACTACTTACAAAGGGGCAATAATTGAAATGGATTATCAACTCCTCAGTATGTGAGAGGCATTAATTGAAATTAGTTACTTATATTAACTGCTGAGTAAGAGAGAGGCAATAATTGAAATGGATTGCTCATATCAACTACTCTGTAAGAGAAAGATAATAATTGAAATGGGTTTTAATCATTCTGTAAGACTAAGAGAGAAGCAACAATGAAAATGGGCTTGTAAAAAATGTAAGAGTAAGACAGATAATAACTGACATTGGTTATCAGAGCTCTACTGTGTAAGAGAGGGACAATAATTGAAATGGGTTACCAAGCACTGTGTAAGAGAGACGTATTAACCAAAATGGGATGACAGTTCCTTTTTAAGTAAGAGTGAGGTACTTTATAAGAGAGGAAATATTTGATATGGGTCATTAACTACTCAGTAAGAGAGAGGCAATAATTCAGATGGTAATTCATATCAACTATTCTGTAAGCAAGACGTTGTGATTACATAGGTTACGAACTACTCAGTGAAAGACACATAGTAACTGCAATGGATTACCAATGACACTATAAAAGAGACATAGTAAGTGAAATAGGATATCAGTTACTCTGCAGAAAAGATGTAATAACTGAATCGAGTCATCAGCTACTCTGTAAGAGAGACATAGTACCTGAAATGGGTTATCAACTGCTCAGGAAGAGAGAGGCAATACTTAAAAAAAGAGTATCAGCTACCCTGTATGACTGAGGCAGTTACTGAAATCAGTGGTCAGTCATGTTATTGAAATAGAGTTTATTGAAATTTCGGACAAAAAGGAAAAAAGGATTTTTTTTTTCTCAGGAATTAATTCATAACCAATTTGTGTGTGTGTCAGGCATCTACAAGCACATAGCAGGCGGTGTGGTGGGCTACTTCATTGGGCAGAAAGTGGAGAGCATGAATGCTGAAGCAGGTCGAAGGAAACTGCTAGTGATTGAAGAGTACGTACGTCTTCATCCAGAGGACTTTGTGGAAGAAGGCAAGTGACTGATGGCAGTGTAACATGGTTCATCTTAAGAATGAAATGAGGCAGGGAACAGTAAAAAACAAACAAATATGGTAACTCTTGCTCCCACAAGAAAACAAATACACACACTATGACTCCATCGGAATGCTGCTTACGACACCAACACATCTTGCAGATATGACAGCACAGAGCACACAGAACATTCAAGGAAACATCCGCTGGGATGTGTGCTCTGTGCTGTCATATCTGCTAGGCGAGTCGGTTCGTAAGCAACATTCCTTTGGAGTTATGGGCGTGTATTTGTTTTCTTGTGGGAGCAAGAGTTACCTTACATCTTTGTTGTTTATGGTTCATCTTGTTTGATTGGTTACGCATGTTCAGGGGCTCTTTCAGTGTCAATAGTATCCCCGCCTGAAATTCTGTACTGATGATTTCCTCTTTTCTGTCTTTCTCTTTAACCCATACATCCACCCTCCACCCAACGTTTTTTTTGTTTTTGTTTTATCTTTATTTTTGTTTTTGATTTTACCATCATCCACTGGCTTTCTTAGCAAAAACTGCAGATAATTCACCTGGAAAAGGGGTAGACGGGATGGGGGAGGAATGGTGCATGATGTCTTGAGGTGTAATTTTAGCATGACATAATTAATTTTGGCTCTGTCAGAGGACCTGCAACACAAGTTCATGCACATCACTGGAACTAAACACTTGCTTTAGTTCACACTGAAATTGTTGGACCCTCCATTTGGAATTGACTTTCTATGGATTAAACAGATTTTATCAGAAAAGGAAAGAATGTTATATCAATGGGCTTGCGCTTTATTCTCAAATGCATTTTTGGCTGAAAATTATGGTAACAGTTGAACTTCTTTAAGGGGACACATAAAACTGAAACAACAATGACAACAACAGCAACATAAATAGATACAGAAACTATTCTACTCATGAGTGTGCACTTACACACACAGGACACACACACACACACACACACACACACACACACACACACACACACACACACACACACACACACACACACACAATGTAAAGCGATGTTGTATTGTGTAGTGCATGAGGTTATAAATGTAAACTGAACAAACAAATTATGGTATTTGTATGCTAACAACTTTCCTTTATTGGAAGTGGATGCACCTTTTGCTGACAAACTAATTTGTCTACACATAAGCTGACAAACTCCTGCAAATCAAGTTTGTTCTTAATGGCTCAAACCTACGACTCACGATCTTGAGTCATCAGCTCACATTCAAGTCCATGATTGTAGACTCAAGGAGCAAGAAAGAAAGAAACAAACAAAAGATTTTCATCATGGTCTCAAGACCATTTAGCTTCAAAACAATCATACATAGCTCATTTGTGGCAGAGAATAATTTGTGGGTGGTAAAGCAAGAATAGGCATAATTTGCACTCGGATTGGAAATACACACTGGGTCTGTTTCCTATGTATTTTGTTGTAATATTTTAGTTCACTATTTTTGGGAAATAAATCTTTAAATTATCAGTGCTACATTGAATTCAACAGTTCCAAGTTTCTGTAGGAGGAGCGAATCACTGAGGGTGTATTCCAGTTCCTTTTTAAAGGTTATAAGTGGGAGAAAGGGGGTAGAATAGGAGAAAGGTAGTGTATATCAGAAGCGGTTCATTCACCAAAAAGTTGGGAGGTGGTGAAGGATGGGGAAATTCTAAATTATCAGCACATTACCTATAGATGCTGTATTCCAGGTAATGTGTATCTAGATAACATTTAAAACAGAATTGTCTATTCTTGAATGCAGTGGTCGATGTTTTGAGGGTTACTCTTTGTTTGTTTGTTTTCTGGGTTTTTTTTTCTTTGGTAGGGTAGAGGTTCCTCTGGACACCCTACATCCTGTTCCCACTACTACACCCAAACCGCACTCGCCATACTGTCCCACTACTACACCCAAACCGCACTCGCCATACTGTCCCACTACTACACCCAAACCGCACTCGCCATACTGTCCCACTACTACACCCAAACCGCACTCGCCATACTGTCCCACTACTACACCCAAACCGCACTCGCCATACTGTCCCACTACTACACCCAAACCGCACTCGCCATACTGTCCCACTACTACACCAAACCGCACTCGCCATACTGTCCACTACTACACCCAAACCGCACTCGCCATACTGTCCCACTACTACACCCAAACCGCACTCGCCATACTGTCCCACTACTACACCCAAACCGCACTCGCCATACTGTCCCACTACTACACCCAAACCGCACTCACTATACTGTCCCACTACTACACCCAAACCGC
>CM031601.1:86071614-86081614 GCA_018398815.1 Conus ventricosus | reverse complement strand
TTGGCTGCTTTTGTATGCTTCGTTTTGGTTGGCCACTTTTACACTCACCACTTTGACTTCACAAGGGGAGTATTGTGCATGTTTATGTCTGTACTTTTTTTTTTTTTTGTCGCTGAGGAAGGCATTTTGCCGAAAATTTCTTGTCCTGTTTTGTGTCGTGCAATAAATCGTCGTTACTTCACACTTTGTTTTGTGTGCTCTTCTGCTTTTTTGTCGTGTTTCAGTAACGCCGCAGTTTGTTTCATTTGCCACTTTTACTAGTTCCGCGCTTAGTTTTGTCGTCTGCAAAGAACGTGACACTGAAAGCGTACAGACCATGTTGAAATTTGAAGAAACTAATGAAAACTGTCGTTACGAGGGTAACTGGGTTTGGCTGCATGAAGTTTTTACGGACAGATTAGACGAATTGTGTCGGATGGTAAGCTTCTTGTTGTTGTTTCCATAGACCCCTCTCACATAACTGTATTTTCTTTAGAACTTGAATTTCAACTTGACACAAAACATTTCCAATACAACCTATTTAAAGTTAATCTTGTTTACGCACCCAACAGCGATAACGGATATGATTTTATTTGTCACACTTATAATGAAAAGCAGGAAAGTGGGGTTCGGCTGGTATGAAGACTGTTTTAGCTACATTGCTATGGGACTTCAAAGCTGGGAAACTTGAGTGATATGAAGTTCACTGTTGCGCCTTCTCAGTCAGATCCAACTGGAACGCTTCGTCTCGCGATTTCAGGTAAGAAGAGGACTAGAACCCCCAAGGCAAGGGCAGAGGCAGCTAAAAAGAGTTCCAGCTGGAACTGGCGAGGGGAACAAAAGCGAACTTCATAAGGCTTGAATTTCCCGACTTTGAGGTGTCCCATTGCGATGTTAAGACCGACGTCTACAAAGACAACGCCTTAAGACACCCTCCCGTTCTCAAGTTGCCGGTCGAATCCCGGCAGCGCCAGGGGAAACAAAATAGACAGCAGAAGGGCACTCAGGAATCATGACCCAGATGCAGCCTGGCCTCTTACAGTGTAAGGAGTTCAGGGCCGAAATACATGCCGGGCGGTGGGTTGCGGTTTTTTTTTTTTCTTTTCTGAAGACTTACTGCAGTCAGACTCTTCCTAGACTTTCTTCCAACAGGAATGACATTTTTAAAAAAAATTGATCTTGACTATTTTTATTGATTTTGTTTTCCAGAGAAGCTTATATCTTAAAGTCTTCTGATCGGTGGATTATCTGTGCGCTATTTCAAACGTTAGTCCACTCTGTGTCTGATCTGACAGTGGTAGGAGGTAAGTTCCCTTTATAGCTTTAAGCACGTTAGGCTTGCATCCCTTTTTAGACGCCAATGTTGTGTACTTCTAGAATTCACTGGGGGGGGAGGGGGGGGGGGGGGAGTGGGGGATGAATGCAGTCGGTGCCATTTTCTAATTTAAAAAAAAAATGTTGTTGTTTCAGGGGACAAAGCAGTCATCATTGTTGGCCACCATCACCTTCGTTCTTTTCTCCGTTAGGCCAGGTTTGCACTGCCGTCTTTCTGACCCCCCCCCCCCCTCTCTCTCTCTCTCTCTTTGTATGTGTATATGCATCATAATTCATTGATATTGTTCGCACTCGTATGTGTCCGCGTGTGTGTGTTTGGTTTTGTGTGTGTGTGCGTGCGTGTGTGTGTGTGTGTGTGTGTGTGTGTGTGTGTGTGTTACGCGCGCGCGAGCCTTCGAGTACAACGTATTTTCACATGACACGGTTTTGGGCTCTGCCTTACCTACTTCCGTGCCCTTGGCACGTTGAGCCTCTGACACCTCGCTGACTCTACGGCCACAGCAGTTTTCGACTTTAGCCTTATTACCGTTGAGCATGTTTGTAGCATGAAAAGGTCGAGAAGGCCGTGAAGGTAAAATGTCAACTATAAAGTGAAAATAACCAATGTTGAGGGCGGGGTGGGGGGGGGGGGGGGGGGAGTGGAAGTGTGCATTCCTAGATTTTAATTGAGGAAACTGAAACAGTCTGCGGTGTTACTGAAACAACCCAAAATACACTTAACGCACCCAACAGTGCGCAAAGTAACACCCATTTTATTTAGAATATAAAATACACACTTGACTTGTCGACACTAGTAACATTAAAAATGCACACAGTAATACTTCCCAGATGGTTGCCAGCAGGAAAATGGTTAGTTTTTTTTTTCCTTTTATTTTGCTAAATAGCAGACATTAAAATTTAAAAAAAACAATACTCCCCAGTTGGCTGTCAGAAGTTTGTTTTTGCTTGTTAACAGACAGTAAAACGTAGAAAATAATACTCCCCAAATCGCTATCAAAGACTTTTTATATTTAACCAAACAGACATTAAGAATGCCATCAAACGATACTCACCGGCTGGCTGTCAAACAGAAGGTTTTCATTTTCCTAAACTGATGACAAACATCTAACATGCAGAAAACAATACTCCCCATCTGGCTGTCAAATGTATTTTCTTTTAACGACTACCGGATTTAAACAGGTCTTTTTTTCCCTTTATTTTACCAAATACAAAAAAAAAAGAAAGTAGAAAAGTACCAGATGGTTACCAAACAAAAGTTTCTTTTTGTCTTCTTTGATAAATAACAGACTTTAGAATTGAAGGAAGACATACTCTCCAGATGGCAGTCAACCAGAAGGGTTTGTTGTTGTTGTTTACTTTGCTATTACTTTGCTAAATACGCCTTTAGAATTGCAGAAACCATATTCCCAAATAGCTGTCAATCAGAAGTTTTTTTTTAACTTTGCTAAATAAGACTTTAGAAATGCAGTAAGACATGCTCACCAAATAGCCGTCAACCAGAAGTTGGTGGTGGCGGTGGTGTTTGTGTGTGTGTGTGTGTGTGTGTGTGTGTGTGTGTGTGTGTGTGTGTGTGTGTGTGTGTGTGTGTGTGTGTTCTTTTTCTTTTCTTTTTTACTTTCCTGAATAACATGACTTTAGACATGCAGAAAGGCATACTCACCAAATAGCTGTCAACTAGAAGTTTTTATGTACTTTTTTTTTTAACTTAGCTAAATAACAGACTTTAGAAATGCAGATCGACATAGGCTACTACCCAGATGGCTGTCAACCGGTTTTGTTTTGTTTTGTTTTACGTTGCTAAATAACAGACTTTAGAACTGCAGAAATACGTACTCTCCAAATAGCTGTCAACCAGTTCTTTTTTTTTTATATACTTTGCTGTATAACAAGACATTAGAATTCACATATCCATGTAATATATTTGCAGCATTTTGCACGGGAAGAATTTTGCTTTAGCATCTAAAAGAGAGATGCAAGTTCTTCTGTGTTATGTGTGAAGAATCCATGCTTGTAAGTAACACTATGTGCACATTAAATTGATTTTTAAAGGACAGTTTACTGATTGGTTTAACTTAAATCGCAGTTAGGAATCTTAAGTATCGGTGAGCGTTTATTGAGTCTTGATTTTGTTTTCGCTGTTTAGTCTTCAGTATCTGTGAGCGTTTATAAAGCATGATTTTGTTCAACATTTTAAAAATGCATATTTGATTAAAAGAAGCAAACCACACACACACGCATGCACACACGAACGCACGCCCACACACACACACACACACACACACACACACACACACACACACACACACACACACACACACCCCAAAGCGCCCTTTCCAAAAGACTGTATTCCTCAAACAGCCATTGAGAGATCTGAATTTCAGTTGCGTCAGTACAAATTTTTTGCACAAATTTTGGACTGTTGCACCAACTCGCTTATTTAAAAAAAATATATGCGTGTGCGCGCATGCGTACGTGCGTGCGTGTTGTTGTTGTTGTCGTTGTTTCCTGTATTGCATGAAGTTCGATTGTCTGGCATTCTTATGACATAGCTTCATTGATTTGCACTGTATTGCCGTAATTAGTGTGCTTTACCGTAACGAAGTGTGTTGCAGCTAACGGTGCATTTTTTTTATAACGCAATGTGGTGATTTTTTTTTCTGCTTGACAGCTTACAAACTGGTCTTGAACCATAAGTGAATTCAGACGATTCTTCTCATCAGTTGCAAGAAAGTTTGGCGAATTGTGTATATCTTTAATGCGAGGGGTGAAAGGATATTACAGGCCGGATATATATATACAAGACACAAGTGCTGAAGGCCAGTTCTTGGAAGGAATCCGCAAGGGACTAAATTACAACAAACTAATAAATTCCAAGGATAAGTACTGGCCTTCAGCACTTGTGTCTTAAGAGGTTATCTTTATAATTTCTACTTTTCACAAGAAAATGTAGCTTGTTTTGCTCTTTCGTGATTTTCTTTTGCTTCTTAGGGTGGCACCTTTGGTTGTTTTTTTGAAAACTCAACAAACATACAACGGTATTGCACACCAGCCTTTTTCTGGGATAGCATTCTTCTTAAAACCGAAAAGGCAGAAGAGTCAAGTTACCACTTTCCGCGGTCACTGAGGAGAAACAATCAGGTTTCGAAATACCGGTATCTGACCAGGAGTTATATGTTAGTGAGTTTTCTCCCCATTGGAGATTGTCTCCCCCTTAGAGACTATAAGCTTGCTGAAGGATCATTTTGATAAGCATTTATTATTCCCCATTCACCCACTCAAGCACATACTGTTAGTTAGGCAGAATTATCTACCACTGGAGATATGAATGCTTATTTCCCTCGATTTCTTCAATCTAAGACATAAGAGCAAGCTTTGTTTATAACTGAATATTTCTTGCAGTCATTGCAACACCAAGCTGCTCTGTAAGTTGCTGGAATGGTGCTCGGTATTGAATTATAAACAAATTACCACTTTCCGCGGTCACTGAGGAGAAACAACCAAGTTTCGAAATATCGGTATATGACCAGGAGTTATGTGTTAGTGAGTTTCCTCCCTATTGGAGATTATAAGCTTGCTGAAGGATCATTTTGAGAAGCATTTATTTTATTTTTCCCCATCCACCCACTTGAGCACATACTGTTAGTTAGGCAGTATTATCTACCACTGCAGATATGAATGCTTATCTCCCCCTATTTCTTCAATCTAAGACATAAGAGCAAGCTTTGTTTATAATTCAATATTTCTTGCAGTCATTGCAACACCAAGCTGCTCTGTAAGTTGCTGGAATGGTGCTCGGTACTTATCCTTGGAATTTATTAGTTTTTTGTATATATATATATATATATATATTTTTTTTTTTTCCTTTAAGGAGGGAGCTGGCGGAAGGGTTATCTATTTTCAGTCTGGTTCTTATTCCAGATCAATTGTTTCTTTAATTTCATGGCTGTGCAACTGAAGTGATCTGATATTCAGGAGCGCACCTCGCTTGCCGGGTCTTCAGCTATAGACACACCTGCCAATACAAGGAGTTCTCTCGGAAGAACGAGACGGCATGCGTCGGCAGCAGTAATGGCCTTTGCTCTTCTTCTCTTCTTCCTAAAAACCTGGTTCACTCAAAAACGAGTAGGTCACCTGCCCGTGCACGTTCCATAATCCGCTTATGGACTGAAAGAAATCAGACAGACGGTATTGATCACCGACCGGATTTGGACGGGGCTGGCTGGTATGGAACTGGCTGGCTTTTGTTTGTTTGTTATTCCCCCGGATGTGATGAAGTGAGAGAGAACTTTAATCAGCTTTGTTACCGAGCCCTGACTGAAAAATATTTTTTGTTTGTTTTTCCCCTGCATATGATAAGACAGAACCACACTCAGCAGGGTTACCAATTGCTAAAGAACTGAAGCAAGAACAGGAAAATGAAAAAAAAAGGGCAGGGAAATTAAATGAGAAAATCAACCAAGGGATTTAACTACAAACAGGAACAAACAAGAGTTTGAAAAAAA
This sequence comes from Conus ventricosus, assembly GCA_018398815.1. Classification (NCBI taxonomy): domain Eukaryota; kingdom Metazoa; phylum Mollusca; class Gastropoda; order Neogastropoda; family Conidae; genus Conus; species Conus ventricosus. The sequence continues at coordinate 86,075,798 of CM031601.1, read as the reverse complement.
AATGAAGAAAACGGTGTAGCTGGCAAGTCAGGCAGCTGCCACAACTTTCTCCGGAAGTTATGCGGGTCCTCGCATTGCTCCTGAACCCCTTTCATTCAAAAAGACTTTTGATAATACGAAGCATATTTTTTCTGTTGGAGGTCCATGCAGCATTACATCATTGGAAAAGGAACAGTCGCCCATTCATCTTTCTGCTTCCGATCAGGAACGGCATCGACGTTTTGTGCCGTTAGCACTGTGACCTAGGATGTTTTGAAAGAATAGCTTTCTTTACAAATGTCAGTGTTCAGAAATTGGCTTCAGCGAGAAGTTCAGACAGGTCAGAACCGACACAGGCGAATCTTTCCCTGTCCACCTGACTAGACTACATCATTATCTTGACAGGTGGATTTCCCGGTTTAACAGCACAAGACAATGACGGACTGTACAATCCCATTATGCGTATGCAGCTGTTGCAGTCCGTCTCACCAGACCTAATGCTTTTCTCCATTAGAAGACTTTGGCGTATGTTCGTCTTTTGCGTCATACTGCGGAATTTCAGTGAGAGGCTCGTCTTCTTAAAACCGGTCGCCAAGGAAAGACGATCACTCACGGGGCCGTCAGACGCACTCTGGCACTCGTCATCAGTTCGGGGACAATGCATATGACAGTCCTCACTTATGCTGTGGTCCTTGACGTGGTAGCTCATCCTTCCAGCCCCCAAGGAATTAGTCAGGACACTGTACCCCTTCTCTTTCTTCCTCTTTCGTCTTTCGTCCGTTTCTTGTCTGTCTTCTAACGGAGGTCGTGTGAAAATCAGAGACCTCGTGGCGCAGGAGATCAGTACGCCAGACAAATTCATAATGGCATGTGGAACGTCGTAAGCGTGGTGGTATAGACTATTATTAATGACAATGCCGGTTTGTGGAGCCCTGTGAGACGTTTCTGGCATGCACGACTAGTTTCTATTGAAGTCACTGAGCAGCTGGTGATTTAACACTTCGTCAATGACCAGCGTGTCAATGTGCTGAGAGGTACCGAATATACTACATTAAGCATTAAACGAAAAATCTTATGTACGCAACGACAAACTGACAGGTGAAACCCAGAGATGTATCCCTTTTGGTGGAAAATTGGAGGTCTTCCCACTGGCAGCTGTGGTTATCTGTCATAATTTTTTTAAGGTGAGGTAACGTGTTGTGTCATCGATGAATTTGTTACTGACTTTTTTTTCTTTTTTTTTTAATGCTGATCGATGAGAATGAGGATGATTAAGATGATGCTACGTATTTCCATTTCGGTCTGAGACTACATGACAGGGCTGTACTCCTTTCATACTATATCCCGGCGTCAACCAGGCCCGAGATATACACACACCTGCAGTGTTGGTCAGGAAATTTAAGCAACACTCTCAGAAACGCATCCATTAAGTGGATGAAACTCAACTGTGTGGTCCCAGTCTTCCCAACTGAGTCCGCAGCAAACTCAACTCTGGGGAGGAGCCGGTCAGGGCAGGAAAAACCCACATGACTCTGATGGGAATCGAACCCGCGACCTCCCAGCCGGGAGTTCGCGACGCTAACCACTTCGCCACAGCGGCTGGTTTGTTACTGACTTTACTTTCGGGTGTCGCTGTTGTCCCTTAACCTCATTTCTGCCAAACTGTTGTTCTGGTTACCATAAGGTTATAGGACATTAAAAAAAAAAAGTAAGAAGAAACCAACGCCACTGTCAACCTCTTTGCTTCCTGACCATAATAATTATGACTAAAAAAGAAGTTCTCTTGCTGCAGAAAACCCTTCTGTTTTTAGGCTGCTGACTCAGGAACAATATCCCATGTTGATGGAACTGTAGTGAAGTATGCAGGATGTGATGTCTCTTTCAGGATTCTGCTATTGATAGCAGGCATATACTTGTTCTTCATTCCCTCCGATTATCTCTACTGTGTACTGTTCGTGACTGTTGCAGCTGGTCACTGTGTGTGCACAAAATCCTGCAAACTTTTCCTGATTTCTCTGGTCGAATTTCTGCCTTTTGGTTCACACGTATCGCCGTACCTGCAAAGTATGCCAAACAAACAAACAAATAAAGGCGAATGGTCATGTTCATTCTATCCCGCTGGAAAAGATGCCAATAACTGACACTACCTTTCAGCGGATTGCAGTCACCCTCTTCGACTCATTTTCCCCAATCTCCAGTAGTGGGGTTTTTGGGGGTTTGTTTTTTTTTTTTTTTTTTTGGGGGGGGGGGGGGGGGTTGAATATTAGGGAAGTGCTACCAGGTGTCCAGAGGCGGTGCCTCTCTAGTCCATTGATATGGTGAGTGTAGCCCAGGGACTAATGTCCATTCTTTCCAGAGTGGGCTACCCAATGGAGATATTCAACAGCCGTCATACTCCGTTCATGTCGGACCTGATGAAGCAGATTAACCAACTTTTGACCATAATCAGTCCACACGTCCCCGTACCACGCTGAGTCGATTGGTACTGTTTAGAGCTATGGAATTCTTTTAAAAAGCACAAAGAGTACTTTGACAGGAAAACGGAGACAAGCACGTTGCAGGTCGATGACAAAGTACTTGTTCTTCCACCTGACCACAATTTTTGACCGATCAAATGTTTATACACCGCCATCTAATCGATTTGGTGGTATTTTAACAAAATGGACTCTCGTTTGAATCTAGCATGAAAGGCTCGTTGAAAACACGCTCACACGATGAGCACTTAACATCAAAACAGGTTCTGTGATCCCTAGCCTGCTGTCTTGACAAGTGAGTCAACAAATCAATGATTTAAAGAAAGTAATAATTACGCAGCGAATGCCTGCCAGCCAATCTGTTGCTGCACGTTCACAGTCACATCCGTGACATCCGTGACAATCCTCTGAATGGCAAGTAGAGCCGTCGAAACAAAGACAAACATGAAGCCTCGATCACAAACCGACTCACAATTTTCAAGGTGTTATTTTTCTTTCTTTTTTTTTCTCTTCTTGTTCTTGTTCTTGTTCTTCTTTCCTTTTTATTTATTTTTTTCTTCTCAATCCCTCGACACCCGCGTTCTCTCTTCCTCATCCTGTTTTCTCCTTCTCCTTCTCCTTCTTCTTCTCCTTCTCCTTCTCCTTCTTCTTCTTCCTGACAATTCTTCCAGCTGTGTTTCCTCCAACCTGCACCCTCCATGATACTCGTGTCATATAAATGTGAAATCGGCAAGCTAACTCACTTTATTTACGTAGGTGCTGGCGAATTGAGCCCAGGTCGTTTCACTCAGCGTCGGTACGAAAGATTCCTCGACTACCCTATGACATATTATGGCGCACGTGCAGCCTGTGAATTTCGTGGAGGACAACTTGACCTTCTTGTCATTACAGCTGCAGATGTACACTATCGCTCACTGAACTTTTCAAGGTAAGTCTTTCAACCAATAGTTCTTTTTAGAATGATTCAGCCTTTACCCTAATTAAACGAATAATGTATCTTCAAAACTATCAAAGATAAATCAGAAATGTTTTACTTAAATGAAATATCATTCGTATAGCTACACTTTGGTAGTATTTATGTATTTCTGGCAGAATTTTGTTACTGCGCCGTCACCGAATAGATACCACCACCCCCCTTCCCTTTGTGAACGTTGTTTTGTTTACAGGATCAGGGTTGTAATCCGGATTCAACCAAATCTCACAAGTCTATAGATGTGATCCGATAACCTTTTTTTTTGGTGGTCATTCAGATCCACACATTGTACCTGTAGAAACGTACAACATTTTCAGAACGACCTGATCTGTATCCATGCCAACGTGTAGTGGGTGCGTCCTTGAACCTTATTCCATGTTTTCATAGAGATTATTTATAATCGGTTCGGCAGTTTTTGTGTAATCTTCTCACACAGAGAGCGAAAGATGCCAGTGAACAGTAACATCAAAAGAAATAACTAAAAAGAAAACAGAAAAAGGTGAAACGCTTACACCCTTATGATTTAATCAACGCTTTAGACGCAGGGTTGTACATCATAAAGGCGGACCACTAAAACCCTGTGATTCAGTCAACGTTTTTAACACATGGTGGTACGTCATCTGGGTAACCGTCTCCGCAGTCAGCTGGACTGAAACTGCCATTGAATTGAACACGTGAATTATGTCCCCTTTTTGTCACCAGTTGGACAAACACTGTTCGGCTGTGGGCGCCAATGCAGAAAGAAGCGAACGATGAGT
>CM031601.1:86046614-86069114 GCA_018398815.1 Conus ventricosus | reverse complement strand
TTGTTCTCACGAGTCATGGGTTGTCTGTTTTAATGAATCATAGTTGCTTTCATGAACCATAATTGTCTGTTTTCACAAATCATAATTACAGTTGTCATTGATGATCAGACTACCGCCGTATTCACCTGAAAGACTGGAACATTAGTAGCCGTGAAGCATCAGCGTCGGTAGTAGTTACTGTCACCAGTGTAGGTATCGGTGTTTTCTTGAATAAGATTACTTCTGTTTTCACAAGAAAAGGATATTAATTGAATTTGAAGTTGATACGTGTTCATGGGTATACTTGAACCACATCATCGATCTCCACAAATACCCTGTGAGGATAAAGTTTTTAATAGGTCTAAATTTATTATCTTTCTAATAGATGCCTTTCAATTTTATTATTAGTTCTGAACTCGAGGTGTCCAGAAACGGCTCCGTGCGCTTTTGGGTGTATGCCTGGAGCTGCAAAAGGCTGCAGACTTTACCTTTTTATTATTTGGTCTTCTTTCTAACCAACACAGATTCACATTTCTTCAAGGCCGACGTGGCTTTTTTTTTTCTTGAACCTAATCACACAGAACACAGAGATAACCTGATATAAATGAGGATACCTTGGCATACTCGATATGAAAGGAAACTGTAAGCGATTGGAGACATTTAAAGAGTCAATAATTTTCAAAAAGTTAACTTTTGCGTCCATGATGAAACGATTACACGTACAAGACTTTTCTTATGCACTTGAGGGAGCGGATGTCTTTATCTGCACCGTTTGTTTGTTTGTTAGTTTTTTTTGTTGCTGTTGTTATTTTCTTGTTGCGGCCGCTTTTTGTGCTTTGGTCATATCCAAATGACAATATCAGATCTATATTTGATTTTCATTCGGAACGGTTTCCGCTTTTTTCTTTCTTTCAACATTTGCTCAAGAAACATTGGATTTTGTGGATTTTGATTTCAGACGAAGGATGTCATTTAAACGCTTTCAAGCGATATACAACTTACGGCATCGACTGGAATCAGGAAGGCTACCCAACGTATGGTTGGTATTCTTTACCAAATCATATGTAGCTAGCTGGTTAGATAGCTAGCTAGATAATATATTGAACAATGAGTAATGGGAAAACAAGTACAGCTTACAATTCAGTCATTAAAACAATGAACTTGCGACGATTTATTTAAAATTTTAAAAAGGACAGGGACTGCAGTGGGGTAGAAAGGAAATTGGAACGAAAAAGAGGGCGACCAATTATTTATACTATATCCTTCACTAGCAGCAAATAGGGACATCAAAGTCTGGTCTGAAAATAGAGAGAGCAACAAGTCATGAGACTGCGACATTCCAGTGTTATCGTTTCTCCTCTCTCTCTCTCTTCTTTTATAAGAAAAAGTTCTCTCTCTCTCTCTCTCTCTCTCTCTCTCTCTCTCTCTCTCTCTCTCTCTCTCTCTCTTATGCTCTTCTTTTAGGGGACAAGGGCTAGATGGCCAAAAACATCATGTTTATATGTTACTTTCAGGACTAGAATTCATCAACTTTTCATTGAGTCAATCTCTCTTTCTGTGTCTGCCTGTCTGCCTCACTCCCTTTTGTGTGTGTGTGTGTGTGTGTGTGTGTGTGTGTGTGTGTGTGTGTGTGTGTGTGTGTGTGCGTGCGTGCGTGTGTGTGTGTGTGTGTGTGTGTGTGTGTGTGTGTGTGTGTGTGTGTGTTTCAGGGTCCATAGGGGACGTAATCACTCATTTCCAGAACAGCCCGTCATCCCCAGCCCTGTACCGTGTCAAGACAGGCAGGTCTTGGTGTTCGTTTCACTGCGATGAAGTTCATTTCAACGAAAGCCTGCCAATGGGCTGCTGGTTTGCCCGCAGACTGGAACAATGGTGTACGATGTTGCTGGCCCCGTCCTTCCCCGACAAGCTGTTTCCTCAGATCCCAATGAACAGCAGCAGGCTGTTTTACAGAACTTGCTTGCGAAGTATGTTATTTGATGTGTGCGTTTATGTACTTGTGTGTGTGTGTGTGTGTGTGTGTGTGTGTGTGTGTGAGAGAGAGAGAGAGAGAGAGAGAGAGAGAGAGAGAGAGAGAGAGAGAGAGAGAGAGAGAGAGAGTGCGTGCGTGCGCGCGTGTGTCTCTCTGACCCTCTCTCTCTCTCTCAGTCTGTGTGCGTGCGTGCGTGCGTGTGTGTGTGTGTGTGTGTGTGTGTGTGTGTGTGTGTGTGTGTGTGTGCGCGCGCGCGCGCGTGTGCGTGAGTGTGTATGCCAAAAGTCATGCAAATCTTTCAACGAACATTTGAATTCTAAGAGTCGGTACCACCACTTAGCATTACGTTCTCTCCCACTTAAGTTTGTGTTAGGACTGGGAGAGGATGTGGTCCCAGAATCAGAAAGAAAAATCCAATCACAGGGGAAATGCACACAGAGGCTTCTTAAAGTGGAGTGGAAGGGGGAAAGAGGTTCCTCAAAGAAGGAACTATAGTCACGGGGGATGAGAGGCACAAGATCTCGGCGAGGCTGGAGAAGGCACCGTATGAAGCAGTGACAGAAACGCAACAGTTAGCATAGGCAAGTCAGTCTTGATCCGACCATAGAATTATTATTCATAGGACTAACTGTATTGTAGAACTGTTAACAAGCATCTTGTTTCGAAGCGGTATTTGTCCGTCAACTTTTTCAACCGTCTACAGCAGTGATCGACAACATTGTTTTCAAAAATGGTTGAAGGGATGGAGATGTTGAATTTACAGACATCTGTACAAAGTAAAGTCTTGGGACCAGCGTTTTCTGAAGAAGAAAGTGAGCAGTAGAGTAGCAAAAGAAAGAGAAATGCGGGTTGTTACAGAAAAAAAAACCGCGTGATGAAGACATCATCTCTCATGCTTAGATATTTTTTTCAACTTGTGGCAGTGGCCTTGATTCAACTCATTTTCTTAATGGAAGCAAGGCTTTTTCTGGTGAAGTTGTTGACACTGCACATTTTGACATGAGGTTGTCACAGACATGGGTCTGGAGGGGGAGAGTCAAAACTGAGACTATTATGAGAATAGGGCAGTGCTCCATCATCTGATTTTTTTTCCGCATAATGATCAGTGACGACTCCCATTCAGATCTGAGACTACATGACACAGACTTGTAGGTGACTCCATGATACATCCAAACGTCAACTAGATCCAAGAGATACAGACGTCCACACTCTCGAACAGTGAATTTGGACCATACTCTCAGAAACGGGTTCGTTCGTTGATGACTCTTAGCTGTGTGGCCCCGTATTCCAACTGCTTATTCAACAATTCTGGGTAGGAATCTACAAAGGCTAACTACCCCCCCCCCACCCCCCACCCCTCCTCCCAGCACATACACAAATGGATTTTATGGGATAAGACCCATCAGCCTCCCAACGTAATACATTTGACACTACCATTGCACGTAAGTGTTTAGTAAATAAATGAATTATTTGTCTCTAAATCGTTGCAGTTGGCATTTCTTATTGTCCGAAATATGGGTTATTTGTTCAGTTGCAACATTCCGTTGCAGTCCCACCTAGCCAATCAGTCTAACGTTGTGAGAATAACCAGTTTCATGGTGTAATTATTGTCAGTCTTTTTTCAAGACAGTACTCGTCCGGCTTATTTGGACATAGGAAGAGGCATCCATGATAAAATGACGCCGATAGTTTACCGACTGCTGTGAAATCATTTTGAATGTATTGTAGTTCAAGGTTTTTCGTAAATGTCCCAAACGCCCTAAAAGGGACAATGACATCTCTCGCTGTCCATATGCCCCCGTGGGGATACCGGGGAGTCTTTTGTACAAGTAGTTCCCCCTCCTTCTGGACATTCTGTGCTAGTAACGTCCCCTTTTCCTTTCGCTCTCAGTAACTCTGTCTCCTCCTTTGCTGTACTGTCGTCTACTGTCCTTTCTGTCTACCATATCTTTTGTCTATCTTTTTCCTAAACCTCTTGCCACAAATTTCTGCACTCAACGAAGTCGGAGTGAACTGACTGTGAGTATCCCAACTGGGTAAAACGAATTCACACGCTACCAGATACTGGAACGCTGAAGAAGAAGAAGAAGAAGAAGAAAAAGAAGAAGAAGAAGCTGTCCTTATGCTGTTCTTGAACTGATTTGTCATCAAGTGTCAGGTGTGTATGAAGAGCTACACATCCTATTTTTCTGTTCATCATCGGTCTGGTTGTTCCAAAACAATGTTTCAACACACCAGTTCTAAATGTCCATTTTGCCACCTTCTCGTTTGTTCTATCCATTTAATGGACAAATGAAGCGTCAGAAAGTATTGAGAAACTGTCACAATCTGGCATTTTGGGAATTAACTACCTGGTGGCTTGAATGTATTTCTTGCTCTGTATGCCTGTTCGTATACGTGCGTTAATGCGTGTATGTGTGCCTGTGTATGTGGTTGTGTGTATATTTATGCATGCATGTATGCGCGCGCGCGCGTGCGCGCGCGCGCGCGTGTGTGTGTGTGTGTGTGAGAGAGAGAGAGAGAGAGAGAGAGAGAGAGAGAGAGAGAGAGAGAGAGAGAGGAGATCTTATTCGAGGGAGATGGCCCTAGTGCATTCTATGTTTTGTGTAGTATTGATTTGTAGCGTTCTCTTTTTCATTCGTTAATTCTGCTGACAATATTTTTCTGCTTCTTTGCTCTCGCCTGGCATTTCTGCCTTTCGTCCTGTATTGGTTCGTGTCCCTCTTCCTTTATTTCATCCTGCTCCTCTTACTGAATTGCGTCCTGCCTCTGTTACAATATCGCTGCTTTCCTCTCTGCTTGGATCGCTACCTGCTTCTCTTCCTTTATTGCTCACTGATTCCTTTCCTGCATTACCGCCTGCTGTCTCCCTACACTCCTGCCTGCCTGTCTTCCTGTATTGCTGCCATCCTTTTTTGGCTGTATTGCTGTCCGTTCCTATTCCGATACTGCTGCCTCTCTCTCCACAGCTTGCTTCTCTTCTTGTGCTGCTGCCTGCCACTCTTCCAGTATTGCTGCCTGCCTCCCAGTCTGTATTGCTCACTGATTTTCTTCCTACATTGCCGCCTGCTCTATTCCTGTGTTGCTGCCTGTCTCTCTTCCTGTGTTACTGCCTGCCTCTCTTCCTGTGTGGCTGCCTGTCTCTCTTCTTGTGTTGATGCCTGCCTCTCTTCCTGTGTTGCTGCCTGCCTCTCTTCCTGTGTTGCTGCCTGTCTCTCTTCCTGTGTTGCTGCCTGTCTCTCTTCTTGTGTTGCTGCCTGTCTCTCTTCCTGTGTTGCTCTTGCCTCTCTTCCTCTGTTGCTGTTTGCCTCTCTTCCTGGGTTGCTGCCTGCCTCTCTTCCTGTGTTGCTGCTGCCTCTCTTCCTGTGCTGCTGCCTGTCTCTCTTCCTGTGTTGCTGCCTGTCTCCCATCCTGTATTGCTGCTTCCTTCTTTTCCTATATTGCCACATGCCACTTTTCCTGTTCAGCTGACTGCAACCCTTTGCTATCATGCTACCTTCTTCTCTTCCAGTAGTGCTGCTTGCCTCTCTTCTCGTATTGCTGCCTTGCTCTCTTTCTGTATTGCCGCCCGCCTCTCTATGTATCTACCTTAATCTCAGTGTTGCAGCCTGCTTCTCTGTACTGCTGCCTGTCTCTCTTCCTGTATTGCCTCCTGCCTCTTTTCCTGTGTTACATCCTTCCTCTTCTCTTCCTGAATTACTGCTGCCTCTCTTCCTGCATTGCTGCCTACTTCTCTTTTCTCAGTGCTGCATGCTTTTCTTCTCCCTCCCCCGACTCTTTTCCTGTACTGGTGCCTGCCTGTCTGGCTTCGCAATCGGCCTCAAATTCAGAACCCGGACTGCCATTACCGTCTGCGTTGTACGCAGCTCGAGGTAATGGGAATACTGAACACTGAATCTTATTGGGAGTGTTCTTCTTTGCCATCGACAGATGCTTGTAGCTCCCGAACAGTCTCCAATATATTCTTTCTTTGTGTCTCATGCTTTATAACTATAAAGCGACAAGTTTATGAGTAATGTTTCACAGACAAGTACACGAATGCTGCTGCGCTAGCGCATGTTATTCTATCCCATTTTCTCGCATTTCCGTGCACGCGCGCGCGCGCGCACACACACACACACACACACACACACACACGCACGCACGCACGCACGCACACACACACACACACCACACACACACACACACACACACACACACACACACACACGCACACACACACACACTGAATGCAGAGAACGAGGATGAAACTATTTACCATCAAACGGCCTGATTCACGTACAAGAACATAAGGAAAACGTGAGGGACTGTGATGTAATGCTTTTTAAAAACAGCAAAACAACAACAAAACCAAACAAACCAAAACAAAAAGGTCCTATGCAATGTACATGCTAACGATGCTTAAGAATGTATTGATCTGTGAAATCCAAAAGGTGGGAATGAGAACATTGATGGTTTCCCTTTAAACAAAGTGTGGATCTGTGAAACCCACGGAGTATGAATAAGAGACGCTAAGAACAGAAATTGTAAATTTGTTTACCAATGAACAAAAACTAGCAGTTGACGTATATCTAATATTTCAGGTGATCGTAATGAAACTAGAATTTTATGTGAATTTTTAAAAGGAAAATGGGTCTATCAAGCCCACAAGCTAAGGTTAAGGTTATGATAAAGTATCTCCCATGAAGGATCTCTGTTTCCCTCTGTGGTTATTTTCCAGTAAGCTGCCAAGAAGGTCCTCCTTCATTTGAGATACTTACACCTCAGACTTTTGTTGTTACTTCTATTTCACTTTCCGAATACTTATTTTCTCACAATCAGCCTCTCATGTACCGTGTCCCTGCCTGTTGCACGGTCGTCGTTGCAGACGCAGTCGTGGTGAATCTATGATAAGGCTGCGTGACGTAAGAACGGGGAAATTCCGTCCCAGAATTCTCTGCGATGTCAGCTTTCTTTAAAATACAAGTGGAGTTTGCTTAACATCAAATAGGCCGTTCAGCATACAAAGGGATGCAACTGTCTGACAGTTCGTGTCAATAGCAATAATATAGTTGTTCGCTCGCTTGCTTCTCCATGTGCTCTTGAAACGTACAGCGTATGCTTGCCTCTGCCCTCCGCCCCCCTCCCCTCACACACCCCCGTTGCCCTCCCTAGCCCATTCTCCCCAGTCATTCCTCTCCAGTCTCCAGGGAGTTGTTGCATAACAACCACAGCACAGCTGTAACGTTCAGCAACATCCGTTTGTGGTTTCAGACAGCTGGGAAAAGATTGAGACGTGTCTTTTACATCTATTGTTTGTTTAGTTTTTTGTTCTTGATGTGTGCGTTGGGAGTGTTTTTAAAACTCTATACATTTTTCTTTCAAAGATTAGATAAACAAAGAAACGATGTGTGTGTGTGTGTGTGTGTGTGTGTGTGTGTGTGTGTGTGTGTGTGTGTGAGTGTGTGTGTGTGTGTGTGTGTGTGTGTGTGTGTGTGTGTGCGTGCGTGCGTGCGTGCGTGCGTGCGTGCGTGCGTGTGTGTGTGTGTGTGTGTGTTAGTGCCACAAGTGTGTGTGTGTGTGTGTGTGTGTGTGTGTGTGTGTGTGTGTGTGTGTGTGTGTGTGAAAACTTGTGTTCTTGTGCTGGTCTTTTCCCACCACATCTATCTTAGGAGTATTTATCTTTCGATTGAATTAAATTCATAAACAGAATGGCAGATGGGGGCACATGTGTAGATTCCAGTTCTTAATGCACCTGTACAAAACAAAAGGGTTGACTTTCTGTCTAAACATACTTGAAGTTGTTGTGAGTATTCATGACATGTGAGTCAATATAGGCAATTTCCCGGTCTGGTTTTACAACTTCAGCATTAAAACTTACTCTGACTTGGGTAAAAATCCTTTTCATCTGTGTGTTAACCTAAAAGATTCCCATTTTTTTGATCATATTAATGGCTATTAAAACTAAAAATTCAAGCTTGCTTAGAGAAGTAAACTTTATGATGTTACAACCTTTCCAGTAGCTTGTGTGCCACCCAGGACCATTCACTTGTTAAAATCTGTAATGGTTCATCTTCATCTTTTGGGTTTTCTACCATTTCTATTGAATTCCGTTTGTTGCTCAGTAATTCAGAAAAGGAATGCTCGGATAACATGAAACATAGGACGTTTTGGCGAAAAAGACTGAAATTTGTTGTGCACCCACATAAATCAATTTTTTACTCTCTTATACACATATTGGAAACCGGTTCTAAGTAAATTGTGTATGCTTCCGCACAAAGGAAGAAATTGTGCACGATGCGGCTTTTAGACTGCAAACACAGACTGTTGCCACAGCCAGGGAACTGACTAAATTTATGAAACAAGCAGTTGTCAAGGGGACATGCTAGGTCCACTGTGGTGTAGACACACAGATCTGTACTTCACAGAGTATCTTTTGTATTAAGAGATGTGGGGGACGAACATATTACAGAGCACTGTTATGTTTTAGTGTTCACATTCAAGATTTAGATTTTATAATGTACTTTAGTTTACGTTTTGACATTCACCATATTAAGTACTTCATATTAAGTTTTGACATTCATGATACACAGCTCTTAATATGCCCGTGATTTGCGGGTTGAGATTCAGAGTACTCTCACAGAGTTATCTTGTACTGAGTGTCAGCATTCACAACCTGTACCATATTTTACAGAGTAGCCATGCATTAAGTGTTGACATTCACGACCCATGTTTCACACCACCCCTGTATGTTAAGTAACAATCAGAACCTTTATTCCACAGTCACGACTTACAAGAACGACAGCTGTCCACTGGAATGTAGCTGCAGAGACCCTGACGCCCCAGCCACCATGGCCGAAGCTCTGGCCCAGGACAAGAAGATCAAATCCCAGCTGACTCTGCCCACCACCAATCTCTCGGCCACCGTCCGACGTAAGACCAGTGCGGAGGACGCCCGTCCGTCCGCCAAAGCAGTCGGCATCGTAGGGGTGAGCGTCATCAGTGGTCTGCTGATCCTTGTCGTCATTCTGGATATGACGTCACTCGCAAGGGATTTACGCATGCTGATGACAAATCTGAGAGCGTCCCGTGAAAAGGAACAGTAAAGTAGTGTACATGCTTGGATATTGTCTCATCGCCCGCCCCTTCTTACTCCCTGGATACAAGAATTTCCTAACTTTGTTATGAAATTTTACACTTTGATTTTAACAGAGTAGGCAGCAAGCTTAGGTCCCACAGGGTGAGGCTCAAGAAAATTAGATTTTAACGAGTTATAAGCAAAAAAATGAAATTGCGTAAAGTGATCCAGTATCCAAAACCGGTTTACCAAATGTATCATACCACCATCCAAACATTTCAGTCGTAATATTTCTGTCTATTGGTCACAAGCAGTATCTTCTGTGCTGTTTAAAGATATCCGATTGAGTAGACTACTAGATTTAGTTGCAAAGTGAGGCGACTGCAGGCGGAAATCTAAACAAATTTGAAAAACTATTGCTAATGCTCCATCCAAAACACATGGACAAACTAATCACAAGACAAAACACGACGCGTTTCGACCGCTTAGTCTTCTTCAGGCAAGAAACATAACACTCAGGACAATGAAAATGAATGTGCAATCTTTATCTTTATCCAATTCAATGCCCATCTTGTGCTGAATCAGATGAAGATAAGTGATTGCTCGTTCATTTTCGTTGTCCTGAGTGTTGTGTATCTTGCCTGAAGAAGACCTAAGAGGTCAAAACGCATCGTGTTTTGTCTTATGATTTGTTTGTTAACGTTTTTTGGGGCAAAGCTTTAGCAATCATTTTTCAAATTTATTTAAAAGCTACTTACTTGCACTTTTTTTGCAGTCAGTGGCTCTGGACCAGTGTCTTTCTGAAGGCCTCCAAATCTATATTCCATCTTGCCAGCTCTGCTCTTCTTGGACACTTAATTTCTCAGGACATCCTGTTATACCAGAGCCAAGACTTGCAGACATAGATCTATTTCTTTTCCATGCCCCAGTGGCACTGAAAAGACTCCCTGATAACCTCAATGGCTCATACATTCTTGCCGGGATCTTCTAAATTTGGCCTTAAAACTAATCTCTTCTTTCCACAGTACATCTGATTGAGGCAAGTCCAACTTAACAGTGTGTACTTCTACACAAATGATATGTTGATTACGAAAGTATGCATATATCTATGTATGCACTAAGACCTCTTCCTAGAGAGTGGGTGTGCAGAGCTGCCATGGTATCAAAACACAAAGAGTAGCAATCTGACATTTCTAAGTGTAGCATTCCAAATTTAAACATAGCAATCTGATGCAATCTGAAGTCAGACTCAACAGCACTTCCAGTCGCACTTCGCTTTGCACACATCTCACAAGTAAGAGCGTTGTTTTCATTTCTTTACAGAAAAATCTAAATGGCCAACAATGAAATCAATGAACAAGGAAGCAAAACTACATCTTTTTAAGAAGCAGCCAACCTCATAAAATAAGATGCTTTTGATACATTACAAAATAAAGATCCGCTGTCATTAATACATGGAAACGCTCTGGAATCATAACCCCAATTTAAATACAGGTTTTAAACATTATTTCATAGATGCTTTATATTTCATAGTGTATAAAATCAGTGTTTCACTTTTGTCTTTTTTTTTTTTAAATAATAGCTATGTATCACGAACAATATCCAGGATATAAAGGAAACATGCTTCCAGTTTCAAAAGCAGGACTGCTGTTCCTGCCTCACACATCCTCAGCTAATTGAATGAGCTCAAATCAGTCAGCACTGCACACTGCCTAGCTACGTGGAAACCTGTAGAAGTGGTATAATGTAGAACCTTCATGTTTGCTTTGGTGTGTGTGTATACCTTCACTGTAAAGATTCTTGACTGTAGACTGACCAGTACAATTAATTCCCACTCTACAATTACTGAAGTTTGCCAAAGTTTACTTTTTAATCGCATGTGTGGGCAAATTTAGATTAAAAACGAAAACCCCAAAATGATGAGCGTACATGTTTTCTTGTGCGTGTCATATCTGTTTTGTGCAGTTTTGGTTAAAAAAATCCAGCACATCTATATATTTTTCACAGACAGGTGGGCCATCTCTAAATGACATTATAGTCATACAGTTATAAATAGCACAGCAAAACTTGGCATCCCATGATTTGACATATTTCAGGCCTGCTTGACAGGCTTTTTCATAACTGCTGGTTTTCTTGGCACGTCTAGGTAGGTAGCAGTCTCACTCTCAGGCCCTCAGAAGGGCAACACAAAGGCAGTGCCAGGCACAATAGTGCCGAGATTCAGGTGAGCTCTGTATCTAGCTTTTCTAAAACTGAACACAGATGCTGTAGGTGAAATGGTGCATGCCGTCAGGTAAAACACGCTAGCCAACTTCATCATCACACTGCAATCAAAGTGATTTCATCCTCCTCTTCACTGCCACAGTCCAGGTCATCAGGAGCATGTACATCAGAGCTGTGCACTGTACTGTTCAAATTGTCTGGGTCTCCTGCAATGGTGGACAGGGATTCATCCATGTCAAATTTGGCAGCAGCATGGTTGGATTTGCTGGGTGTGCTTGTGCCGATAATTTCATCCAATCTACGTCGCTTGAGAGGGGAGTAGGTGTTGCTCACTTCCTTGTTTGTGACACATCTCTCAGCATCCGGATCTAACTCAAAACTGCGCTTACCGGAACTTGAGAACGCTGGAGAGTCCGAAGTGAAAGAAAAGGGGTCACAGTTTGAGGCAAGTTTCCTAGCTTGTGGGCTGCTAATCCGAATCATTCTTCTTTCAGAATGACTTTTTGGTCTGCTTATTCCAGCAGAGTCTGTCATCTTTTTTTGAGAATATTTGTTACTGGAAGATGGTGACATTGAACATTCAGCTGCAGTATGTGGCACTGATCTGTTGGTTTTGGATTTAAAAATCTTCCATGACTGGTTTTCATTCTGAGGTACTGGATCTGCTGTGGCTGCTGAAGAACTCTTCAATTGAATATTTGATTCTTCACCTAGCTGCCTATCATGTGTCCTTGGTACCAGAACTTTACTATCTCCATTCCTTCCTCTGGGACTACCCAACCTAAATCTGGAGAGCTTATCACAGCTTTTAGTTAAATTCGAAGGACTTTGAGGGCTGCTGAGATGTAATCTGTTCAAGAGTTTGGATGGTGTGCTTTGATTGGAATCATGAGACTGAGTTTGTGGGTGATGGAAAGACTGTCACATGAGAAACTGGGCACATTTACATCTGACTTGTCATCAGTTTTTAGAGTTCTGTACCGATCTGTATGGTCCAGTAATCTGGTGATGCACACTTTGTCCCAAACTGACATGACGACATGGGAAACTATGACTATCATCTGCAGTGCTTTTTTACGATGAACAGAAAAGAACAGCCGTGGTCTCAATAACACCTTCCTTCTGAATGACAAAACATACAACAATTGAACATCAAACGCCACAAACACTTTTGAAATTAAATTATATGCTGTCAAACTGGTTCATCAAATGCAAATAATCCGCTCCTTGCAATCCTTTACTTCTAATATTTTAATCCCAGCTGAAGTAGGCTGATCGCGAAAAGGAAAACCACTTTCTCCTTTGTTAAGATTTATCCAGTCTTAGCCAAATGACACGGAAGGCTTGAAATGTCCCAGACTTGGTTTCTTGATTGTTCTTGTAATTTTTAAAACGCACGAATGTCCGGTGTACAGTATGTATTTAGCACACACAAAAAGAACAAGAAGAAATGAAAACTGGGAAATGTCATCTCAACAGGTAAGCCAATTAACAATAACAGAAAATAATGATACTTTTACCGTATTGTGAAATTACGTATCCGGGAAGGGAGCCTGGATTTTAGATGTAAAGTTGTGAATTGACATTAAAAATAAATAAATAAATAAATTAAAAAAGAAGAAAGAAAGGCAAACAAAACCCAAGAATATAATACTACCGTATGCATTCACTCTCAAAAGGAAGAATTTTCCCAGATGTTCCATAAACAAGTTAGCCCATCTATTAATTTTATGAAGTGGTAGGAAATTCTGTTACGTATCATGTAAATCGTACCATAATTTGCATAACTACAAGTTGTACAATTTGTTAACGACAGAGTGAGGAAAACTAGCCCTGCGATTAAAAAAGCTTACACTCGAGCGTTGTATGTTTGACGATAGTATTCAAACAAAAAAAATTGCAGCTGATGAAATATTATCATTGTTTAGTAACGATATGTTAAAGTTTGTGCAGATGTGAGAAATTCGAGTGCAGAACCAAACAATGTCAGAAATTCGAGTGCAAAAACAAGCATACATATTCTGATCTTTTTCACTCCTTCTGTCCTTAAACATTTTGTATCGTGCACTGACGCTGTAACAGTATCAGCTTTCAAATTTACAGTTAACCAGAAGGGGTGACACCGGCTGAAATGACCTGGGTACATCTTGAGAGCTAATTCAATTGCCAAACTTCTGCTCTAACTACCACTCTCGTAACATAAATACTATTCCAAACCCAAACTGCGACCTAAGTGAGTAAGTAAGTGAGTAATATATATTTACATGTGCTTGAGGTCACAAGTGGACCTGCCCGACAAAGAGGCAAGAACAAGACATATTGTGCTGTTTTCTTAGACATCAATCCCTCCGTTTCTGAAGTGGGTTTTTTTTTCCTTTCGCAAATCAACCTGAAATGAGAGACAGAAACAATATTTGCAAGATTCAGCTTGTTGGTAAATAATGGATCTCACCAGTTCTTGTAAATATCCGTAATAGTCCCCAAGGATCTATTCCAAAGTCCAATCTTACGGTTGCAGATAGGTGACTAGTTAGGGGTCTACTTGCGCTTGTTGTAACAGAGTGGATGTTGTACATTCCATATTGAATTGATGTGATCAGCCATTCCATGATAACATCGAATCTAGTCTGTACGTCAGCATTCATTGCCCACTGTTTTCGTATCGAGTAAAGAAAATAGATGGATTCTGGCGCTGCTGATCTTTCTTTTATAAAAAAACCTTCTATTTGGAAGTGTTTAATACCCTTGTTTCCCGTATATTTCGAATTGTTCAGACATCTATGTTCTTCTGGAAAATGTGTACAGGTTTTCCCTTTATTATGGTTTGGTGTCTTTATTGATCTTTCTGAACACCGCCATACTTGGAGACTGGTCCTCACGATGAAACAGTGGCCCTCCTCAGATCCTCCACAGACTTGTATATTTCTCATGTAGAGTGGTGGGCGCCGGACACGTCTTTTCTCTCATCCCCTATAGGATACCACAGTCGTCGAGAATGTTCTGCCTGGCCTGGTCTGCTTCTCCAGGGAGCAAAGAGGGGACGACACAATGTAGAAGTGTTTGTATATGTGGTCATTCAGATACCTGTTCCTGCCTTTTCAGCTAATGATAGCTGCCCTTTGGCTGTGGTGACCTGTAAGGAAATTCAGAGGTATTCTTCATTTCTGTAAAACAATGTTTTCTTCCTGCTTATCCTTTGTGCCCAGCTTTGCCATTCAGTCTGCCTTTTCGTTTCCCTTGATATTGCAGAAGGAAGAGAATCCACTGCAGTGGCTCTTTGTTGTATGTAGAACACTGACCTACTCCTGTTTCAAAGATAGACGTGGAGTCAGTTTCAAGACGATCTGGGTCATTGCTGCTCTTCCTCTCGCTCTCCGTGTTTCAGTTAGTTTATTCACGATGTTCAACTGTCCTCTGGCCTTGGCGCTTGCGTACTGAGTATTTGTCTTCCACATCGTCCTCTTATCAAAGGTGATCCCCAAGTAGGTCTGTTGGTCTTCATGCCTCAAGCAGTATCTCCAAAGGCTGTCTGCTTTTGCTTTTGATGAGAGTGAGAAAGATAGCTGTTGATTCTTTTCCAGAGTCACACATTAATCGTTTTTGCGTCTTTTCGGGGCGTTCTATTTGCACCAGTTTTTTTCATACTCGTCTGTGCGTAAGACCGTCTGGACACCAGGCTGCATGGACACAGACAATTGATGATAAGTGTAAATAGTGTGGGTGATAATGTTCCTCCTTGTGGGACCCCCTGACACAGCAACACCCTCCGGCCACTGCACACATTTATTACTGTTGTTCTGAACTTGGTTCACCGGTACATGTTCCCTTGAATATTCCTTCATGTGCTGTTGACGAGAAGAATACTATCCACACCTAATTGAAGATTTGTTTTAGGCCAGTAAACTTAGTGACTGTTACTCTCTGATCTTGGGATGCGTTTTTATAAGCTATGTGAGGTAAGTTGTCTGGTCTTGTGCGCCTTTTTATATTTTAAAGTTTGCTTGCTCTGGTATAATACGACGTTCTACGATTTTGCAGACGTGGCTTGTTAGTCTGATGAGAAAGGCTCAGGACTTGTGTTTTGTTCTTTCTTTTCTTCAGAATGTTTATCATTCTGACTTTTTTTCAGTACTGGGGTACTTGTCCTTATTTCTTTTGTGTGTGTGTGTGTGTGTGTGTGTGTGTGCGGCGCGCGCGCGAGTGCATGCATGCTTACGCGCATTTATAAATGGGAATCCAAACGTACTTCTTGCCTCTAAAGTTTGATCAAATTTATTTGACAAAGCTCAATTGAACACTCGAGGAATTACAGATGTTAACAAATGTGCTGTACAAGCTGTTTGAAACAACATCATGGATACCAAAAACGCATGTTCTTTTTTGGGCAGTGTTGACATTTTCTCTTCCCACAGAAAAGTTTTGATACGTCCCATATTCCATCACTGTTTCGGCATCGAAAGGGTTAAATATTATCAACAAGTATTAAACATGTAGCGCACTGAGTCGAAAGACTTAGATCTTATTAACTAGTATAAGGAAATATGATGCACTGCGTTCTTGACATTAAATCTGCGATATGATGTGTGCGATGCTTATAATTGTATTCTTAGAAACATGTTTATAATTCTTATGTGATTGTATTACTGTTCCGTCCATTGGCACATTTGTCTTTAACAGTTTATCTTTTTAGATAATAGCATTCGTTGTCTTCTCAAAGAACACTTACGTACGGTGAGTATTTTGAATGTGTTTGACGATGTTTAGTGAAGCAATAAATAATGTTAAGACAATCTGTTTGATACCCCGTCCTTTTTACAATAATTTCATCTGAACACCTGCTGTGATTTCTGTACAAGCTACTGCATTTCCATACATGCTAACAGTAACATTGATAAAACTCTATACAGGACAGTCCTATATTGTTCACTGTCACTAACAGAGCTTCATGTCAAACATACTCGTGTCAGTTTTGAAAATCGACAAAGCAATATTTTCCTATTTCTTATTTCTATTCCTTTCTCAACTTACTTAATTTGAAACTTGTCCATTTTTCCATATGCGATGGGGTTTTGTGTTCCTAGAGCTTATTGTTCCTGTGATGAGTGAATTGATTCGCTCCAGATATTCCGAAGTTATATAAAGCAGTGTCTGATTTGGTTTCAAAGTGAGGTGTCTGTAGGCGAAAATTGAAACAAACTTCAAAGAAAAAATTAATATGCTATTCCGCCGAACGAAGAAGACAAAAACAAATTTCAAGACATTATCTTGTCATTTGTTTGTCTCTTTCGTTCGAGGGAATAGTTATTTTTCTTTTAACAAACATCTGTTTGTTTAAAGTTCATTCTGATATTTCATCAGTTAACGTAATACTTCTAAAGTTTTCCAGCTTTCAGGTCCAGACAGCACCCATTTTAATACATCTCAATTTTCACTGTCGTTTTCCAGCTGCATTAAAAAAACAAAAACAAAAAAACATGCCTGGAAGAAGATCTGTTTCAGGGCACCTTTTCATCCTGTCATTAATTCTTGGTTTGTGGATTTGATCATTCCACTCATCATACCATGTTTTCCAGGGGATTTCCTGTTTTTAAACCTTCGAATTGTTTTTATCACTTCTGCTGCGACTTGTTTATCAGAGGATGGATTCTCAGCTTTTGCTGAGTTATAAGGAAGCTTTGCACGTGAGTTTTTGTGTTTTTCATGCAAATAAATGTTGCAAATTGTGTGTGTGTGTGTGCGTACGTGCGTGCGTGCGTGCGTGCGTGCGTGCGTGCGTGTGTGCGTGCGTGCATGTGTGATGTATAGTGTGTGTGTACGTGTGTGTGTGTAATGTATAGTGTGTGTGAGTGTGTGTGTGTGTGTGTGTGTGTGTGTGTGTGTGTGTGTGTGTGTGTGTGTGTGATGTATAGTGTGTGTGTGTGTGTGTGTGTGTGTGTGTGTGTGTGTGTGTGTGTGTGTGTGTTTTCAGCCCGAATTTCCCTTACTTTTTAACAACTACCCTTTAAACTGAACGGGTCCTCATATTTCAGAGGATCGGAACAGAGCGTCCTTTTGGTATCATACAGAATCCTTTCCGAGTTATGGTGTTTTGTGCAAAAATCGGCAGTGTAACTTAAAAATGTCCTTTTCTGGAATCAGGCATTCTCAAAGTGAATTTTGTGCTGAACAGATTATACGACATATGGCTTTAAACCTTTATGTAGAGTTCCGATAAGAAAACGGATAAGTAGGCCTATCTCCCATAATGCAATTGGTGCGTTGGATTCCGTGTGTCTTGGTCAATCTCAATCAGTTGATCTTAACAATTGACACTTCCTAACACCCCTACCCCTATTCCAATTTTTTTCGGTATTACTTCATGCTTTCAGGGTTATCGCCTTTTCATAACATACAATTTAAGACAGTTTCATTTGTGATTTTCGCTTCGTTTTGGGGATTGAAATTGGAATTTCTTTCCAGGCGATACAGTTTTAAACGTCGTATATCAAACGGTTTATGTATTGTTAGACCATGAACACAGCACATGACTTAAAAATCAAGTATGCTGCTAAGAACTTGATTTTAAAACGTTGAACCCATTTTGAACTTTTGGAGTCTTAGATTACATCTTCATAATACTGTCTGTGACAGTTAGAACTTACGATTGACCTACTTTGTCTTTTGTGTTCACAAATGACAGAAACACGTACGTGGCGGTCAGCTAGGCCATGAACAACATGAAATAAAAATACCTAGGCTACTTGTCTTGTATAGGTCTGTTCTTCAACAGTTGCCATTTATATAACATCGTGAAAATTATGTACTTTTATATATCTAGGTATTTCGTGTAAAAAGCAATGTATATGGCATCGTAATAAGATTTGTTCATTGAGAATTTTCGAAGTCTTTCCATTAGCAGTTGCAGTTTGTAAAATGGTACCGAGAATTATCGAAGTCTCTCTATTAGCAACTGTATTTTATAAAATGGTAACTGCATAATGTTTATGTTCAGAAGGTAGATTCCAATAGTTTTACAGCGCCCTCCTTTTGGTAATACATTTCTTAAATATCTGTGGCAATGGCCAGTGTGTGGACCATTCTGAGATGACTGGAAAGATCTGACATGTCTAACATCATGCTAGGTTTCATGTCCATAGAATAATTAGTTCCTGTATGAAAAAAAAGGAATGACTTTGAAAGAAAACAGAGGGAAGGTGGAGGTGGCATGTTGAAGCTCATCACAGATGAACACACAGATTGAGGGACAAAATGGTCACCTCTATAGAAAAATGCATGCTCCGTCTGTCCATACCATCAGTCAGATAAACTTTTGTTTTGAACAGCATGACATTGAATGAAAATGGTCGTATGCTTTATGAGTGTACACGCACCTGTTCTTTAGCGGATGGGATTTTGTTCCATGAAGAAAATAAGATGTTTTTCAGTCTGCAGGTATGTGGGGTGAGAGGTGCAGTATATGACTTTGTAGTATGACTTATCTATTGAATATCTTATTTCAAAAATCTTTCCATTAGCAGCTGCAGTCTATGAGATGTTAAGTTTGATATGTTCTTAGGTGGATGAATATTATTTATTTGACTATGGATAAACATCATTCATTTGACTATGTTCATTTTGCTGTTTCTTGCATTTTTGAGGCACACGCCATTGTGCAAGATTAATCTAACTGAAAAGTCTGGACAAATCTGATTGACAGTTATGATCGGGGCTGAAAGAGCCCAGTACGTGGAACGCCGGACTCGCGATCTTGGTGATCCTGGAGCTGCGGGCTGAATCTTTACCGGGTCGTTTCAGTATGGCGGGATTTTCCCCTCGGAGTTAAGATAGGTTCTGACTCCATTCCCATTCGAACGAGACTTTAAACCGAGGCTCCGTGTGTGAACGCACGCATAAGATCTTGTGCGCACACAAAATCCCGTCGCAGTTTTACAATGACCGCTGTTTTGAATGACAAGTATTCACACAGCATGCATCCTGCATAAATTCTGAAGAGTAACTGAAAGTCTGAGTGGCTGATATTTGACTGAATGACACGGGAACGATTAATGCCAGCAGGCAGCTCTTCGGTCGACTCTATTCAGGCAAGCAGCTTGTTGTGTAAGCGTGAATTGTAAAGCGATTAAAGCTTGGTCTCTAAGCGAGGATTATCATCATCATCATCATCATCATCATCATCATCATCATCATCATCATCATCATGCCAGATTCCATGTCAACAAACAGAATCACTATAACCTGACAAAAAAGGTAATATATGAATACGGCAATGTTGAATTTAACCCCAGCCAAATACATGAAAATCCGGAATAAACTCATTACACCGATGAAAAAATGCGTGCGGAGCCAATCCATACAACCAGTCAAGTAAACATTGTTTCAGAAAAAAATGAGAATCAGTTTCCAAATGAAAAAAAAAGGAAAAAAAAACTTCATTTTACGCTCACAAGTCTCTCAACAACGAACGTTTTTGAAAGGAACTAAGAAATACATGTAATATTCATCATTTTCTATTGACCTTTCATGAGAACATGACAAACAGAGCTGCGCTCCGGCAGCATTGGCGCCCCGTGCCCATTACTGCCTTGTGGGAGTGGCCTGCGGTCTGAAGCATGCACAGCGTTGACTGGCTGATGGAGGCACGTGCAGCGAAGGGAACCGTATCGAGGACACCAGGTTTAACTTCGATCCGCGTCAGACCTGTCTGCAGTTTGACTTCGGCGACACTGTAGGTTCAGTGCACAGGTTGTCCTGAGAACCGGAGGTCTCTCTGTTGGTTATCTGGCATTTTGTCTTCAGACTTAGCATACATCGAACGGGTCTCTTCATGTCGTCCTATGAGAGACTCCGGTTTGACTTTGTTGCTTCGCCAGATATGAAGGTAAGTGACTGATCTTTTCCGTTTCACTCTACACATAAAGCATACTTGTATCCCTGCCATCCTGTTTTGTCCCCAATAATTTCTCTCTCTCTCCCTCTCTCTCTCTCTCTCTCTCTCTCTCTCTCTCTCTCTCTCTCTCTCTCTGAGTATAAATTAGGGCAAAGCACTCATGTTCACGTTAACGAATTTATAAGTTTAAAATATATTGCTTCTGTCGCTATAAAGCAGCTGTCCTTTTTTACTCGTTAATGCACACTGCCAGGAGAGCTAAAACAAATGGTAAGGAATAATTTCAGATAATAAGATTTTATGAGTTTTACAACATTTGCATGTACTTCGATGTTCAGTTCCACCAACATTATCACTGAAGTCAGGGAGAAAGTGCATCGTTTACTCTGAAATAACAGATTATGTTCACTTTTACAGTGTAAGAAAACCTTAAGTATCACCCTCAGACCCAACACATAATGGCATATGGTAAGACAGGGAACGGCTGTTGTATGTAGATGACATGTGTCTGGTTCATATGATTATCACTTCCAGAACTTCTTTCTGCTTTGAAAATGAAAGTTAAAGATCGTCTGAAATTTCAACTTCGGTCACATCAGTTAAAAGTAACTGGACAGATATGGTTCCGCGGAGGTATGGCTTACATGGCGGAAATACTTTCATTAGATAACAAACAGAACGATTATTGATTTCAATTGACATTAGTATCCAGAATCAATGTGAATAGTGTAAATTTTTACGTGTTGGAAATTCGCTTGGCCCGGGTATGGACAAAGTAAGTGAACAGCTGCTATAAGCAAACTCTGGGAAATGAGTATTTCAAGACATACTGCAGCAATGTATACTTTCAGTTCAGTGAGGCTTTGAAGAGCTGTGTGCTTGCTAAATCGTTTTTTGAACTCAAAGTAATTTTAAAATAGACCATTTATGTGCGCATATCTTAAGAGGCATGAAGTTCATAAGTGTTTGTAGATTCTCTCTCTCTCTCTCTCTCCTCTTCTCTCTCTCTCTCTCCTCTCTCTCTCTCTCTCTCTCACACACAACCACACACACACACACACACACACACACACACACACACACACACACACACACACACACACGGACCATTTCTTTAAGATCAATGACACCGTTGCGTTGCATTTAATTAAGGCATGGTGAAATATGTTTGACTTAATTTGCTTATCTGACAAGAGTTTAAACACCTCTTAGTTCCATCATTCTACTGTACCAAAATTCAACCTGCGTTAAGACCAATGGCCAAATTATTATTCTATATGCCATTCTCTCTCTCTCTCTCTCTCTCTCTCTCTCTCTCTCTCTCTCACACACACACACACACACACACACACACACACACACACACACACACACACACACTCACTCACAAATGTAGATAGATAGATAGATAGTTGACAGATAGATAGGCAGATAGATAGTGAACAGGTTGATAGATAGGTTGATAGATGTAATATAGATCTTTAAGATCAGTGACATCGTTGCTTACATTATTATTAAAGCGTCCTCCAGGTTTCTTCCTTGATTCCTGCCCTTGGATTTTCTTTACTGCTCTGTGATCAAGTTCCATGTTCAAATACATGAAAATAAAAAATTGACTCGGTTCTTATACAGCGGTGAATTAAAGGTTAACCATAGTTCTTATGCAGTGGTGAAACAAAGGCATAGGCATACCATGGCGAAAACCATCCAATCTAGGTAATAGACCAGGTCCGGAAAATTAATCGGGAGAAGATAATGCTTATTTTTCCATCTCAGAGAGAGTTACCTCTTTTCAGTTTTTCAGATCAAATGAATAGATACAGAGAGAGTAAAATATTGGACTAGAAGGGAAATCGACTATCTGCAATACAGTTGCACCGTTTCCCACCCATGTTTTGTTATTTTCTCTCTCTCTGATTGAACTGTTCAGCTCATCGATGGGGCAAAATTGATTTGTGCGTGCCAAAAGGCGGCATCTATCATGACACAGAAACAAACCAGAAGTCCGGGTCACAGGAAATACGTGTGACATGCCTTCCTTATGCACAACTTATTCAGCTCGATCTCTCTCTCTCTCTCTCTCTCTCTCTCTCTCTCTCAAAACTCAAGTCTTGAGTCTCTCAAAACTCAATATATATATATATATATATATATATATATATATATATATATATATATATATATATATATATATATATATATACGTACATATATATGCACGCTCAAGCGCGCGCGCGCGTATTTATCATGAATTTAACTGAAGATTGTAAATCAAACGAAGAGTATACTTCTTGGGCAGGAGAGAATTAATAAGACAAAGAAAAGCTTTAAATATTTGATTTCAAGACGATGACCCGAATCTGTGTGTTGTTTAGACCCGTT
>CM031601.1:86029114-86036614 GCA_018398815.1 Conus ventricosus | reverse complement strand
TGGCTCTGCGTACATGCATGCGCGTGCGCTGATGCATGTGTGTGCGTGTGCATGTGCGTACGCGCGCGCGCGCGCGCGCGCGCGCGTGTGTGTATGTGTGTGTGTGTGTGTGTGTGTGTGTGTGTGTGTGTGTGCGCACGCGCGCGCATGCATGTGTAAGTTGTGCGTCTAGTCTGTGTGCTCTCGCGCGCGTGTATTAGCATATGAATGAACACATAGGTGTTTCGAATGAAATTTATCAAGACAGCGTCCGAATTATTTAATTGCCTGGAGTTGCGCTCTGAACAGTGCTCACAGGGATCAGTACATGCAATGAATACATTCAGCTCGTACCACGCATCCATCTCTGCCTTCTTTCCTATTAAAAAAAAAAGCAAAAAACAAACAAACAAACAAACAAACAAACAAAAAGCCTGACAATATTTTTCTACCCGCCTCTCTTCCAACCCTCAGCCCTCCTTCACGATAGCACCCCCGTGCACGGCTATGAAAATGAAAATTGAGTGAAGACATTCCTTACCTTAAGTATACCTTAATCCCCCCCATCAGACTAGGCCCATTTTACACAGAATCCATAGATCAAGATCAAGTAAACAATGTTTTAAAACCATACATTCAAAGAGAGTACAAAACCAAGTCAGGCACACAAAAAAAACATTAAAGGTCTACTTTAGAGATTTTCGATAATTTGTTAAAAACAGGTCTACATGTCATATAAGTACAGTATGGTATTAATTTTTCAAAAAAAATCGCCGGAAAAATTTAATAGATAAAAAACGAGTTTTGCACACCTGTTCAAACCCCGCGCGGTAGACCGAAAACCGTGACGTCACTTGATGGACTGGCCGTCAGCCGCGACCTACACAACAAGGCAACGCCAAGTGAAATCAACACGAGTTGCGATCCCCCACAGCCTAAAAAGTCATGAGGGGGTGGCAGATATTGTACTGTAGGCGAGTGCAGCAGCTCAGCAGGAGACGGATATTCTTTGCACACATTTCCATCTGATCAAGATACTCGAAAGAAGTGGATTCGGTTCGTGCAACCATGCCGGGCCACCAAGTTCTCTTTACTACGTCAGTTCCAGCTGGACCACGGAAACGAGCTATTCCGACAATTGCCGAGCCCGTTCGAGTGGATCAAAAACTTCGTCTGCATTGTGCGCGAACACTTTGAAGGCGGAGCGGTAAGCTCGTACAGATGAGTACGATAGTCGCACGTTTATTCTGTTCTTACCTATGGACAGATCACACTTGTTAAATTGAATGAACACGTTAAGGCTTGAGGAAGGAGAATCTCCGCTCGCCGTCTACGCGTGATCGCATCTAGAAGTAAGTCGGTAGCCTCCCTCGAGACTTCGGTAAAGTCCGTACGCCTTCGGAATGCTGTGTTCGGGCGTCCAGCTGGAACTGAATAGCTCGTTTCCGTGGTCCAGCTGGAACTGACGTGGTAAAAAGAACTTAGCGTTCAAACTGATAAGGTAAAGGCCTTGCAGAAACATCCCAGAGTCACATTGGCTGTCGCAATCATAGTCACTGCTTTTACATGATAAATTAAATACCGATCGAGATGTGCAAGAACCATCAGAATCGCTTTCTGTCGCCGTTGGCTTATTGTGTAGGTCGCGGCTGACGGCCAGTCCATCCACGGCTGTTCAGAGCAAGCCACTTAGTTCTGAGAGGCAGGGGAGTTTACAGCTCTCCCACAGCTGCAGAGGCCAAGCCGTGAATGCAGGTCAAGGAAAGGGGTGTTTTCTGCAGGCTGCTCCCCACCAGCCAGCTAACAGTGCTGTACTCGACTAACTGAATGTCATCTGTGTACAGCTGGTCTGGCAGCAATGTGTTCGGCATTGATGAGCGGCTATTACAAATGGGGCTCTTAGTTTGATAATCAGTGGTTGTCATGAAAAATGTAATATATCTGTGCTCTTGAGATGACTGAATAGGCAAATTCCTGACAATTCTTTTAATACCAAACTCGACTAGGTTTATTTTCCTGTAGATAATGTAGATATGGCATGAAAGCTTGTACACAAGAGGTCAGGCGATATTCAAACAATGACAACACACACACACAATTGTGCAAGAATGACGTCATCACTTTCTGGGAACTTAATTTTCCCTAGTTAACTAGTACACAAGTTTGATACATGCCTCTGCTTGGACTACAACAACAAAAATGTTGGGTCAGAAATGTGTAAGCCTTGTTTGTTCGGCCCTATAACTAAGTGTCTCGAATGGGACAGAAAAATAAATCCGGACACTCCCCCACTCGGCCCGAAAGCCAACGTTCATGGCCAAGAGGGAACTTGGAGGAGTGACCCAGGGAAAGGTGTAAGATGCTGAACAATAAGAGCGCTCTGCCCCGCAGGGAAGAGATCCACGTGCTGTAACGGGTGCCCGTGGAAAAGCGTCGATGATCGTTTGTATGTGTGTAGTTACAGTGTGTGTGTGTGTGTGTGTGTGTGTGTGTGTGTGTGTGTGTGTGTGTGTGGTGTGTGTGTGTGTATACATACAAAAAATCATACATGAAAGCCCCATTTCTAATCCCACCCCACCCCACCACCTCCACTCCTCCAAGCCATCACTCACAATTTTTCTTCCTTTTTTTTTCACATAGATTACACTTTACACAACAAACGTGTACTTCGAATGCAGAAATAACAGTGACGAACAAATCACATGAGGGGGTTAAGATATCCAATGAAGACAGATGTCTGAGAAAATGGTGACTGTTTACGGGCCTAACAAGGATGATCCAACATTTTATAATTCTCTTAAGGAAATCATAAAAAAGTCACAAAAATAATAATATAATTGTTCCCGAAGATGGAGTATGGCTGCCTTAATGGCGGGATAAAAAAAAAGGTCATTTGCACAAAACTCCACTGCCTGTCTATACAGGCAGTCTCCGCAGGAGTATCAGCCTGTGTACGCAGAAGGAAAGAAAGAAATAATATGATTGCAGTTGGCGATTGGAATTTCGCATTAAACCCAGCTATAGATTGTGACAACTGTGTGCTTGATAACAATCCAAGAGCCAGAAAAATGCTAGAAAATATGACTGGAGGATTAGGATTGACAGACGTCTGGCGAGAAAGCAACCCCGAATGTAGGCGTTACACTTGGCGAAAGCCAACCCCACTGAAGCAAAGCCGACTGGACTTTTTCTTACTATTAGATTATTCATACTGGTATTTTGATAATGCTGATATTGTCCCAGGATACCGTTCTGACCACTCAATAGTTACACTGCGTCTGAAATTTGGTAAAGTGAAAAGAATCATACTTTTTGGAAATTCAACTCTTCCTTGCTTAAGGACAAAGAATATGTGGATGAAATGAATGAAGAAATTATGAATGTGACAAAAAAGATTACTCAGCAGATATCTTCAGTTGTGAAACAATAAGTGAAATGGATACATCTAAGATTCAACTAAAAACCCCAGACAAACTGTTTTTAGATCTCTTACTTATGAAAATAAGAGGTAAAACTATTCAAATGCCATAATGAAAAAGAGGAATAATACAGGAACTGAAAATAAAGTAATGAAAGCAATTCAAACTCTGGAAAAGATGGATAATAAAACAGAACACGAAATTAAAAAGTTTCTAGAGAAAAATCAAGAACTCAGAGCAATTAGAGACACCAAGCTGGAAGGTGTGGTAAAGAAAAATCAAAATATTTCTGCAGGCTGTGAGAAAAGAAATAATATTTGCAAACAAATGATAAAAATTGTAAGTAATGATAACGAGATAATAGAAGATCCAAATGAAATGTTAAATGAAGTGAATGCATTTTTTAATGGAAAAAACTGTATAAGAGGAGAAGGTAGAAAACTTGTGCAGTAGAAAACTTAGTCAATAAAATTCCAAAACTATCACAAAAACAAAAATGTTACACGGTGTAATAACTTTTGAGGAAGCAAGTCAAGCTTTAAAATATATGAAAAATGGCAAAAGCCCAGGCACTAATGGATTCACTGTAGAGTTCTTTAAATTCTTTTGGAAACAGCTAGGTCCATTTGTTGTGAGGTCACTTAACGAAGCATTTAAACATGGGGAACTCTCATCAACACAGAAAGAAGGCCTAATGGTTTGTATCCCCAAAAGCGACAAACCTAAGGAATTTATTGAAAACTGGAGACCGATATTTCTTCTCAATCCTTCTCAATGTGATATACAAAATAGGATCTTCATGTATTTCCAACAGAATTAAGAACGTATTACCAACACTTATAGATGAAAATCAGACTGGATTCATACCTAACAGATACATAGGAGACAACATTAGATTGATATATGATATGATAAACTATCTAAAAATAAAAAATCTTCCTAGCTTACTGCTCAGTATTGATTTTGAAAAAGCCTTCGATTCCTTGGACTGGAGTTTTATGTTTAAAGTTTTTAAAGCATATGGATTTGGAGATGGTGTTTGCCGCTGGGTTAAAAGTTTTTACAAAGGCATCAAATCAACTGTGATAATTGTAAATGGTCATATTGCACAATGGTTCAAAATTGAAAGAGGTTGCAGGCAGGGAGACCCTATTTCTCCATATTTGTTCATCCTTCGCGCAGAAATTTTAGCTGTCATGATCAGAAAAGACGAATCTATAGAAGGAATCAAGATAAATAGTATTGAACACCAAATTTTGCAATTTGCAGATGATACACAATTAGCTAATGAGGGTGACGAAGAATCGTTTAATCGTTCCATATTCATTTTTGATGGATTCGGAAACAAAATCTCTAATTCCATCGAAACTTCTACATCTTTGGATCTTGTTGCCAGATCCACCAGACAACTTCATACAAAAACTCCAAAAACTATGCTATATATTTGTTTGGAATGGAAAATGTGACAAAATTAGTAGAAAAATGACAATAAAAAGTGTGCGACAAGGTGGTCTGAACATACCTGTTATTAGAAAGTATATATATGCATTTAAACTTTCATGTCTCAGAAACTATAAAACAACGAATCATTAAAGGATAAATATTGCACTCGAAATGTATCCTTTTCTCAGAAAGTTGGAATGTTATGGATCATCATACGCTTCAAATCATACAAATACTAACGTCTTCTGGAATCATACTTATCGAGCATATAGAACTTTTTGCCTCAGTATTATGCCAAAACGTCTTTTTGAGCTACTTGATGAACCGATTTTTTGTAATGAAAATATAAGAGTAGGAAACGCTGGTATTAAGCAAATGACAGAGAAAGGGATATACTCCATAAGCCATCTTCTGAAAGATGATGGGGAAATTTTTCAAGCATGAAGAATGTATAGCCACAACACATTTACCAGTAAATTTTATTGCGTACAATGGCTGGATTTCTTCAATAAAAGCATACATTAAAAGTGTGGAATTCAGATAAACTATGATACTAATTTCACTCAACATATACCTCACGCATTAACAATCAGAACTAATACAAATAAAGGTGCAAAAGGTTATTGTGAGTACTACACACTTGACAATAATAAACCCCAAGTGCTGTTCAAAGTGGTCAGTGAAAATGAATTTGAACGTTTCCTGGAGAAAGGTGTTTTTGAAAATCAGTAAAATCAGAGATGTGAAACTTAGTGGCTACAGATAAGAATTATCCGTCGAATTGTTGCGACTTATATTGTTTTGAATGCAATGGGTGTAACTGATGCCACTCAGTGTTCATTTTGTAATCAAGAACGAGATGCCATTCAACATTTCTTATGCGGCTGCAAATATATACAAGTTTTCTGGAAATCTGTTGAACGTTTATTGCAAGAAAAATGTGAACACACTCGTAATAAAAGAATTTCATGTAAACTGGCATTTTTTGGTGTGGATGAAAACTTAGAAATAGATTCTGCCTTAGAGTTTATGATAATGTTTGCAAAGATCTATATCTATCGATGTAAAATAGAAAATCATGTTCCCGATTTATTTTTTTCCCTACAACTTAGTATTACATACAAGATTGAAGAATGTATCGCTAAGATTAACTATAACTAAGCAGAGTTTAATCATAATTGGTATCCATACAGATCATTTGTCTATCACATAAACGGACTATAGTTTACTGGCGCTTTTTGTTCTCCCAAACTTACAAATTCTGGCTTTGTGATGTTAAATTCCGTTGACTGGATAATGCCTCACAGTGAAGATTATTTAGATAAGATGGAAAGACTAAGGAGAAGAAAGTAAGTTGTGTTGACTTTTGTTGTTTGTTGCTTAAATTGTCATCCCTCCAAAGTTAATAGTATAACAGTTCAAAAAAGAAAGGGAAAAAAAAAACACAGACAAAAAACATGCTTGTACACATGAACTCCCCCCCCCCCCCCCCCCAACTTAGTGACAAGCTGTATTTTACTTAATATGCTTTTTTCCATTGATGCTTATGTCTGATTTTTTTTCTCCATTTTGTCTTGTTTAATAAATGTTTATGGGCTAGACTTGGAGAAATGCTGCTGATGTATCGATTTTGCGCACTGTCCTCTTTCTGCGCACCTGTAAGCTCCAATTGTTTAAATAAATTCAAACAAAAACAAAAAAACAAAACAAAAAAAGCGTCCGCACAGTTGACCCTTCTCCGCATCCAATCCTCTCATGAATTATGAAAACCGAAGACAGGCAGAGAGAGCGAGAGAGGAGAGAGGTGGGGGGGGGGGGGCAGGAAAGGTCCTCATTTCCCCTCTGTCACAGACCAACGCCTTCACTTCTCCACGGACTGGATAGGCTCTGTCTGGTCAGAGCCGGTGAAGAGTAAAGCGACTTGTTAGTCCAGATTTTGTTCCCTCGACCCCACCCCACACCACCCCCTCCTCCAATCCACCATAACCCCCACCCATTCCACCCCATTCCACCCCACACAAGCCCAAACCTCCGGCGCAAATCGATCTCTTGGGGGAGCGAAAGAGGCTCCCCCGCTGACTCCTGTCGCCTTCAGGACTGCTTCTGGTGGAAAGGGTGGGTGGGTGTGGAAGCATAGGGGGCGGGGGTGGGGGGGTATTAGCGGGAGGAAGAAAATCGAGGAAGGAAGCGCATGCATAATTTCATATTATTTCATAGAACAGCACGTACAAGCGTCTGGCGCCCAAGTGGGTTAGGTTGGTGCTTGACAACAAATAGGCCCACATCCAGGTTGTGTCACAGATTGATCGCTGGCAGGGATCAAAAGAAAGTGGCCTTGGGATGGGAGGGTGATGGGGGGGGGGGGGGGGTTGGCGGAGGGAGGGAAAGGAAGGAGGGAAGGAAAGGGGTGGGGATGCTGGTGTTTCGACGAATTGCTTCCAGCGATTTTTTTCACCCGATTTCGCAAAAAAAAAAAGAAAAAGAAATCGACAACAAAATCTTGATTGGTTGCGAGAATTAAAGAACTGTTGTCATAGAAAGAAAAAAAAATTCTTTTCGTTTACTAAATAAACTATTCACACACAAAACAGTGCCTAACCCACGTACATTGCCTGCTGTCAAGCCGGGTTTTTTTGTTTTGTTTTTTGCGATGCTGATT
>CM031601.1:86014114-86024114 GCA_018398815.1 Conus ventricosus | reverse complement strand
AAAATGTATCAAAAGCTAAAGACTTTACTATAAATTTAGCACAAGAATTTTTCCTATTGTCATCTAGAGGAAGAACACCCGCTTCTTTATAGGATCCTAGATTGGAAGTATGTATTGGTACCCCAAGTGCCAGTTTAACAGCTTTGCAGTCTATGCTTTGAAGTTTGGATAATAGGTGCTTGGGGGCATTAAAGAAAACTTCTTGGGCATATATTAAACGAGATCGAACAAGTGAGTTTGCAAGACATAAAAGTGCTTTAGTATCTTGACCCCAACGTTGTTTACTAATAATTTTGAGAAAATTTAATGCTTTTCGTGCTTTATCAAGTATATGATTTATATGTTGGTTCCAGGTAAGTTTTGATGACAGATAAACACCTAGAAACTTAACACTTTGCACAAACTTAAGGGCAATTCCATTAATGCTGAATATAGGCATTTTTTCTGGGTTATAACCGAGTTAAAAAGGACCATGTTTGTTTTTTCTAAAGATAGTGATAAACCATTTTCTTTCATAAAATTAGTGATTTTATCTAATTCCTTTTGGTAAACTTTTTTTGTATAGTTTAATGCTCTAGTGGGTGTATTTCGTTTCATTGTTACCTTCATCCACATGCATATATCGTCAGCATACTGGACTAAACTAAATCGTTTGACAATCTCTTTGGGAGATCGGCGATGAGTATATTAAATAAAACAGGAGAAATAACTGAACCTTGAGGTAATCCCATCTGAAGTTCTCTGGAATTCGAGTACGTGTTTCCTACTCTTACTTGTATGAAACGATGTGAAAGGAAATGTTTAATGTAGTTATACATATTACCATTAATATTGTTTTCCTTAAGCTTTTGCAATAATTTGTAGTGCCATACTTGATCATAAGCTTTCTTAACGTCAAAAAAAGTTGCAAGGATATTCTTCCGCCTCGCGAACTGCTGTTTGATTTGTGTTGTTAATTTCACTAGATGTTCTGTAGTTGATCGTCCTTTCCGAAAGCCTGCTTGATTTGGGGGTATAATGCACTGTTTTTCGCAGAAATGGACTAATCTGTTTAATATTACTTTCTCCATAAGTTTGCAAACGTGTGATGTTAACGAGATGGGTCGATAGCTGTTTCTATCTGCTTTAGGCTTTCCCTGCTTATGTATAGGAATAACAATTGATCGCTTCCAAACTGAAGGCATTTCCCCTTTACTCCAACATCTTTGTATGAATATATGTAGAAATCGAATAACATTGCAAGGTAAGTGTTTTAACATTTCATAAGATATTCCATCTAATCCAACAGATGTTTTGCTTTACTCAAATGTAAAATACTTTCTTTTACTTCCTCAAGTGCTATTTCAGAATTTACATAGCTTTTCCTTGTGAACTCATTATCATCATGA
Source organism: Conus ventricosus (assembly GCA_018398815.1). Taxonomy (NCBI): domain Eukaryota; kingdom Metazoa; phylum Mollusca; class Gastropoda; order Neogastropoda; family Conidae; genus Conus; species Conus ventricosus. Next base: position 86,022,726 of record CM031601.1, on the reverse strand, counting down.
TTTGATTTTGTTTTACTTTGCTCTTCACTTTCTCTGTACTCTTTACTTACAGTTGATAAACCTGCATTTCTACTATAATTGACAAACATCTCTGCAAATGCTTCTGCTTTTTCATTATTAGTGGGCAGATCTGAGTTCTCTAATCTTATGGGACATTGTGGTAAATTAATTCCGTTCTTCATGGTGTGTGTGTGTGTGTGTGTGTGTGTGTGTGTGTGTGTGTGTGTGTGTGTGTGTGTGTGTGTGTGTGTGCGCGCGCGCGCGCGCGTCTTCGCCCCCTGTTTCTATGTGGGTGAGGGTTTGTGTGTGTGTGTGTGTGTGTGTGTGTGTGTGTGTGTGTGTGTGTGTGTGTGTGTGTGTGTGTGAACTGAGCTTGTTCCTTTAATTGATGCATACTTGTTTGATCAGAAACGTCTTCATATCCTGCTTTACTTTCGTGAGCCAAAGACTGTAATATTGAGAGTTAATAGTTCTCAGGGATAAATCGAAATCAGTTTCCTTTATTTTCACCATATGAGTGCAAGTCTTTTTTTTTTTTTTTGTAGTGTTTCATTTTGCATGAGCCAGTGACCGATTTTTTTTCTTCAAAGGCACAGTCTGTCCGGGTGGGAGGCGGAAAGGCTTCTGAATTTATTCATTTTTTTTCTGAATTTATAATAGCAGCACGTGCTTGTGCGCGCACCCCCCCATACACTCACGCGCGCGCGCGCACACACACACACACACACACACACACACACACACACACACACACACACACACACACACACACACACTAACACACTAACACACACACACACACACACACACACACACACACACACACACACACACAACACACACACTAACACACACGCTAGCACACACTAGCACACACACACTGCTCACCACCTATCTGTTAAATGTATTACATTCTTTCGTAAGGTATTATTTTCAGACGGAGATCGATTACATTCTACGTATTCTACTTTTTTTTTACGTTCCACAAGGCCATTAATCAGTTACTGGTTCATGCGCAAAGCATATTTTTGCCTTGAGTAAGTACAGTCACCATCTGTGGGTTCTTTTTCATGATCATCGTCATCATCATCATCATCATCATCATTTCTTCTTCTTCCTCCTCTTCTTCTAACTATAACAAAACGACGGTGAGCTAATTCTTGGATGGTTGTGATGGATGTGGGGGTGGGGAAGGGTGGGGGATTGGGTCATGGAAGAGAGTTATTGTAATTCAAAAGTTGTTTGTTGATTTTTTTTTTCTTCGATGGTGTTTTACGCCCTGTCCACAGCAACAGAGACAGAAGAACTTAGACCTGGGGGAACGTAGAATTGCTGGAACGAAGAGCCGCGGAAACATAGAACGGGGGGAACATAGACCTGGGAGAGGGACACATAAAACTGAATAGAGAGCCAGGTAATAAATACCCGGGAAACAGAACCAGGGTCACAAAGATAAGCTCCCAGTTCAGATTGAGCCCTATTGGAACTAGGCCGTAATGGTAGTGAGACCTAGCGGCATTATACTGTACGAACTTGTCATGCAGTCCCAAGCCAGACTGGAAATTCATAGCAACATCTCATCTCTTTCTGTCTCTGTTTCTTTTTCGCTACAGCCTCTGTTCAACAGACTGAAAATCCATAGCAACATCTCATCTCTTTCCCTCTTTCTGTCTCTGTTTCTTTTTCACTACAGTCTCTGTTGAACAGACTGGAAATCCATAGCAACATCTCATCTCTTTCTGTCTCTGTTTCTTTTTCACGACAGTCTCTGTTCTACAGACTGGAAATCCATAGCAACATCTCATCTCTTTCTGTCTCTGTTTCTTTTTCACTACAATCTGTTCAACAGACTGGAAATCCATAGCAACATCTCATCTCTTTCTGTCTCTGTTTCTTTTTCACTACAGCCTCTGTTCAACAGACTGGAAATCCATAGCAACATCTCATCTCTTTCTGTCTCTGTTTCTTTTTCACAACAGTCTCTGTTCAACAGACTGGAAATCCATAGCAACATCTCATCTCTTTCCCTCTTTCTGTCTCTGTTTCTTTTTCACTACAGCCTCTGTTCAACAGACTGGAAATCCATAGCAACATCTCATCTCTTTCCCTCTTTCTGTCTCTGTTTCTTTTTCACTACAGCCTCTGTTCAACAGACTGGAAATCCATAGCAACATCTCATCTCTTTCTGTCTCTGTTTCTTTTTTCACTACAACCTCTGCTCAGTTCCAGGTCTGGAGCCTTTCACCACGGTGGGTACCAAAGAGCACATCCCGTTGTCCGTTAAACGAAATTTGAGTCTGCAGTGTTGTTCTGATCAAAGTGCAAGGAGGTTGCTGCAAGACGTTTATAAGAGGTCGCCGCCGTATCATGTTGTCACTAAGATCAACTCATTCGTGCAATTAACTCCCCCCCCCCCCCCCCCCCCCCCCCCCCCCCAGCAAATTTCCGCAATATCTTTTTTTGCGCAGTTGAGTCTAATCCCGTGCGTGGAACGATTTAAAGACAGAAAAGACTGAAGTATTTAGAAAGTAAGCTTACATGGGCCGAGGATGATATATCGAGCAGAATTAAAACAAGCTCTGACACGACAAAAAGAAAAAAAAAATTGAAGAGACAAGAATCCACACCATAGACCCACCCATCCCCTTTCCCTTCTCCCCTTCCCCCGAAATAGTGGGTTCGTCCCTTGAATCCTCCTCCCCCATTCTCCTTCCTACCCATTCCCACTCTAAACCAAACTCCACTCCCAACCCACCCCCTCTCTCGCTCTCTCTGTCTGTCTGTCTCTCTCTCTCCTGATGGACCCTCTGTTCCTTAGGTCAATGAAATTTTGTTAAATCAGCTTAGGTCTACAGATCGTTTGCTAACCCACAGACATGCTACACCTTTGTTCATTGAAATCTACACTTTACTTAAGAAATTTACAACAAAAAAAGTAAAGAAAAAAATCCTTATTTTGGGATAATAATTTGCCGTTTGATCTGGATTCACAGCAATGTTTGATAGGCTGAATCACCAACCTTTTTTTCACCAACTTTCGTCAAAATCGGTTCTCTTCTTTTCATGTAATCTTGCTCTTTATCACACAAACTGATGCTGATGAAAACATAACCTGCTTTGTTTTCAGCTGACAATAATCACACCATTGTTAAAACCTCGCTGCTTAGGATACTTTCGCTGCGCGTAACCTTTGTGGGACTGGGAAAACAAAAAGGGCTGCAGAAAAAAAGCCAACTGTGAGGTTTCCCGAACTGAACCCCTGTCAATGCTTATGCTTTTGATGCAGGGTGGTACGTCATCTTAAACTACAGCCTCCGCAGGTCTGATGAGATTGTAAATATCATCAAATCAAAAGCGCCACTCCTTCGTTTTCAGTTGGGTGGACACAGGTCAGCTCTGGGCGCCGATGCAGAAACAGGCAAAAGATGAGTGGAGACGGTTTGAACGGGTCAAAGGTCGACGTCAGTGATGACGACAAAGAACGGTTAAGGACGCACGAGGTCACCACGGAGAGGACGTGCGCTACGTGGAGTATGAGCAACGGTTATGTCCCCGAGTCCTGCAAAGATCCTCACGATTTTCTGTGCTTGATGGCAACCGGTAGGCTTCCGTTTGTTTTCCTGTTGTTATTGTCGGTGTTTGTTTTTGTCTTCATTCGCTTCTTTACTTTGTCGTAATCATAATCATTATTTCATCACCTTCTTTAAAAACCAAACGTCTCACTACAAATTGCAGCATTTGTCTGCCATCTTTAGGCCAACGTTTCCACAGATTCCACCCCCCCCCCCTCCTTCCCCTGCCGCCTCCTCCTCCTCCTGCTCCATCTCCTTCTCTTCCTCCTCCACCTCCATCTTTCTCTTTTTTCTCCTCAGGTAACTACGTGTGGAGTACTTAGGCTGCAACACTGCTGTAAAACAGTTCTGTGGGTTGTATGCCAGGCTTGGGTCTCTGTGTAAATGTTTTCCGTTTATTCTGCAGTATTGTCAGTCTATCGTTTTTCTGTGGGTTTTTTTTTCGTGTGTGTGTGTGTGTGTGTGTGTGTGTGTGTGTGTGTGTGTGTGTGTGTGTGTGTGTGTTTGCTGTTATTTCCTCTGTCTTCTCTGTCATATACTCCCAGCAGTTCTCTGAAGGATTGTTTTAGTGATGCCATTGGATCTTGTCACATGGTTAAACCAACATAGATTTCTATTCTTAACTGATGTCAACAGATGTTCATAGAAGGGGATGTGCTGCTTGCTGGTTTCATGCACTTGTTCATTGTTGATATAATCAATATCTCATGTTTTGCTTCTTGCGGAAACAGCACATTTCCATGGCTCGGATCCTCGTTTCTAGATCAGGTGTAAAGGTCCATGTCTTGCACGCATATTGGGAGGTGCAATATACTAATGCATGCAAGAGTCTGATCTTGTGTTTCATATAGATGTTATTGTCCTTCCATTCAGGTTTTATGCTGGACGGCACTGAATTGTCTTTGGTGCCTTTGAGAAGATTTCTGCTTTTAATCACTCGTAATGGATCCAAGAAAAGTGAACTGCTGAACAGTGTCTGGCTTCTGTCCATTGACAGTTATACTAGCATCGATTCATCCATTGATAGTTTTATTAGTATCGTTTCTTCCATTGACAGTTATATCAGTATCGGTTCGCCTATTGACAGTTATATTAGTATTGACAGTGCGGCTGTTGTTGACCATCAGCTTTGTTTTCTCAGCCCTGATTTTCATGCCTTATCTTGTAGGTCTTTCATCCAGTCTTTTAACAAGCTGGACAAATTCTTGTTGACTGCCAGGCCATTGGTGTTGTCTGCAAAACAAAGGTTCACAATAGTTCTTCCTTCAATACTGACTGTGCTGAAAAGTGTGGGAAATAGCAGGCAACCCTGGCGGACTTCGACTACGGAACTACTCTCCAGTAGCACCCTGTAGCAGCACCGCACTGGTCAGTTTCGAGTACTGTTGCTGGATCGTCTTGATTAGCTTTTGCCCGATGTTTGTTTCGTTGTGGTTTAAAGCTCCTCTTGCCTGACCCTGTCAAACGCCTTCTTGAAGTGCCACGAAGATGCAGGAGAACTGCTACCGTTGGTATTGGAGATGCTTTCCACAAAGGGTACACAGCTTGAAGATCTATTCGATGGTACTTCTGTCTTTCCAGAATCCTGCCTGTTCTTCAACAATAATGATATCTCCATTCGGCTGCACTGGGTTAAGTATTATTTTGTGCATTGTTGGGTCGGCCGATCAAACTGACAGTGCGGCAGTTCTGGCAGTGGTAGAGATTTCCTTTATTGAGGAGCGTGACAATCGATCATCGAGTCCATGGCGAGGACTACTCTCCAGTGAGCGAATTTTATTGCACACAGCAGGATGTCCACTAATGCATCTTCGTCATGTTTTAAGAGCTGTTCCACATTTCAGCAGTTTCACAACGGCCATGGCATCTTCACGAAGTCTTAGACAGCTTTCTTTGTGTCTCAAATGTCTAGTGTGTTTTTTTCTCTCAATGTCCTAACGCTACTGTTCGATCCAGGTTCCCTTGCATTCTTCATTTCCTTACTGTTCCTAATGCGTATAGCGGTATAGTTCTCGCTTTCAGTCTTTTTGAGCGGCTTTATGCTCCTTCTGTGTCACATATCTCCCAAGATATTGCTTGTGATCCACGGCTTCGATTTCCGTTTCCTAACTGTTGTTTCAGTCACAACCTGATCGATGTTATTTGTGATAACTTCACGGTCATTTTCAACAATGCGTGCCTCTGTGTGTGTGTGTGTGTGTGTGTGTGTGTGTGTGTGTGTGTGTGTGGTGTGTGTGTGTGTGTCCCTGTGAGTGTGTGTGTGTATGTGTGTGTGTGTGTCTGCGCGCGCGTGCACGCATGTGTGTGTGTATGTGTGTGTGTGCACGCGTGTGTGTGTGCACGCGTGTGTGTGTGCACGCGTGTGTGTGTGTGTGCGTGCGTGTGTGTGTGTGTGTGTGTGTGTGTGTGTGTGTGTGTGCGCGCGCGTGCGCACTTCATCTGCTTTGAGTATTGCAGTGAGTGTTGTATTTACTGTTACTGTTTGTGTTATTGCTGCTGTAATTTTCAAGCAAAAGGCTGGCTGTGTCCTTGGTTATCATATGCAACAGGCTTCACCTTTTTCTGTCACAGGATGCTCAATGAATATTAGTTCATGTGGACTTTTTATTTCAGGAGAAGAGTGCCATTTGAAAAAAATCAGGCAACAGAAATATTATGGCATCGACTGGAATCAAGAAGGCTACCCAGTTTATGGTTAGTATTCTGTTCAGTTGTATTTTGCTTGTGGTGTGTGTGTGTGTGTGTGTGTGTGTGTGTGTGTGTGTGTGTGTGTGTGTTGCCAAAATTTTATTTTGAGATGGCACATTGACTGCGCAGAACCTGCTTTTCTTCCCATCAAGCCATCTGCGAAACAAAACAAAACCCAAAATAAAAGTATGGAAAAAAGATGCTTTAATACATCCGAATAAAGAATAGTACAATGACTTCAGAATGAACCAAAAGACATAATATGTAGACATTCATTCCTTTCAATACCTTCGTTCACACTTATGTGTGTGGCAGTACACTGTATACCAGATCATATGAGTGGGGGGAAGGGGGGTTGGGGTGTGCGCGTGCGGGTTCAGTTGTTATGATAATAACACATGGGAAGCAAAGCTGAATCGTTCATAGGTCGGATACATTACGACTAGTTTGATAGCAAAAATAGAGAGATCACCAGTCTACTGAAACAGAAGCAGAAAACTTCTACCTGCTGCCAATATGACAAAGGTTCATATGCCAGGCAAGACGATCTTGCGCGTCTCAGTATCAATTCTACATTGAGTGGCGACAGATAAATTACAAGTGGTGGGAGCCAAAGGTTGCAAAACTACAACAGCATGCAGATGAGCACAACTCCAAGTTCTTTGCTGGCCTGAAGAGGGTGCAAGGCCTCTCTTCCATGGCATTTCCTCACAGAAAAAAGACTGACATAGTCTACCATCAGAGTGAACATTTTAGTCAGTTGCTCAACAGGTTAACCAGCATCGATCAGCAGGCAATCCAGGACATGCTCAGTACCAGGTCTTGACATATCTTGATGACCTTTCACGTTTGGAGGAAACTCAGAAAGCCGTCAAGCAAATTCTAGTGCAGAAAGTAATGGGCCCTTGGAGAACATCCTTGAGAATTTCAAGAAGGGAGCAAAAACCTTTGGAACCATGATCGTAGGGCTAATCCGGCTGTGCTGGAAGGAGGGTTCAACACATATGACTTTGTGGACGCCAAAAGGATCCACTTCATAAAAACAAAGATGAGGGTTATGATGTGCTGCTGAACATCGCAGGAAAGACCATTTGCTGTTTCATCAGCAACCACATCACACGTAACCAGTGCGGCTTCAAGATCAATAGATGGTCGATCGACAGAATCTTTGTGAATTTGCAAATCCAGGAAAAGCACCGTGAGCAGGACCAGAATCTGTACATCCTCTTCGTGGACCTAACAAAGGCTTTTGACACCGTTAGTAGTGAGGGTCCGTGGGCCATTTTGTCCAGGCTTGGCCGTCCTTCAAATTTCATCAATATCATGATGTGTCATTTCATGAAAGCACGATGGCCCGGGTTCTGGAAGATAGCTCCATGTCTGACCCTTTCCTAGTTTGTAATGGTGTAAAACAAGGATGTACTTCAGCACTCGCACTCTTCAGACTGATGATCGCTGCTATGTAGTTTGCTTCTCATTCCTCGATTGGATTGGAGATCATCATTTGCTACAGATGTAATGGTCGCTTCCTTAATCTGAGGCGTCTGAAGGCAAAAACCAAAGTCCTCGAGGCCTCACTGAGAGACAGCCTGTTTGTGCAAACAATGCATTCGCAGCATTGAACGAGTCAGACCTGCTGGAACTCGCCAATTACTTGTCGACCCCAGCCAAAACCTTCAGGTTGACCATCAGACTGCGATAAACTCAGATAATGCTTCGACCTGAACCTAGCGTGGTTCCCCAGGAAACAAAGCTGAACGACTTTGAGAGCTTTACCAAATTATGGAGCATTTGGATCTCAGCTTGTATGGACAAGAAAGTATCAAGCAGGCTTCCACGGACTTTACCTACCTGGGCAGTGTCATCGACAAGCAGGGGAGCAGTAACGTGTCTGCAGACTACATGGAAAGACGGTGTTTTGATTTGTACGGAATTAGGTGGGTTTTTTGTTTTTGTTTTTTGCATGTATCAATATATTGCTCTTTTATCAACAATTTTCTGTGATCTGTAATTCCTTTTCAAACAGCATGCTTTCTACAAATAACAAACTGTCATGAAAACAGTGTCCTCGTGGCACTGATTGGGCGTGCACTTCCTTCATGACTTTCAGTGATAGTTTTTCCTCTAGAAAGGGAACACAGACAGCAGTACAGTCCGTGAAAACAGCATCTTAGGATGATGCTTGTCCTTTGAATTGATGAACGTGGCATTGTATCTTTCTTAGGTACACTGAGCAGCTTCCTATGCTGAGTTAACAAGTTAACATGTTTACCCCCCTCCACACACACACACACACACACACACACACACACACACACACACACACACACACATAGCCTGAGTTTCTGCTGT
>CM031601.1:85914114-86009114 GCA_018398815.1 Conus ventricosus | reverse complement strand
CACATTTAAATGAATTTTTCGTTATCTTGGGTACTGTTTTTTTCCGTTTTACATCAATATTTTTAGTTGCAAAGCGAGACGACTGCAGGCGGAAATCTAAACAAATCTTAAATAAATGTTAGCGAACCGCCCAGAGAACGTGGACAAACGAGTCACAAGACAAAACACACGCGTTTCGACCTCTTTGGTCTTCGTCGGGTGATATATAAACGAATAAAACAACAAATTTTCGTTGTTTTATTCGTTTATATATCACCCGACGAAGACCTAAGAGGTCGAAACGCGTTGTGTTTTGTCTTGTGACTCGTTTGTCCACGTTCTCTGGGCGGTTCGCTAACATTTATTTAAGATTAATATTTTTGTTTCATTTGTTCTTTATTATTAATCCCTGATCTGAAAAGAAATCTTTCCGTTTGTCGTTGATAGTAATTGCAGGTCTTAAGTTTATAGCGGGCATACTTATCTAGAAAAATACATTTTACTACCATAAAAATATGGTACACTACAGTGTTGACATTGAATGTACAATGAGATGTGCGCAGTGCATATTTATTAAAGTCTTAGAAAGATAGAAAGATGTTTATTGTTCGTCTACTAGGGTTGGGTGGGGGGTGGGGGTGCCATTAATGACTCCACAGTTACCCTTGTTTCAGTTGTTGCACCTTTTATTTTCATGAGGCAATTAAAATACCATTCTAATTCTTCAAAAACTTTGTCTCTTGCAACTGTGTACAGAATGTACCTGCTTGATGCACCTTTTTAAACAATAATTTCATGTGAACATCTGATTCAATTTTTGTGACGACGGTTGCATTTTTATGTACGCCATGAACAACGTCAAAAAATTAATACAGCACGGTCCTATAGTTTGTTCACGGTCACTTGTAGAGCTTCATGTCAAATTTCGGTCTTTTTCTATGATAGCCAAGCCGGTCAAACGGGGCTGCAACCATGCAGGGGAAAGATTACACCCTGTAAAAAGTGGCAAACACCAAAGACAAATGTGACCAACAGTTGACAAAAACAACGAAGGACATTGTAGCTACACTGGCCATTTCCAAGGCAGATTACACTAGGCTGAGTTCAAAATGCTAGACATTCTCCTTAGTTTTTCATCCTTTAGTTTTTAAAAGCGTCAGTTAACAAGAAAAAGATTACATGTAGTATAAAGACCACGAAAAAGCCTATATGGACAAAGAGGCCTGCGGAACGGACAGCTTGTATCCACTATGGACATTGTCTACAATTTTCAGTACCTAGTCGCCAGATTGCAACAAATAAGCTGATATGGATTGTCGCCACTGGGGGAAAAAGAAGACTAAAAGGGTTTCTAGAACGAAGAAGACTTCACAAAGAAACAAAAACAGAAGACAGCATGAGAAAAAAAGACAAAAACAAAATTGGAGGAAAATGACAGAACAGATTAAGTTCAAGTGCAAGCGCAGCGTTTCCAGAATGTGTGTGTGTGTGTGTGTGTGTGTGTGGGGGGGGGGGGGGGGGGGGCAGACACGTTCAAGTACGTTTTGAAAACGTCTTTGTTAAACTAGACTGTTGAATGATGATTAGAAAAGTTTGCTCTGGATGTTCTGAGATTATCCAACTCAGCATCTGATAGTTTAGGAAAATGTCCGTATTGACATTACATTGGTTTATGTTATGCTATATGCTTTTCCAGGTTTAGAGAGCATCCATTTCTGTAAATGTCAATATTTACATTCAGTTTCAATGTATATGAAGATGTACCTGTATTAAACAATCAAGGCCTGTGTCAGGATACATTCGAATCCTTCCATTCATGCTGGAGCCATGAATTTGTTTATTATATCATCTTTTCTATGTGATTTTGCATTTTTCAGTCTTTAAATTGATCTTGTTACTTCTATCAGAATTCTAAGAATAGATACCCAGTTTTCATCAAACATCTCTTACACCTGATCTTTTATGTTTTTTTGTGAAAATAAACGTTGCATATGTAAAAATGTGTATGGTGTGTGTGTGTGTGTGTGTGTGTGTGTGTGTGTGTGTGTGTGTGTGTGTGTGTGTGTGTTCAACCGTGTTTCCGGTACTTTTCAATACTGCGTCTTAAACTTCATGAGTTTAGACAAAGCAAATTCAGGAGAAAGCCTCCATTTTTTTCGCCACATCCAATCCTTGGTTCATAAACTCATTTCATGACTTAAAAATCAAAACTGCTGCTGAGGAAGTTTGATTTTTTTTCAAACCGAATGAAAGAAACAAACAAAACAAAACAAAACAAAACAAAACACAACAAAAAGTCCCTTTCATACGTTACGGTCTACTGTAATCATAATACGTTGTGACAGTATACAAAATGTCTTGCTTAAAAAGAAATGGACACCTACCAACTTCATTTTGAACAAGAACAACATAAACCGAACCCTAGCCTACATTTTGGTTTCGATGTCAACGGGTATTTCTATGAAAACTTCGTTATAGACAGCTTAAACGGGCATCTGTATTTCGCACTGTTGATAGGCATCATTAGCCGTAGATTTTGTCTGCTCAAAGGTAATGTTAATCATTTACTGTATGATGGTATGTAGGATATCACGCCAACAACTTTGACCAGATCCAGACTAGTCAACCTTTAGATTTTTCACCAGATTTTTCACCGTTCCATGATTTTAAGCTAGAGAACTCGTTTGTTGCAGATGGAGTCAGTCTAGGTTTGGGGTTTGGTTGGTCGGTTGGTTTTTAATTAGAAGATAAGTCGGAAATAAAAGGATGTCTGCCAATTCGTCTGCTCACGTCCATGAATGTGATTGACTGTAATAAAAAAAAAAAAGATGATTTGTGCACAGGCCTGTTCACTTATCTTCAGGTAATGAATAGGTGTATCCATATCTTCCTTGTAACCTGCGGCTCAGGTTGATATCGAGCTAACCATGTCACACAAAGCAGAGATTTCAGTTGCTCTCAGTGTAGTCGACTTTTAAAATAAAAAATCTCTCCTTTCTTCCGACAATCAACCCCTTCTCTCCTTTTCCGGCAGCGATCTGTCGGTGAGACCATTCACGTGAAAACTTAGCATCGCTGCCAGAGAAGGGTAATAGTGGCATGAAAACGGTAATTTTCTCACAAAAATGTACTCGCTTTTCTGACGCTACAAAGACATCAAGTGAGTCAAAACAAAGAAAACAGTTTTATGAATCTAGAAGGCCGTGAGCAATGAGAGCGCTTATAATAACAACAGTTATTTCCAGCTTCTAGTATTCTACGCCAGAAGAAACCCGCTTTGATCTTGCTTCTTCTCGGAAAGAATCCACCAGTTTTCAGGCATACAAGGCATTGTTTGCCGATCTCTGCACAAAATTCCCATCCTTTCAGAAAATATTTACTGACGGTTCAAAGTTCAAAGATGGAGTGGCTTGTGCAGCCTATTGCCCATGTGCTCCTTCTCAAATGTTATCAAAACATTCCGTCAGATACTTCTGTTCACTCTGCCGAACTTACAGCTTTGGTTCTGGCACTGAAGATAATCTCTCAATCTACAAACAAGGACTTTCTGATTTTGTCTGATTTGCTGTCGGCTTTGGAAGCTATGGATGGCCGTAACCTCCATCATCCTGAACTTCTGAACCTTTTATTTTTTCCCATCTCTTTGAAAGCGGAAGGTCACAGCATTGTTCTTGCTTGGGTTCCCGGTCATGTGGGCATTCGGGGAAATGCGATGGTTCATCGTTTGGCCAGGAATGCCACAACAAGGAAACTATGTAACATATCTATCACATACTCAGATTTGAAACCGAAAGTTAATATTTATGTCGGAGACCCCTGGCAGGAGGACTGGAATATACAGAAGGATAACAAACTTTTCCAGATCCGTCCAAATCTTAAAGAGTTCCTCTCATCTACCTCTGGAGGATGCAAAGAAGAAACGGTTTTATGCCGGCTGCACACTGGCCATTCGTTTTTAACTCATTCGTACCTTTTAAAGAGTGAAGAAGCTCCGTGGTGCATTCCATGTGATGGACCACTCACAGTGAAACATTCGTTTAAAGCGCTGGGACTTGGATGATGAAAAACAAATATTTTACAGCAGACCCCATGAAAACATTGTTTAGAGATGTTCCACCTGATGTGATCTTTGAATTTCTGAGGGAGACTAACATTTTTCATCTGATCTGAGATTTTACAGGAGAAAGATTTTTAACAAAATTTCAGTGTGTTTTTAGAAGGTGTATTCTAAAGAGTTGTGTGGATGAAAGACTTGTGGTGGACTTCGACGCGGTGACAGCCCTTTACGGTCGGCTGGGCTATAAGCAACGTTACCTTACCTTACCTTATTAGCGTATTTGCATAATAGTCTTATGAAAGCCAGTAGTCCACCCAATGTGCATCCACATGAGTCATCATGACCTGTTTTCATAAGTCATGGCATCCCGTTTTTATCATCAATAATTACTGTCTTCATCGTAAATTGTTTCACACTTACGACATATCGAAGGCGGGGAAACGATTCATAATGAAACATTAGTAATAATCGCTGTTTTCACGTGAAAACAGCTACTGTCACCCAGTGAAAGAGTTGGCTTTTGAAGCGAGTACAGCCCTATTAATGAGGGATGGAACGTGCAGAAAGAGAGAACGCGATTGATGTATTCAGCAACAGGCCTTTGCCCCAAGTGAAGGCGTTTGTGAATACACGGCTCCACTCTGCAACAATATTCATTGTTCTGAACGACTTTTCCAGCACCTAGTGAATAGGAGATAGTTATTTCTCTTAGGTGCTTTGTTGACCTATGAGTCAATTCATCGATTTTCATCAGTTTCAGCGTTTGTAAATAACATCAATAATCTAAACTTGAAAGCAGCCCGACTTACTTTGATGCCATATGAATTTATAACGTGCTTTAAAAAAGAAAGAAAGAAAAACGGAAATAGAGGAGGGGGTAAATGTCGCTGTCTTTAGCTTCGTTGTATTATGGGCATATAAAATCAGATTCAGAGTGGTATTTGTTTTGATGAGAGAGAGAGAGAGAGACAGAGACAGAGACAAAAACAGAGACAGAGACAGAATACACGAAGCCCCTGCACTCTCCAGACAACATACAAAACTCCTGCACTTTTAAGACAACACTACAAAACTTCTGCACTTTTAAGACAACATACAAAACTCCTGCACTTTTAAGACAACATACAAAACTCCTGCACTTTCAAGACAACATACAAAGCTCCTAAACAAAGCACAATGTCCTGCAGTCACCAGACAACATACAAAGCTCCTGCAGTCACCAGACAACGTAAAAAGCCCCTGCACTCACCGGACAATATGCAAAATTTCTACCCTCGCCAGATAACGTACAAGGCTCCTGCCCTCTCCAGACAACATACAAATCCCGTGAACTCTCCAGACAACATACAAAACCCGTGAACTCTCAAGACAACATACAAACCTCTTGGAAAAACCAGACGATATACAGAGCTCCTGTTCTCACCAGACAACATTCAGAGCCAGCTGCACACTCCAGACAACTTACAAAGCTCCTGTACTCACTAGATAAGATACAAACCTCTTGCACTCACTGGCCAACATACAAAGCTCCTGCTGTGCATTCACCAAACAACATTATAAAGGTTCTGCACTCTCCAGACAACATACAAAGCCAATTGTACACGCAAACATATGATAACAGAAGGATAAAACTTTTCCTCAAAATGACAAAGGCTAATTTATTTCGAACTAATTTTTGTTCCATGTATGCTTGTGCAGGGTTCCTTTTGGAACATGATTAAAGAAAAATTGAAGACACGAATAGTGCCAAAATAAGGGGAGAAGGGGAATCAAATAGCGATTGGGTTTGAGGATGGAAAGAAAGAGACGGGTAGTGGGAGGAGTGTTGACAGGCAGAATAGGAAGGAGAGTCAACGTGCTGAAGGGAGAGGACTGTGAAAGGGGAAGCTAATGTGGGAAAGTACGGGAGATGAAGGAGGGAGGAAGGAGACTGGTTGCAAGGCGGAGGGGGTCGTCATTTTGAAGTGAGACAGGGAAGAGCGGAAGTAGGGGAGGGGGAGGGGTTGGGAATGAGGATGGGGATGGGTTAGGGGAAAAGGGAGCTTGATGAAAATGCTATAGAATAAGGAAAACCTAGCGGCTAGCACAGTGAGAAAAGGTCTACAAGCAAAAGAGTGGGGCCCTTGAAAGGAAGCTTCGCTGTGCTTACTGTCACTGCTTCCTTTTCACAACATTCATTTTTTGCTGACATATTGTTTCCACTTTCTTCTTCCTTAATTTGTTTTTTTTTTAGTACAACATTAAAATTGAAACTTTTGGTAATTAGCAAAACATTTCAAACTCACCCACATCTGTATTTCGCTACTTGCTCGCACGACTGTAGACTTCGCAATACACATGTCAAATCTTATAAGGGAGACGACTTTGATCAAACACAGATGTTTTGTAGGCTGTCCATATTTTTGGCCAATCTTTTGCATGGGTACTCAGCCCGACTGTTTGTGAAACGATCTGCTACTAAAAAAATTCTGTGGACGTTGGCTGAAATTGTACGTCCGCGGAAGATGTGTGTGTAAAGTAGCGGTACTCGGCATAACTACCAGTTTACACACACACACACATACACACACACACACACACTTTAAGTATCGGTCAAGTCAATAGTGAATTTACAACATGCCACACAGAAACTAATCAACTATTCATGAAAAAACTATGTTAGACTACTTAGTCAAGTGAATGTTGCCAAGAAACGATGGAGTGCGAAGATCAGTCTCAACAACACTTGAACTCCTCAATCAAAGAATTCTTGTTTAATTCTTCACGGAGTAAAGACACTCAGGAACTAGATGGACTAGATGAGAAACACAAATCAATAAATCACTGCCGCTGCACACAATTAGCTAAAACGTCAGAGATCCATTTATTTACAAACGTTGAAGAATATAGGAACAAGATCTTGCTTCAACGATGCTAGTATGCTCTGACTTCCTCAGTACAAGGTAAGTGCAGTACTATAGCTTGTAAGAGTTCGTTGTAGATCCTGTGGTAGGTGTTCGGCTCGCAGACGACAAAATACACCAGGCGGTATTGAAACGAAGAGGATCCTTTTTATTTACAAACGTTGAAGAATATAGGAACAAAAGCAAACCACTGACCTTCAGGTTCAATGCGTCGTTCAGGAACTCAATCGTACATGCAGCAGCGAATATTCTACTAATGGCAGCTTCTCGTCGACTAGACTCAAACTCAATGAAGACTCGAACACTTCTAGACTAGAACTCTTCAACAAATCTCATTTCGCTCTCTCTCTCGTCTGTGTGTTCTCTCTCCCCCACAGTCGCACAGCTCTCATTCTTTTGTATGATATTGAAACAATATTCTTGAACCTACTCGATTATTCTTTTCTGGAATATTCTGCATACCAGTAAGCTTAACCAATGAAATCGCGACGACCGTATGCAAATGTAATTCGGTCAGTTTCTACAACATTCTCGAACCTTCGGCAATGCACTAGCAACTTACTGAAACCTGGAGAACCTTCTAACATAATCTTGAATATTCTAGTGGCATTATCAATCGATCCCAAAACAATACTGAATAGTTAGGCATGCATTCATATTCCAAACGTTTTAAACAAATCAACAACAGCACCACACTGACCGAAAATAAAAAGATCTAAAAGCGATATATAAAAGGAGGCTGGCAGCGCGTCATTATTGCTATGACGTCTTTCACAAAAGTCTCACCCTCTCTTGTCTCCCTTTTAAATTGTAACAATCCATTTTCTTTTAAAATTGTTACTTTATAGGTGTGTGAAAATAATGAAAGGTTGCAAACCAAAATGGAGCAGGGTAAGAAACCAATTTCGGACGAAATGGATGCCAACTCTCGGTAAAGTCAAATGTTTTGTTCCACAACTGCAGACAATAATCAGTGGTCAACATCTCGATTAACAAACCTGAAGTGGAAGAAATCGATCATTTCAAATTCAATCATCTGGACTTTATACTGAACAAAGACGGTAGCTAGCTCAACAAAGGATTCAGACCAGACAAGTTTCTGATGCATAGTTTAACGTAACAATGCAATACTGACTTTTTTAAAAATCGGGTTTGGTGAAGATATTTTGGTTCTTCTTTCTTCCTTTTAACAACTTAATAAAGAATTTACTTTGACAACATGACAGCACTGATTAGCCACCTCAGGATTAGCTGGGCCATGAACAATATAAACTGTATTGCAAAACGAGAAAAGTTAGTGTGGCAATGTCACAATTTTCGGGCATGTTATCCACAAAAGGTAACATTGCTATATTTTCCGTGCGCAATTTGCTAAAAACGGGCAGACAATTACTTTTTTTTCTTGGTGCATCAAATTTAAAAAGTAACAAATTGCAAAATCTTACAAGGAGAAGGCTGCATGGTTTCTATGATTCAGTAGGAAAGCTAAATGTAAAGGGGAGTTATTAACCGTATGCAAGTGCAGCAGAATAATTCAAACAGTGGGAATGTAATCAATAAAAAAGAAAAAGATAAAGTCCCGATTAGTATTTCATTGGGTTTAGCAGAGCTAAAATGCCAGTCCAAAGGGTCGCTGTTCTCAAATCTTCCATTCTATTTTAACTCATGCATCCTGGATGTTGCAATGTAATTCACACTACCACACTGAAAAAAAAAAGATGTTTCATCTTTGTGTGGAATGGTAAGTATAAAAAAATAGCAGAAAAATGGTAACTTAAAAACTGTAGACCATCGGAATGTGTTTAAATGTTTTTATTTAAGGATTTATAGATTTTTAAACAGTATGTCTAACCAAAACTTACGCGTGGGAGAGCATTGCAATGAGAACATCCGCAGGACTCGAAAATCATGGCTGAACGTTTTGTTTAGGCTACTTGACAGTCTCACCTTATACAGCCGTGTTGTTGTTGTTGTTGTTGTTGTTGTTGTTGTTGTTGTCATAAAGCAAACGATTCCCTGTTTGTCACAATAAATGTTACATATCTTTATGCCAACATCTTTCATCAGTAGCCAGTACCTCCATGAGATAGTTGGAGAGGAGTCTCTAGTTCGCATCCCTGTGACAAGTGGAGACAACTGTATATGGCTCTGACTTGTCGACGACGACATCGCGATGTTCTGGTTCAAGGGAGATATGTAGTTGTGCAAATTTCTGATGTGTCTAAACCAGCAGCCTCCAACTTTCAAATTTATTGCCGCTGCTGGGTACCAGCAACATCTCTTCACTGGATATCAGCATCAGCAACAATCACATAGAAACAACCAAACACCTAATCTGTCTAAAGTCAGATGAAATATGAACTGTGCAATGAATTTGTTTCTACATGGACTAGTCTTTTCCCATATGCCATATGCAGCTAGAGGGCAATTGAGAATATTTTTGTTGCATAAACTGTAACTGTGGACATCAACCAGTAGAGGCCAAAACTAAGGTAGTTCCGGTTTGGAAATGACTGCAGAGTGACCTCCCTAACTTCTTCCCATATTCCTGCTTCCGCTTTCATTCACTTCCTTTTCCTGTGAATACTAGTGCACCATGGCGGTGGGCAAGAATAAACGACTGACCAAAGGTGGCAAAAAAGGAGCAAAGAAGAAGGTGTAAGTTACCTTATACTGTTATTATTCATTTTTGTTGATATTCTAGATTGTAGCGAACTACATGCAATGTGAAGATGGCTCGCCATTTCAATGATTTGTTTGGATATGAATCCATTGCTGGTTTCATGTGATCCAAAAATCACGTTTCAAGATCAGTCCCGATTAGAGTCGATTTCACCAAGCAGATTTTGTATTTTGTCACGTTAAAGTCGACAGACATATATGTTTGCTTGGTTTAGTCCCAGTGCGATCCCATGAAAGTGCGTCGGAGTAGTGTTTCTAGTGAGTTTGCATCTTGCAGTATTCTTGAGTGTGTCGGTGACTGTTGACAACACATTTTTTCTCTTCTTCTTCCTAAAACACTGGTTCACTCAAAAACGAGTAGGCCACCAGGTCTCTTGTGGTGGTGTTAGTTTACAAGAACGCTCGAACTTTGAAACGAGTCAGTTTAATTCATCTGTTACGGTTGAATGTGTCAAATTAACTACGGTAAAGTTTAGTAGTAATAGTACTAGCTTTGTTGATGTGAATTTTAAGTGTTGCTGTCACAGTGCCAGCAGAACCACTAAACTAGCTGCAAATTCCTGTTTAATAGCCCTCCACAGTCCACCTCTTCCCCATCACAGTCTTTATCTTTGAAAATGAAATACTAGTGTCAAAGAGTAGCTCATACTGTGCTTTAGTCATGAGCAGTCATACTTGTAACCTATTGACTGATCCACCAGTACTTTTGTTTGATCTTGCCGTTTTGGTCGAATTGTTAACACAAAAGATCCGCCACTGAGCGAGTAAAAATGTATTTAGTTGTCATGTGGATCTTTGTTTTATGCATGCAGTGAAATAGACCTATACACCAGTAGGCCTATCTGATTCACTGTTAGACTATGCTGTACAGCGCTACTATCTTGATCCTGCACCAGTTTTCAGCTGTGCTAATCAACAGTGGACCAGCGTAGCCGGGAGGGGTTAACATTTGCATCAATGTTGCACTATGTCCATATTATTGCTATAATAAGACAGTGCAGGAGCATATATACTAAAGCCAGAATTTAAAGCAAGTGTCCTTGTGACCCTCTGGTATAGAATCTGGGATTCCTTTGTTGAAATCTAAGGGTCCCTGCTATATATATAAACAAAGATTTGAAGATTCTCTGTAGTATCTAATATTAAGTACTACTTCAACACGCTCATCCATTCTGCTGCATGACTCGATAAAAGACAGCACGCATACACTTGGATCACAACTGCTCATTTGGAAATGCTGGAAACCAGAATTTGACCTCGCTGTTGGTGATCCTGAAATCACAAAATACCCTGGTCATTTTTTTTTTCTCCTCCCGAACGATTCAGATAAACTGCATCCTGATTACTCCGTCTGATCCAGGTTTTTCTTTTCCAAACTGATCATTCCTTTATTTTGCTGTGAGAAAGTGCAAATGCTGCTTTGCCCAATTGTCACAATACCATTTGTTGAGCCTAATGAGGACAGTCTGTAATCAGTGGCAGTGTTCAGAAAAGTTTTATTTTCACATGCCATCACACATCAGTCTTCTTCCAGGTACTGAAGTAGTGACTGCCTAATCTTACATTAACTGTGGTGAAATTGATTTTTTTTCTGATATGAATTGCTTTTAAACCTGATGATGTGAATTGCTTTTAAACCTAATTCATTGGCACTCTTCGGCATTGACTCATGCTCTCTCGCTAATTTTTTCGATGTTTGTGAGCATCATGTCAAAGGTTTGATGCAGCCTGAGGTCATTTTGCGCATGGAAGTTAGCAAGAGTTGTCGCTCTTTGGTCAGATTGCCCCCCCCCCCCCCCCCCCCCCCCCTCCTATGGTTAAAATCCACAATTGCAATTACCACTCAGTCTCATATTTTGAATTTGTACCTTTTTTTTTTTTTTTTTTTTTTTTTTTTTTTTTTTTTTATAATTCATCGGATTCGTCTTATTTTCGCCAATCATTTGAACAAAATTTGACAAAATCGTATGAGTAAGCAGGTCTGTAGTATGTTCCCAGAAGAAAAAAAAAAGGTAATTATTCTAATTGTGAATACAAGTACATTCAGTGTGTTTAAAAATCATGAGAGTTAATTTGAGCTGAAAGGCCATGGTGACAGGGATAACTACTGATCTTACAACTCTTATTTTTCACACCTGATAGTTAATGTTAATCAAGAGATTAGTATATCCTTAAGCTTGTTATCCCATTGTTTAATGAATACTACTCACCTGTAAGGTTTCTTAGAACCTGTTTCACAAAAAGTAGGCTAAACAAAAATCTATACATTTCACATGACTATTTTTGCTTCATGGTGCTTAATATTCGTGGCAGTTTTATACCTTGTAAATAGCAGTCAAACATCAAACAGCATCAATGTCATGCATATCATTTTCTTTGTTTTTGTTTTTTTGTTTTTGAAACAGTGTCGATCCCTTCTCCAAGAAAGATTGGTATGACATCAAAGCTCCATCTATGTTTGCTGTGCGTCAGATTGGGAAGACCCTTGTTACTCGTACACAAGGCACAAGTATGTATTTTTCTTCTTTGTGTTCTTTCTATGTCTAAGCACTCAGGGTTGAGGAATCTTTTTTTTCTTGAGTGGTCAGATGTGCATAATAAAGATGCAGACATTTCTCTATGGATTCTATGAATTTGTTCAAAAGAATTGCACTTTATCAGTTAGTGGTAAGATTTTTAATTTTCTAAAGAAAATTGGTGTTTTACAAGTCTTCACAAGTTGATTTATTGGAACAGCTCTGTTTTACTCTGATGACATCTGCAAACATTATGTCTTGATTTGACAATGACTTTCAAGTACTGAGTTATTGTGACAATGACTTTCAAGTACCGAGTTATTGCACAGTCATACTAGGAGTTGTCAGAAGAGAGAAGGGCATTTTTTGTTTGTTCTTTTAATGAATTGTCTTCATGTTGTTCTTTTAATGAATTGTCTTCATGTTGTTCTTTTAATGAATTGTCTTCATGTAACTAAGGAATGAATACTAACAGTCCTGTAAGTCAGTTATGCAACTTTTGAAATGTATCTGGCGGTGTGAAAAAAAGAAAAGAATTGAGAATGCCTTATCACAAAACCACTCGTTGACATTTACAATATTTATTAAAATGTCTTTTCAGAAATTGCTTCCGAGGGACTGAAGGGGCGAGTGTTTGAAGTCTCGTTAGCAGATCTTCAGAATGACGAGGTCACTTTCCGCAAGTTCAAACTGATCGCAGAGGAAGTTCAGGGTCGCAATGTGTTGACCAACTTTCACGGGATGAACCTCACCCGGGACAAGCTGTGCTCCATGGTGAAGAAGTGGCAAGTAGGTGGCTATGGTTTTACTTTTGTGGTAGAGAAACTTCATAATTTCTTATTTAGTCAGTTCTTTTCATCTGTCTTTGAGTCCTGGTGAATTGTGCGTTGCTCTTTTTGACTGCTGTGAATATTGAAAAAAAAATAATGCCACAAGCCAGTAGCATAAAACAGTGTGCATGTGTGTGTGAAAGAGGAATATTCTGATTTCTTCCACAGTTTGAACACTTCGGTCACTATGTCTTCACCATTCATACAGTACTGACATTATTCAAATGCAAATTTTCTAGGACCTTTTTACCCCCTCAGAGACCAAAGTGTTACAGGCCAAGCTAGAAAAAATGTAATCTGATGTCATCAAGTGTATGCTCAGAAGATGCAGCAGGAATCTTAAAATCAGCAGTTTTACCTTGGCTTGGGAGTGCATAGGTTGCCTACTTTTTGTGTTTTACAGACAATGATTTTTTTTTTTTTGTATTTGGCACTGAAAAATCCAAATATGGAAATAGATACTGCTAAATAATATATGAGAAAAAATGGGGATGGGGGTGGACAGAGGATGGGGTGAATCGAAGTGTTTGTTTAGCCATGTTGATCTCAATTCCACATCGTCGATATATAATTCAAAACTTGATTAGGTTGGTTGTTTCTGGCTTAAAAAAATAACTGCAGACATCTATTCTTTATCGCACTGCTGTGTTGACTATGGACACTGGCAGTTCAGAAGAACTAAAAATTTACGAAGTATTTGGGCCAACACTTAAACCTTTTATCAAGAGTCTACAATGGTCAGCAATTTCACAACTGAATTGACGAGGATTCACCAGGAACTTTGAAATACAAATCGCAAAGCGCATGTTTTTTAAACTTCCGAACTGTTAGCTAGAATTGAGTCTGTTTCTGTACAAAAATCATGATGAAACACACCTTGTCATTGTCTTAAGTTGTATTTTTGAAAAATTAATCACAGTATTTGTGAAATTTATACCCAAACTGCTGCTGCTTTTGCTTTCCAGCAAAACTTTATGTCAACGTTTGCATGACCTGTACTTTTTCCTTGAAAAATGATGTATGGCCCTGATCCCTGCTTGCATGTTCTGTCAAGTTCTCATTAAAGGAAATTTTTCTTTAAACATAGTTTTCCAGTGATAACTCTTTGGCACAAGTGTGCGTTTTTGACGCATACATTTCCTGTTTTTATGTACCGGAATTCAGTAAAGTACATATGAATTCCTGGAATTTACTGTGACCAGAATTTACTGTGACGCAATGAATTTCTCCTGTATGCATTGCAACTCTAAGCAGTGCGTCACGTAAAAGCACTTTTGTCCAATCGGTCATGATAGAAGTCGATTTTTAAAAAAGCTTTCCTTGATGTTTCAGAATGTTCTGAATCGATGATCAACTTTCACTTTAGACCTCTTTGCTTAAAAACCAACAAGAGTCATCAAATTAGACAACCCAGTCTATGATTGGTCCACAAGATCATATGATCCGGTCAAGCGCGAACAGCATGGAAAACCCTATGTAATTCGGCTTTTCAGAAACAAAATTGACAGTTGTTTGTGGCGTCCGGGTGATAATCCAGCAAATGGAACAAAAGTTGAGCAATCCATGCAACACAACTGGTGCAGATAATTAAAATGGCTCTGTTATGGACATAGGAACCTGTAGCGCACAGTGCAAGAGTGGCATAGTTTTGTGGAAGGTTCTATGAATGTTCATCACTTTTCTCTAGTTTGTTGCCGGGTTCCCGATGATCATTGCAATGTATCTAGAATATGGTCAAAAATTAAATGTTTCAGTACTGACGGAATTAGCTTACGTTGTGTAAATTGTGTGATGATAATCGCAGAGGACATCCCACATACCAAGTTTCATTGTTAGAATAGGTCAAAGTGACATACTAGGAACTATGAAATCTAATAATGTTCCTTTAATTTGATATGTGACATGGTATTGTGGATGTTCATGTGAGACCATCGGTCATTACTCTGAATGGCTATTAATTGTATGTGTATTCTCTTCCATTACAGACACTGATTGAAGCCCACGTCGATGTGAAGACGACAGATGGGTATCTTCTGCGAGTCTTTTGCATTGGTTTTACCAAGAAGCGTAATAACCAAGTGAAGAAAACCTGTTACGCGAAACACACACAGGTATGAAATCGGAAGTTACTAGACAGAACTTTATGGGGTGGCTGTGTATGATTCAAGAGAGTTTGCTTTTTGATTAGTATTGGTTTGTGTTAAAAAATGTTTTAGAAAATGCAAATTGTGGAATTGCAGCTTCACTGTCGGCGGACTCATTACAATGCAATGACCATGTTACTGTCAAGTAAATTCACTTATGTCGACAGTGTAACATTATAACAGACCCATTCAATTTCTGTATATTTTGTATACATGTTTGGCAGATATCTGAATATGATGAACTGAAAAGAAAAATCGCCAAAAAAAAACACAACCAAACTTCATTACTTCTTTAGTGATAATTCATGAATTGTGTTTGTGGAGTATAACCGGGGCAGGGGTTCTTCACAAAAGCGCGAAGTAACATCCACGCATGAAATTGCATCAGGCTGTGGCTGTTTTCACAAAATGCCCTGAAAAAGGGTGAGGTAGGATGAGTTTGTGTGAAAGTATGCTGATGAATCGGGTTTGAAAGTAATTTGTGTTAGAACTTTTTTTTCTGTTGCTGTGGAACCTACTTTTACTGTATTTAATGCAAGACCAGGTGGCTACCACTGGAAGAAGCCCTGTAGAGTGGTTGCAGATGAAAATCAAACAAATTTCTTTCCTCCTGCTCATTTTTGTTGAAAGTTACACCCATTGCAATTGAAGGTAAACAGGTCTGATATGATTTTGTTCTTTTTTAATTTTTCTTAATCTGTTATAACGTATTGTCAGAGCTTAATCTAGAGCGCGGGATTTGTACAATCCCCGAAAATCTGTTCCTTCCCGCAATTATGGAGTCTTAACGCGGGCAGACTCCCGCACAGTTGCAGGACTGCCCGCCCTGTGTACTGATCGTTGCGGGTGCTCGTTTGTCGTCTGCTTGAAAAACTGAAACCAGAACTGAGCAGGAGCGAACGATTTCTTGATATTTCATTGGCTGTTAGTGTAAATCAACCAATCAGCGGCGTTCATCGCCTCTTCTCGATCACCGACGAGAAAGTGCGAGAGTTTAAGACGCCATATTGGAACGCCATATTGGATATTTTCCAAAATGAAGCGTGCACCCACCTATTTGACTTCGACTTTCGTGGAAGAAAAGTGAAAAAAGAGATTCTGTGCCATGCGAGGGTGGAGAAGATCATGAAGAAACCGCGACTACATCCAAAAGCTCAGAGAAGCAGCCGAAAAGAGTGCCAGTGCAAGGGAACACGGTTTCAAGACGATTGGCTGAAGAAGTGGCCCGGGGGGGGGGGGGGGGGGGGGGGGGGGGGGTGCCCCCTTTTTTTGATATGAGGGGGGACTGCCCCCTTTTTGAAAAATCCTAGATTAAGCTCTGATTGTAAGTTAGATAAAGAATTTTATCTTGCCAATGAAAGGAAAGTGATTTGTCTGCATTTTCAATTTTCACTTGTGTAAAAAAAAAAAAAAAATCACTCCTTAACATTGAAAAAGGTAACTGTAACAGAATATTGTGTGTGTGTGTGGGTGTTTCTAGCAAATTTTTATTTTCCAGTTATGTTGTTGGTTTCATTTTGTTTTGAGTAGAGTTATTTCCATTAGTTGATAGAAAATTTAGTTTTGAGTCCAATCATAAATGATATATAACCATTCATTACCACGCTAATCATTCACGAAGACAAAAAAACTTATGACAGGGAAACCTGAATTGGCCAGCATACTTGAAAAGGCTCAGATCAAGGGCTTGACAAGCTCCTAGTGCTCTTGGCTGAGAGAGGGGACTAGGGGAAAACTATCCTAGATGGATATGTGTTAAGTTTTTTCACATGATGTCCAAGTTATGTATTTTTCATGAAACACTGCTTTCAGTATATGTTGTGATCACTTTGTTCTTTATTATCAACAGAATTTTAACGTATTAGCTTATTACATGGTCATTTTATTGATTCATTAGCATGGTGATCTTCATGTGTACTTATTCTTAGGGCTCCCTGTTCAGTGCTTTTGCAAGTCATACATGCAGTGAACTTGCCAAAAATGTTTCGGCATTTCAGATTAGGGATAGCTAGACACGATAGAATGCCTGTATGTACATCTATATATTATATCAATAACATGCTCCCATTTTGACATGCTGATAAGAGCATTAGACTCCACCACGAGAGTCTGTGTTCTTTAAAAGCTTCCTTCACAGTCAGTATCATACAGCAGTCAGCATTTTGTCGTAAGTTTTCCTTTTTGTTTTTCATCTGTGTTGAAAGAATTGTTTCAAAGGAATTTACTCGTTTGCACACATATATAAATAAAGCAAAGCAAGCAGTTTTCAATTTCATGAAACTACAGGCTTTGTCAACGAGCAGTGACTCCATAATCAAACCGCCTTCATGTTAACAAAAAGGTACAGTGTAACAATGTGAGGAAGTCTTCAAAACACCTGGACTGGGCAAACTTGCTTGTACAGAAAAACAAAATGGCAAGATGACTTGTTGAAACTAAAGAGCAGCCAATAACAGAGCTGCCAAGTCCATAAACTGCTGTCGTCAACGGGTCATCAGGCTTACTACATTCAGCAATGCCAAGTTTCTGTTGATCTTTATACCCTCTAAAATAAGTTGATGTATAAAAGCCAGATTAAAAAGACTTATAAGCTTCTTCCTGAAAATGGAAGTGTAATTCGTGCTGTATTCCAGTGGTTGATTGATGTTCCTTTCAGGTGTGATGATCTTCAGTGTAATGTATCACAATGGCTGATTTGTTGCATTGCTTGCGTTAGGTGAAGGCCATCAGAAAGAAGATGGTGGAGATCATCACTCGTGAAGTGACGTCCAACGACATGAAAGAGGTGGTCAACAAACTGTGAGTACTGGAAGTCAGCTTATAATGGCCCAGAATGTTTGCATTTCTAGGCAGTGGTGTTCTTGGCAGTGGTGAATGTAAACATCATAAATATGAAGTATGTATGATAGTTCAGTTATGGATTTGTCTTTACAATCAGTCTGTTAGACTTATGGATTTGTCTTTGCAATCAAACAGTATGCTAGACTTTTTGTTGCAAACCTTGTTCTGTTCGGTTGTCCAGTATTCCTTTTATATTTTCAGGCCTGTGCGCTCGTACACTTTAGATATTTTCACCATTTCTTAGATATTTTCACCATTAAGAAATACAGTAGGAACAGTATGTCGCCAAAAATGTATGGAAAAGAAATGTGTAAAGTGTATTTTTTGTTGTTGTCAAACTATTTTTCTTCAGCATCATTTCATTCAAGGACACATGAAATAAGGGCACAGACAGACAATTTTCTGTGTTTCTGTTGAACTATAATATTGTTAGGATAGTTACTAAAAAGATTTGTGAGATGAATAAAGCTACTGTCCTGTCCTTTTCTCTCCAGTACTTTCCATCCCTCTCCTGTTTCTTCAGTTTCAGTTTGTTGCTTACTGGTATTGGCAAGGATCAGAATTTCGTTGACCTTAGATATGTTTTGGAAGGAGGACACTGTACTGGAGAAGTGTGTAATATTTCCAGCTTTTTGTTAGAGGTGAATGTTTTGAATTTGAAATTTGCATTAAATCACATGCAGGAAAATGCATAAAAGATTCAAAATAAAGATTCAAAATAAAGATTCAAAATAAAGATGTTAGGAATTTCAGAACAGGTGCTTGATTTAGCTGAGGAGATCTGCTGAGCAATATCTGCTGCTCTACTCTTGTAATGAATTGTCTCATTTTCTTGTGGAGTTAGTCCGAGCAGCCAGTGTAAATCAGGATGGAAAGAAAAGCAGTAGTATGGTTTATGATTGTGACCACAAAAAGTTAAGGTGGTTTGGAAATATTGGTACAGACCCTGAATTGTCTTGTCGTTCCTAGCAGTGAATTATATAATTGCTCATCTACTTCAGTGTACATTGTGATGTCCAGCTTTCTGTTGGATGCATGGATATGGACAGAATGCTGAGAGTCCAGTTCTGCTTCCATAATAGGTTTACTCTTTCAAAGTCATTGTCAGGGTATTTTTGCTTGTTTTTTCACTAGACGAAAAGTTATGAGGTGGAAGTTGAAAAATTGTTGCTTCCACCTATTGCTGTTCCCTGTGACAACGTTGATGTTTGCAACAAGCTTTACTTTTTTTTTTTTTTTTAACAGATGAACTGTTAAGATATTATTCAGTAAAAATCTCTTTTTGTGTGTGTGTGTGTGGGAAAATAATTTACAGTATGCTTTGTTATGGTTTGTGTGTGTATGCATGTTTTATAGGCAGGTAGAATTTTGGAAGGTGTCTTTAGTTGCTTTTTTAAGACTTGGTTTCAAATGGGCATTTATGATAAGTGTATAGGACCAATGATATATTTTTTTTATTCATAAGCTGTGATTGTGCCTCTTTTAATGAGTACATTTGAATGCAACAGGATTCCTGATGCCATCGGCAAGGATATTGAAAAAGCCACCCAAGGGATCTACCCCCTTCATGATGTCTATGTCCGCAAGGTCAAGGTGTTGAAGAAACCCAAGTTTGATGGTATGGACTTTGTGCAATATATTAATTGTACGTTTTTCTTTTAGCCATTCTCAGGTGATACCAGTTGTACGTTTATTAGCCACACTCATTTCACCAGCCTCTCAAACTCTTCACCCTCCTTCCTGGAGCTGAAACTGAAATGCATTCATTTTAATGATATGCAGCAAGAAAACTGTTTATTTGCAAGTGAGGATGTGAAAACCCTTGCCAGCTCTGTCCCATGTTTGGTGGAGTTTGTTCCTTTCGGTAGCTTTCCATTCTGCTTACCTTTCACTTGTGCTGTTGAGGAGAGGAGGTGCATGATTATTTTTAAATTGTGTTTTTTTAAAATTAGAATGGCTTGAGTTTGTTCCATTCGGTAGCTTTACATTCTGCTTACCTTTCACTTGTGCTGTTGAGGAGAGGAGGTGCATGATTATTTTTAAATTGTGTTTAAAAAAAAATTAGAATGGCTTGTTGCTGTTATAGCTTGGTCAACATTTGAGAGCCAGTCGAGAATGTTTGCATGCTTCAACAGAAGCAACCATGGTGGGAGAACCCTGCAACTCGAGGCTATAGGGGGTGGGGGTTGGAAACGCACGTGTTTGATTTGAAAATAAACTCTTGGGAAGGAGTTTTGAAGTTCATCAATGCATGATGGTGGTCCCATAGAATTTATTTTGTTTATACTTTGTTGATGGTCAGAATGTTCATTTTATTCCAAATTCTAGTTGAAAGTAAATTCTTGGATTAAGAATTTCATAATTGGGTCCGCTATTTTCAGTCCGTCAGAGTACAGTGGTGAAGTGTCTCTATGTCTATCTTGTTTGCTGATTTTCTATGTGGTTGCTTTATATGTTCACAGTGGGCAAGCTGATGGAACTTCATGGTGATGGAGGCAGCACCACCACTACCAGCAAAGGTGGATTCTCCGAGACGGGGGAGAAACTGGACCGCCCAGAAGGTTACGAACCTCCAGTTATGAAAGCTGTTTAACAGTGTCCAAACAAACAAAGGAAGACATTTCATGCTGTGCTGCAATGGTGGTGAATAAAAGTATGAAGTGAATTAGAAAGTTTTTCCTGCATTGTGAATAATTGCCAAGAGTTAATTTGTGTGTGGTGTCACGGCACATTATGTGTGCCTTACTCATCTAACCAGCATTGCCTCATTTGGTCATGCATAAAGAGTGCCATTGTTGGCAGAGCAGTTGTACAAGGTTGAGTTGAAAGAACCTGCCTGTCTAGCATAAAATGCTATTCATCCGATAAGAAGCATATAAAAATCCTGTCTTTTCTAGGTGCTTGGCAGTGTGTTGATCCAGAAAATACACGAAAATCCAGTTAATTAATCTTGCATAGAATATTTATTTCTTTGAATGATGTAGGAACTCTGTAAATGCCTGCACACACAAAAATAAAAGCATAAAATGTTGCTGATGTTGCACAACAGCTGAAATAAAACTTTTCTTTGCACATAGCTCGAATTAAAACAAATGTATTACAATCTAACGGCAAATTAAAGAAGAAAAACATCCTGCATAAAATGTATTTCAGTGGACTGTATATCGTTACACCTTTTAGCTTGCGTAGCAGCTAAACAAGCGAGAATCAAAACTGAACTTGAACTCTACACTGATCTTAAAGCACAAGCACAATCATCAACCGAAGACCCCAAAGTTGCATCATCTGATGGTGACAATTTTTAAGCAAAAATATCTGCACGTTCTTCGATTCAAACTGAAAAAAGGGTACTGTGTATTTAGGGTAAACATAAACAAAAGTGATCAAGGAAAATGTGTTCAAACTGCTCAGCTACTAAATTCACATGAATGGATTTTTATCATGGAAATTACCAAAACAAATGTTCACAACCATTGCTAGGAATCACAAAGATTAAAACATACATTTTTCCACTACGTAGAGCTCAAACTTGACATCAAACCACCATGTATGTCCTGAATCTTTCATGCAGTTTTCACTTTCGATCCAATAAGAAAACCCATAATAGCCCAGAATATGTCGCATTCCACATACCTTAGCCTTGGTAGTGTCATGTTTAATAACCAACTGTTAGAAGTAACATGTCCGTATGACAGACCCACATACTTTTTCATCATGGCTTTTGCAATAGTTTAATTGACCGACTCAAGTGTTCACTGTTCAAACTCATTTGAAGGGGTGACCACTGACCAGTTACCAAAATTAAATGTGTTCCTGTCATGCTGCAAATGGTGACAGACCTTCCACCGAAAATTGCCTGGCTGGTGGTAAACAAAAAGTAGTGATGGTTTCATTTCTAAATCTTTACTTTAACTGCACTGGATTGCTACTGTTGAAATCATGTAAGAAAAAAGTTTGAAGATAATAAATTGCTAAAAAGCTACAACTTCAATTCTGTTCCCAGCCAGAGAAGCCTGCTCTCTGGTGCTAAGTTTTCAACCTATGATCCACTGAATAGAAACCATAAAGTCACCAACTGCTTTCATAAATAAATATACTTATTACACATAATGTCACCAACTGCTTTCATATGCTTGCTACACTTGATAACAATCTTTACACAATGAATCATGATGCTACCATTAAAGAAAGAAATGACTCCAATTTATAAGTAACAGCAACTGTGATCTAGAAGTTTTAGTCACAGAAATAGCTGCATCTTCATGACCGTTAGAGAACCATATACACTTTTTCAACTGAACAGACTTTTTTCCCCTTCAACTTATGATTCCAGTTACTAACGGATAACAATAATATTCTCCAGAATATACTGACTTCCATAAAAAACACGAAAATTTGAAAGGATATTTTTCGGGTGAAAAGGGGTGAATATACAATATTGAACCATTGTGGCAAGTTGTTTGGGTCCAAGACTCGCGTGCAGTGAAAAAATTGTGTGAGCAACACATCATTCCCGGCATTGGAAGGTCAATAAAAATGGCAAACTGGTTGCTGAATGTGAGGCACGTGCACACCATGCAGAGCAAAGTTAACCAGCGACACGTACGCAGGCATGCAGCCTTTATAAAGCCGCGCTACAAGATTCAGGTAACGACTTGCCATCTGAGCGCTACAGAGATGCCAAGACTACGAGCAGAGGAACGCAATCG
This sequence comes from Conus ventricosus, assembly GCA_018398815.1. Lineage (NCBI taxonomy): Eukaryota > Metazoa > Mollusca > Gastropoda > Neogastropoda > Conidae > Conus > Conus ventricosus. Next base: position 85,986,453 of record CM031601.1, on the reverse strand, counting down.
TGCCCTAGGCCATCTGGAGGCTGGTGTGGATGCCAGGCAGGTCGCCAACATCTTTAACGTCCACATCTCAACCATCTATCGTCTGCAGCACCGCATGCGAGTCACTGGTACCACTGATGATCGTTCCCGGCCAGGCCGTCCTTGGGTCACCACACAAAGAGAGGATCGCCATCTTGTTCGAACCCATTTGCGGGACAGGCGGCAAACAGCCGCTAACACTGCTCCACATGTGTCTGGGAATCTCCAGCAACGAATCAGCCTCAACACTATGCGGCGGCATCTTCAGGAGAACGGGCTGGCATGTAGGCGTCCTCACAGAGGTCCGGTACTGACACCAAGACACCAGCAGGACAGGCTGCAGTGGGCACAAGCCCGAATCAACTGGCGCAGGCAGCAGTGGGGATGCATACTCAGACATGCCTACCGTACCGGAATAGCCGTATTTGTTACGGAAAAAACATAAAAATCGAGGTTTGTTCCGGACGTTACGGTCAGGGATCGCGTGTTCCGGAAAAACAAAAAAAAAACAAAACAAAAAACGAAATTAAACGAGTGGACAATTTTTCACAGAGGGACAAACCGGATGACGGTTAGGACGATTGAATTGAAGCGCAGTGCGCATGCTCACACTGCCATATCCGTCGACGAAACGTACCGAACGGAGCCGAGATTCAGACAAAGCGCGCTCGACTATCAAACATGGCTAGCATGAAGACTGCGAAGCGAGTGTGCGAGACAGATGATGATGAACCTCAAAATGGACCCCAGCGGCAGCCGCGAAAAAAACAAGATCGCCGTCGGCAAACCTTTCGTAAACAATACAGTGAGAGGTGGTCATGTTTACAAGAAGGACGGAAAGGGGAAAACTTTTGCTGGTGCACGGTTTGCCAGTGCGAGTTCTCCATCGCGCATGGCGGCCAAGATGACTGTCGTCGACATGTCGAATCCAAAAAACACAAGGACTTTGAGATATCTTGTGGTCACACTCGCAAGATTTCTGGATTTTTCACCAGTTCGTCGACCAGCAAAGCAGAATCAACAGATGAAGTGATTCGTGCCGAAGTTATGCTCGTCGACCTTGTTGCTGAACTGAATCTGCCTTTCATCGTTTTGGATACTTTTACAAAAGCGTTCAAACTGATGTTTAAAGACTCTGATGTGGCAAAGAAGTTTCAGTGTGGCAGGAGTAAGGGGACAGCCATTATAAAAGAAATAGCGTTGAAAACAATAGAAGACCTCGGACTATGCAGACCTGAAGAGTGCCTACTACAGGTCTCTGAAGTCTGCACAGTGAAAACCATGCATGACATGCAATGTACATAGTGTAGCCTAAATAAAGGTAAGTTGTTTTTTCTGCCTGAAAGAGAGGGGTTTTGCAGAATTGTTATGGTGTTTGTGTGTGTGAATGTGTGTGTGTGTGTGAACCTACACACGCGCGGTTGTGTCCACAAAAGGAAGGTTGAGTGTTCCTGAAAATTTTTGAAATTTTCAATTTGTTCCTGATTTTTATAACATCTGTTCCTGATAGTAAGATTTTGGGGTAGGCATGTCTGCATACTGTTCTCAGATGAGAGCCGTTTTTGTATTGACATGGCTGACGGTCGTGTCAGAATATGGCGTCGACCTGGTGAACGCTATGCCGACTCCTGTGTGGTAGAGCGGAACCCCTGGGGAGGCCCGAACGTTATGATATGGGGTGCAATTGGCATTAACCACGCCGTAGGACCAGTCATCTTTCAGAACATTGGTCCTGGTCGTGGACAGGGTGTCAATGCACAGCGCTACATCAACCAGGTGCTCAGACCCCATGTCGATCCTTTTTTTGCGCAACGCCCAAACTGGACATTCCAACAGGACAATGCAAGACCACACACCACAAGGGCCACCCAGCAATTTCTTCAGCATGACAACGTCAATGTGCTGCCCTGGCCAGCCCTCAGTCCCGATTTAAACCCAATAGAACATTTTTGGGATGAACTTGGCAGACGGTTGGACCTCCTGCGTCCACGACCAGCAACAGCGGCTCAACTTCACCAGGCCATCGTCCATGTGTGGGCTGGTGTGCCAAGGGGACGCATCAACCACCTGGTCCACTCAATGAGCCGCAGGTGTCAAGCAGTTGTCCATGCAAATGGTGGCCACACGCGGTATTAGGACTTCAAGCTGGTTTGTCACGTGACCTTGGATTTTCCACACAAAGACATATTGCTGATGACATTTTCACACATTACCGGTGTAATGAATCAAATCACGTTGAATTCTCGCTTCCACTCTGTACAATTGTGACCATAAAATTCACCCCAACCTTCAGCTTGTTTTGTTTTCGCGTTTTTTATGGAAGTCAGTATAGTTCAAAAGTATGGAACAGAAATTTAAAAAGAAAAAATCCAAAATACTGTTCCAGATGCAATACTGTGAAACATGCTGATCTAAAGGAGTAGCTGGATGTCCTTTTATACCAAAAATATATGCTGACTGCAACAACGGAAATCTAGAACCCATTAACAATACTACACAGGCTACTTTTCAGTCAAGTACAAATCACAACATGCATTTTTAATTTCTTCTTTAAAAAAAAAGAAAAAAAAGTGAGACTTCTGAAATCAATGATCGTCCAGAAACCACTTGGGTGTAGCTAAAAGTTCACTCAAGACTTTACAAACGGAAGAAACAGGATTACTGGCTGACAACTACACACTGATCCTTTATGCAGAGTAATGGGGAGACGGGAACCGAACCCTGGTCAGCACCTGCACCAGTGAGTAACGAACTTAACAACTGCACCACTGATGAGGTACTTCATTATTACATCCCTTTTTTTAAAAACGGTCTTCACACATTAATGATTATCAACATCACGCTCATGGCTCCAATTAATTAATTAAATTAGACATTTTCCTTTCTTCATTCCATCCTCCCCCAGTCCTCTGCAATCACACACCCTATTATCCCCCTCACTCTTCTTTTCTCTTCATCACTCCAAAAAGACATACCAACATCAAGACAAGGAGGCCTGAGAAATGTCGCCCGTTATTATCAGCTACATGTTTTTTCGTTCATCTTGAGAAATTTCAATTTTGCTAAAACTGATGCAACAGAACTCAAACTGTGAGATCCATTATAATGAACACAATGCTGTGGAGGTGATAACAGATGTCGGTACCTGACGGCCAGATGTAAACTAATGCTGCAAAATAAATCTGTGCTGCACCTTAAAAGTCAAACTGTAATATAATAAAGTGTCAAATTTATTTGTGCCCAAAACGCATGTTCTTCCCAGCTGATGCCTATAGCAGACATGCCTACCGTACCGGAATAGCCGTATTTGTTACGGAAAAACATAAAAATCGAGGTTTGTTCCGGACGTTACGGTCAGGGATCGCGTGTTCCGGAAAAACAAAAAAAAAAAACAACAAAAAACGAAATCAAACGAGTGGACAATTTTTCACAGAGGGACAAACCGGATGACGGTTTGGACGATTGAATTGAAGCGCAGTGCGCATGCTCACACTGCCATATCCGTCGACAAAACGTACCGAACGGAGCCGAGATTCAGACAAAGCGCGCTCGACTATCAAACATGGCTAGCATGAAGACTGCGAAGCGAGTGTGCGAGACAGATGATGATGAACCTCAAAATGGACCCCAGCGGCAGCCGCGAAAAAAACAAGATCGCCGTCGGCAAACCTTTCGTAGACAATACAGTGAGAGGTGGTCATGTTTACAAGAAGGACGGAAAGGGGAAAACTTTGCTGGTGCACGGTTTGCCAGTGCGAGTTCTCCATCGCGCATGGCGGCCAAGATGACTGTCGTCGACATGTCGAATCCAAAAAACACAAGGACTTTGAGATATCTTGTGGTCACACTCGCAAGATTTCTGGATTTTTCACCAGTTCGTCGACCAGCAAAGCAGAATCAACAGATGAAGTGATTCGTGCCGAAGTTATGCTCGTCGACCTTGTTGCTGAACTGAATCTGCCTTTCACCGTTTTGGATACTTTTACAAAAGCGTTCAAACTGATGTTTAAAGACTCTGATGTGGCAAAGAAGTTTCAGTGTGGCAGGAGTAAGGGGACAGCCATTATAAAAGAAATAGCGACGAAAACAATAGAAGACCTCGGACTATGCAGACCTGAAGAGTGCCTACTACAGGTCTCTGAAGTCTGCACAGTGAAAACCATGCATGACATGCAATGTACATAGTGTAGCCTAAATAAAGGTAAGTTGTTTTTTCTGCCTAAAAGAGAGGGGTTTTGCAGAATTGTTATGGTGTTTGTGTGTGTGAATGTGTGTGTGTGTGAACCTACACACGCGCGGTTGTGTCCACAAAAGGAAGGTTGAGTGTTCCTGAAAATTTTTGAAATTTTCAATTTGTTCCTGATTTTTATAACATCTGTTCCTGATAGTAAGATTTTGGGGTAGGCATGTCTGCTATAGTGTCATGCATGAACTCCAGCTCTAATGAAAGACCTTGACTGACATTCAATTTTTATCCTCATTATTAACATTTATGTTTGTTTATTTCATTCATATGTTGTCTACAACATACTATAAATTGCAATTTTTTCGCACTGCTTATTCCTGCCACACAACCCCCCCCCCCCCCTCATATACACCCACATCAAACTGGTTCTATCATACCTGAGCACCAACAGTCTACAGGAAGCTATGAATATCAAGTCTTTGAAGGGGCAACCCACCCAAGAAGACGCTGCTCAATTGCAGTGCTTTTAAGCAGTGCCTGCCCTGATAACATAAGCAAGACAGCCTTCTACGGGCCCCCCTAGTAAGGACAGTATTTGTTCAGTCAACTTGCCAACTGGAGTGAACATACCCTGCCAGAGGGCGCCACCATGTTCATCCAATGATGATCTCCATCAATGTCCCCATCAATGTCCGAACTCTTGAGTTACACACAAATCACCATATGCATGATGTGGAGTCTTACTGTCCAGAAATGAAAAATCAGGTCAAAGAAGAGAGCCGAGGACACCAAATTTGAGGCTGTTCCATTCCAAAATCTTTCTGTATGCCAACAGAACTAAAATAAAATTGGCTAATAAATCATTACTGTGATTTCAGATTTCATTTTTAGAAATCAACCAAGCGTTTTCCTTCTTTTCCATGGAAAATGGCTATAAAAAGAGTCCAGTTTTTGCTTTGGTTTTGGTTTGTTCAAAATTTGACCAATCCTCCACTGCCTAATCTTGTTTCAATCCATAGCTCATTACCTGTGACAGCCAAATGTTTAATTTATCATTCTCAGACTTCACAAAGTATGTTGGAGTTGAAATTAGACCCAGCACAACCACTTACTTCACAGACCCAGCACAACCACTTATTTCACACTGCACAAAACCACTCCCCTTCCCCTTTAGGGTGTGTGACTACCTGCCTTTGGGTCAGTTTACATAGGTACTACATTTATTTACTACCATCTCATATATTTCAATCCTCCATGCTGATGCTTCGAGGCATATTCATTTCTTTTTTTGCTCGATAACAAAAAAGAAAAACATCTCTTTACCTGATAATTATTAAGAATATACTATACGGGTAAGTTAGCCATGAACAGCAAGCCAAATTTAGTTTCTATACACACACAAAGAGAAATATGGAGTGTATGGCAGAAGGCACAACTATCTACCAAAGCAAACAAACAAAAAAAACACCTATCATAACAAAAGAACGTAATGCTACTTCTGAAGAAATTCTTCTATCATTCAACAACACAATATGCGATGAATCCACCACTGTTTGATCAACAGGCTTTTCAAACACATAGTCTTTTTCTTCCTCTCTACTTCAAGTTGGAGACAGTATCACACTCGACCGCCTCCTGCACAAATATGCTCTGGGTATACATGTAATCCATACTGCTGGCTAAGAAGCCAATTTTGCCAATGGGTAGTGACAGGATTTATAATATGCACAAGATGCTATGTCTGCACCTGTACATGAATCCTTAGTTTACAGTATTATGTGGACTTTTTGGAGAGTGAAGTAAGAACCAAAGTTAACTCCGTGGGAAAAATCCTCAAATGGGAAACTCAGCGGAGACTTGAACCCACAAGCGCAGCATCACCAGCATCATGATTCCCACGTGCCACCAACTAAGCTATTCTAATCAGGTGCAAACATTGCAAGGACTGAACTTTTTCACTCAAGGTAAACCAGATTTTGGTTTTAGCCAAATAATGCTGTTAGGACCACTTAAACCATTTATATCAACCCAAACTTTGACGTGAGGTAAAGTAGACTCAATTATGTCTTTTCCAGTGTATCTCTTCCCTTGTCTGTCTGATTCACACTTTACTCTGAACAACTGCAGTTGGGAGAAGGGTGGGGGAGGGGGTTAACTAGTGGACTAGAGGTTGGATAGTTGTTTTTTGTGTGACACTGTTGACACGCTTTTCAACAGCAGCTCGTAGGCAGTTTACATATCAAAGCAAACACAGTTTTCATCTCTGCCATTACCATGCTGTGTTCGATTCACTAACAAAATACAAGTCTTTTCCCTTATGATATTGTGGCTGGTGATTTCCAGATTATATCAACAAGCAAAACATAATCAGCACATGAGATCTCTATTAACAGCAGTAATATGTATTACTCCTTGTAGGAACATGCTTAACACAATGATCCATGGTGAATAAAACAAAATGTTTGAGATCAACCAAAGATCACACACAAAAGTGATAGAATTGCAATCAAATCGCCACAGTAACTTCCAAACAGCAAAACCTGTGCAAAATGACAGTGCTTTTTATGTGTGTGCTTGCTTGTTTGTTTCATTACATTCGAGTGAAGCTTTTTGGAGGAAATACAGCTTTTCAAGCAGATTTCCTCCAGTGCAAAGGTCAAAGCCAGATGTCTTCATGAAAAATAGTGGTCATGATGCTATTTGGCAATTAACCAGATTCTCAGAACGTTCAGATAGGGAGCACATAGTTACAAATTAAATGTCGTCAGTGAATAGATCTTATCAGACTTTTTTTCTGTAAAGCAGTGTTATTTAAAGTTAGCACGATGGGTAGTCTTCCATACGCTTTACAACAAAGCGAGATCAGTTACATACACATATTTTTTAATGAAAAAGGGTGACTTTGGGCTAGGAAGGATCAGAAAAACCACAACCACTGAAGCAAGCAATTTTTTTTTCTTCTTTCAAGCATGTACTACTTATTTTATCTTAATTATTAAAACAAACAAAAAACCTCATCACATATATTATCCGATAGTGATCTGTGGGCACACAACCAGCTAAATGCCTTGACCACCAGTTAAGGGGTCTCGTGGAAGAGAAATTCCTGTCTCTTGCTCAAATCCAGAACCCCCACTTCTAAGGCATGTGCAGTCAACCATAGGATGAAATGATGTGGTGACTGGTGTACATTCATTTTTCAAGGCCTTGGTACTTTCTTCTGCAGCACAAGTGCAGAAATTAAATGAAAAGAGACAGAATTAAGCAGGCAGATGAGCGGTGGGGATGAGGGAAACTTCATTTGTATAATGAACAAAAAGTTGAACGAGTACCACCGATTAGTTTGCTATGCACACACACATTGTTGGTAAAATGTACAACTGGCTAATTGGAACAGGAGTGAAAACACTTCCAAATCACTGTGGACCACTGTTTGAATATCAGAGGAAATGGGAGGACAGCAATCTGTCTATGAGGCTGAAACGTAGCCATATGGGCAAGGATTCCTGTGAGGAGGCCCAGGTCACTCATTACAAATGGCTTCCCCACCAGTTCTGAGCAGGACACTCCTTTTTCCTCATTCTCTTTGACTGCCTGTTTCTAATTTTGTCTTCCTCCACTATTGTCTACTATTTTTCTGCCTTTGTGAACCATTATCCTGTCTTTGTTTGGGAAACCTGCACTTTTTTAATCCCCTGGTCACAACTGAAGGCATGCCATGGGAAACCTGCACTTTTTTTTCCCTGGTCATAATTGAAGGCATGCCAGATTTTGTTGTTGTAATCTGCCTACTGGGTAAGGCAAATTTTGTTCACACTGTCCAGAGTGGATTTGGTACATTAAAATGTTTTTGATTACCTTTAAAAAAAAATTTTTACAAGAAAATTCAAGAGTAATAAGCAGAATGGCTAGTACTCTCAACATCATCTAGTCTTCTCAGCTTTTAAGAATGATAATAAAGTAGCTACCATGTCATCAATTGTATATACCTAGTGCCTTTATTGCTTGTAACTTTTTCTTCTTTTTCTCTTGTTATCGTTTGATGATGTGATCCTTTTTATATTTTTCCTGATGTGACCCTTTTTTCCTCTACATGTTGACCGCACTGAAAAGACCCCATACTTAACTCCATACTTGACCATCCATTGCTGCAATGTGACTATCAAGGCAGTTTACCACTCCTATTAGCCTGCAATATTCATTTCACCAACAGTGCTCTATGAGGCTGGGCTTGTGATTTTCAATCATCATGCTGTCAGAAAACTCTTTACTTTTCTGCTCAAAGCTGTATCATTTCATCATACTTCGACACTTGGAAAAGAGTCCAGGATTTTAAGCTAATAAACCACACTGTTTCATGCCGACTCCTTGTCATGAGGTCGCTTCATCTTGTTCCCTAGCAAAGTCAGGTAATCATCTATGTCTCTATGTTTGACCATACCGAATCACTCTACAACTAACACAGACCTGTCTTTTCCAGAAGAATTCGCCAAATAGAATTCACTTAAACAGTATGAATTCTTTGCTATCCATATAGTGCTTCAGTGATGTTTCAGCTCTCTTCAGTACCACAAATAAGAGGGATGGAGAGGGTCTTTCAAGACAGAGGGATGGAGAGGGTCTTTCAAGACAAACATGCTTCCACAGAAAATAAATTTCATTTGAAAATAAGAACCTTATACAGACATTTCCAATCATGCAATCCCGTATTGTTTTTTTTTGGAAAAAAACATTCCTTTGTGTGCTCTTCAGCGCACCACAAATCTTATCAAACCCAAACAAACCACATACAAGCACTGCACACCTTCATTTGTTTTGGTGAAAAACTACACTTCTCATTTCAAACTTGTTTCTCCACTAGATCTTAAGATGGTGATTTTAAAGCTGGCAATGAACACTGTTAATGGTGTGTGAAAAAATACAGGGCAAGTATGCTCTGTACATCAAACGTTACAAATTACCAACAATCTCTCTTGTGTACATGTGCTCTCATTGTCGTTTATTCATTAAAAGAAAAGAAAGCAAAAAACAAACAAGAACTATATCTGTGGGTTTAAGATATTATCAGAGAGATTTTATTCAATGAAAGCCTGCCCTTTTAATTCATCAAAGTCTCTAAATCAAATGAATGCCTCCCCAATATCTTTTCACCCTTTTCTTTGACCTTACAATAAAGGCCGACATGTTTTAACTAAGGGCAAAAAAAATAAAACAATTTGAGGACAAGACTGCTAAGGGACTGAAAACTGGAACAAGTGCAATATGAATGTGTCTGTTGAGTAAAAGCACTGCTAAATATCAAACCATTTGACAACTTTACTGATAACCATCATTGAAAGTTTTCATAGGCTGTCAAGTTTTGATCAATTCAGGTAACTTGTCTGATAACAGAATCCAAAACAAAACACTGATTAGTTGGTCTTCTACTTCATAATTGAAGAGTTTTCAGTGAAAAGGAAAAAAAGAAAATCAGGGGAGAGGTAAAGTGGTAATAGAATCCATGGAATGCTGATGGACCTGTAAGTATGGTAGCAGACGACACAGATGTCTCAAAATCGTTTAAACTTCACTGCAAAAACAGGTACTTACCATTTTGTCTACCCAAAGGCGTTCAAATGTCATGCTCTAATACTGTGCTTTAGGTTGACAAAAATTGTGGCTTAACTGAAACGTGGAATAAGTCACCTGATGCTCAGATTTGGAAACAGACAGCATCGTTCTGAAAGCAAGTTCTAAAAACTTTCTTTGTGGTGGGAAGAGGGTAAAGGCGTGAAAGGAGCGGGAGCATGCTCGCTGGAACCCCTAAGAATTTCAGGGTTTTCTGCTTTTCCTGAGTGACAGCCCTAGCTGATGGAACCTTTGAACTAAGACTTCAGCCTGGAAAGAAAATCAAATGTTAAAATATTCATGAAGACTTCAGTTTCATTTTCTTCTCTACAACTATATGCCATAGGCGAGTTTGAGTCAACATTGCCTGTGTTGGCAAGTGTATGTGAACTGTTGTAAGCCAGATGTGGTTGCACCTTCTGGAGGGGACATTCACATTTGCTTCCTAAGCAGTTATTGATGTCCGAGGCAGCCAACCAGGTGTTCTGTGTATGTTAAATCTGAACAGCCACCACTGAACACCACCAAAGTGACTCGGCAGCAGTGCAGAGTCTCCTCCAGCGGGCTGGCTCCTGATGACTTGACAGTGACTGCTCCCAGTGGGTTGCTGGTGCTGCGGCCAGGGCAGGACAAGCCAGGTAGATGTATGGGTGACTGCTCCCAGTGGGTTGCTGGTGCTGCGGCCAGGGCAGGACAAGCCAGGTAGATGTATGGGTGGCTTGGGGGTAAGGCCACTGAAGTAGCACAGAAGATGGCACAGCAAAAAAAACCTAACAAGTCAAAATATAACGTGACAGATCGATGAAGTTATTTCCTTCAGAGTTTAAGCAGATCTGTGCACCCGGAACTTGCTATTCAGCATACATCTCACCCAAGGTTAACGTGGGGTGGTTTGAAAGCTATTTTGCTCTGAACAGTGTCTGCACAGAAAAATACCTTCACATAAAAGCTGAAGGCTTCTCATCTGTTGATTTGCATCTGAGCATGATTAGAATAACTGCTAGAATACGGCCATGTCGAAAGTAGACTGCATTTAGCGTGGTCATGTAACAACCTTTATACAATTGCTTTGACAAAAATTTCAAGGATTTTACCAGGACATTTTAACCCTCCATTTTGTTTTACATTAGCATTCAATGTATTTCACTGGAATTTAAATGGCATTTCCCAAAACTGATGTCTTGTTCTGGATATTTTTCTTTTCTCCTATTTCTGCAGAAGAAAAAAATATCACCAGATTTCAAGCATTTTTAAGAACCCTTCATCGTTTTCTAATTTTCGTGGACCTCAAGGCCTTGGATTGGAGGTTTCAAATCTCACGGGCTTTCAAAGACCATGAAGGACTTTATGAACTATGTATATACTAAGAAGCAAACTTAAGTAGTCAAGTGTATTTTCTGGTAAAATACAAAACAAAACACGACACATGCGCATGGGTGCACATGTATGCTTCTCATAGTTAGCAAAGCAATAATCAGAAAGCTGAATCTTAAAAACTTTAAAAACCAGTCTTCATTTAAATACTACTATATAAAATTGGACATTTCCAGCTTAAGTCTGAAGTTTTGTATTTCCTGACACCATTGTATCCAATCAATAACACCTTCTCATCCAAAAATGCTGAAAAGGCCCCCTTCCCCCCTACCCATTCTCTAAAAATTCTTTCAAAATACTCACACCAAAAAACCCCCACTAACCAATCTAATGACCAATATAATAAATTACGCCTTCCTTGTACAGCAGAAAAGCAGGCACATGCGGTGCTGTTCCATACACCTCTTCCTGCTGAGAAACCACGCCAGTCAGCTAACACCATACACAAGGCGGGCGCTCACTAGCTGCTTTGTGAGAAGAAGGCAGAAGAGAGGTCGCGGTGTCTGTAACACAGTCTCCTGCATAGGACCAATGAGGTTAGAGACTTCCTCGCTTCCTCCTTCCATATCAATCACGGACAGAACAGGGGAATGAACAAAGTGGTGGGAGGATGATTTGATTTAGGAAACAAAAACAATGATAAAATTCACACACAGACCTTGATATATGAATGATTCTCTCTTTCTCTCTCTCTCTCATCCAAATGACAACACTTCAAAGCCCCAAGATACATTTTGTTCCATTACTCAGACAATAAAAAGCAAAAACAGCTCACCAGTGGAAAACGTTTGCGTCCGTGTCCAGACAACAAATTCCATTCCAGGAAACATACCCACTCTTTTCCATCGCAAGGACCAAACTACTAACAGTAGCACACAGCAATAAAAATCTCTGTGTAATATAAAATCAAACGGCTGCTGCTGAAGAAATGAAGTCACAGAAATAAACACAGAGAGATCAGTGGACAGGTTTAACCCATGTAGAGAGCGAAAGTAGCTTACCATCTGTTAACATGAAAGCATTCTTGCTCACAAAAAAATGGCAACACAATTTGCAGCAAAAATACACAACAGCTCCATATTCAAACATTACCAAATAAAATGTTTCCAAATACACACACACACACACACACAATTTTGTATGTGCTGTTGTTATCCTGATTTTGTTTCTTTTCAAAAAAGACAACAATTTCCACTACTGAGAATGACATGTCTGCCAATACGAGTCTAAGGGAGCAATATGTCTATCAACATAAACATACGAGGGGTGGTGGGAGGGAGGGGTGGAAATATGCAAATAATCAAAGAGGGGAGGATTGATGCTATGTCCACTGTCTTTCACAGTTTTCTTGTTTGTTTACTTAGAGTGTTCCCTGCAGAATTTCAAAGTGAGGGTCAAAATGACCCTCTGTCCTAAAAGCTAAGGGTCAAATACATAATTATGCGTTACTGTGTTCACCCTAAGACAATCTAGTGTTCCAGGTATGCTCTAATGTATAACGGAATAACCACTCCAGTGGCGTGGCCTGCTCTGGTGCATGCAATAGTATCTGTCCTTTTGTCGTGGCACAGTGTGCAACCAACCACTTAATCTTCTTGAAACATCTTTTCTCCCATCCAAGTAAGCTGTCTCTTTCATCTGCTTGAGCAAATTCAAGTATTTCAAAACAGAAATGCATGTACCATAGATGCAGTGAAGCTCTATCTATCATATAAACATGAGAAGTATCAAAATGGTGAAATCAGAAAATACACAACACACACACACAGAGGATTCTACCTAAACCAAACCAAACAAACAAAAATAAAACAAACAATAATCAATACGCAGGGCTGCCAACAATTCCATAATATCCCTATATGCCACTAGAAACAATCGAAAAAGGCATTTCAAACGTGAAAAGACTGGCGCTGATTTGGTAGCCAAGACTACTGTAATCATCAGAACAATATGAATCAACAAATCACGCGTGTGTGTAAACTGCATTTTGTACTTTGGGGAGAAGCAAAATGGTGTCAAAGCTGAAGCAATGGCAAAGTGTGCCATTGGAATCACAGGCATGGCATGCCATTCATACCACAATGTCGACAATGAATCAGCACAGCCACAACCAGCTGCAAGATGTGAGGAGCGCATTTCACTGGTCTCTTCAAGACATCTAAACTCACTACACGACCTTTGTGAGTTGTACGTAGCGCAAATAAAGGCAAGCTTTCACGTTGTTTTTGCTGCAGTTGTGGTATCTGACATTGCATCATGTGTCCCCAGACATCAGTCTTTGTCTCTGGTTTTTAAGATGTGTGCCCATGGAAGTTGCTGTGGAGGATAACAAGCCCTGAATAAGTAAATATGACCAGGCAGTAACAGGTAAACAGTTGAAAAATGTAAAAGGTAAGTAACGGAATATAAAAAATGATAGAATAAAAACAAATTGAAAGGAAATAATAAATGTAACCAACCCTGGCCCTTACAGCTACACACAGAGCAACAAGCCTTCTTCATCACTCAGAACTGATAAACATACACATGCCCAGTTCGAAAGAGTTGGCTGCCTGGGGAAAATTCTCCCAGGTACCCTCACTAAGACAGTTGCCTAAACCGGTTTTCTTTTTTCTTTTGTTGCAACATCTTATATTTTAATTTTGTACATCTGCTCAGTGTCTTGACAACACAGTTGTACTGAATGACAAGTGTGTATCACTCATCTCTTCAAGGCATCTCAACTCACCACAAGACCTTTGCAAGCAGTATGTATGGCAGCAGAGCATATGAACATTAGCATTACTGAAGCCTGGTTTCATCTAAACAAAAATTGGCAAACGTTTTCGTTTGAAAACAAAAATGACAAGCTTATTAGAACAGTCATTAAAAGAAGCTACATACTACTTATTCCATGGCAATCACTTAATGTTAGCATTATTTTCCATTCCTCCACAGTGGAGTCAGACCTACAGACCAATGGACATGTTTCATTAAAGAAATTCTTCAAATAGAATTCAATTTTTCCATCAATCGCATTTGTGTACTTGTTATCCAATCCAGCAATAACACAACTGTTTGTGTAGCAAGGACGCTGACAGAAAAGATTGTTGAAACAAATGGAAGTGGATTATAAATGCAGAACATTCATTTCACAAGTCCATAAGAACCAATCGGCATGTACTATCTCAGCAGCAATACAGGTTTTCATCTATCAAATTTTGTTGATTATTCTTGTAAAATTTAAAACTGATCAACTGACCTGGCATATTTAAAATATTTGTGCATCATCATGATACACATTTTTACAAACAATGCATCAAACCTGAAACCTGTGAGTAAAGGAACCGCAACTGTGCATCATCGGGAACACCGACTTGTTTGTGATATTTCAAATTATTTCATTCCAACGTTTTATGCGGTACCTCTCAATCTGAGTGGTATGGTAAAAGAAACATTAAACAGTTATAAAAATTCGGAGACTGGGGAAATGAATAAGCTAGCTGTTTATTCTTGTATTCTGTATAACTGTGACAGTTGTAACATCTGCCAAAACAGCACTATTGTCTTCTTTCTTTCTTCTTCTGTTTATTTCCAAATCCTCAAAATTCGATCATGATAACTATGTACTTAGAAATGCAACTGACAAAGGAAAATCGTTTTATTGCCTAATGTGAATGCTGATGTATTTTACATAAGAATAAAACCTGTGTCTTCCATCAAAATTGTCATGGTACAAAATGCTGATATTTGACAAAGTTTGGGTTACAGAGCTATATCAATCATTTGAAAATGTGGGTAAATAACCATATTATAGTGATTAAACAATTATGTACTTATAGTTTGTCTGTTTACATTGTTCAGAAAGATAAACCAAATGGTAGTATGAGTACCATATCATTCTGGTGATTAGCCAGAAACAACAAGAGAACAGACGCAAACACAGGAACATGAAAAAATGAAGTTGGTTAGATACTCTCTATGGTTTGACTTTAAAGCATTGCACTGCATAACATCTACACATTTGTCAACATGAAATGAACCTGGGTGGGAAATGGAGCACATTCCATTTATTGTGGAAAATGCTGTCTTTTTATGCAGGAAAAATATAACAGGAAACAGTTGTTTACATTCTTTCTATTTTTCCTGAATTATTAAAAAAATACTATTTTTGTTCCTTAACCAGTATGGAAGAGCACACTGTATTAATTTGTAACAGTGCTTTGCTGTAACATTAATAACGTTTTGTTCTCAAAAATATGAATACTCAGTTGCTTATAAACGATAGCCTCTTCATTTATAATAGCCACCTACATTGTTTTTTTTATCTGTCGAAAAAGAAAACATTCATCAACTACAGAAGGAGATATTTAAAAGACTTTTACTATCCAGTGTAGTGTTACTGTACAGAATTAAAAAAAATTCTCAACGTGGGCAAAATAGCATTGTTCAAAACTTTCCAGCACTTCTCTGGTGATATCAAACAGTCCTCTCACACACATGACTGATATTCACAGGCATACAATACTTAGTCGCACATGTGCACAGACCTATGCATACAAACCTGATACACATTACACAACTGACCATCACATGGACCTTTGGCCGAAATTTATACACCAGATGTATTTGACCACATAAATCTGTTATACATTTTGCTTTACCACTTTGGTTTATAGATAAAAGAAAGAATCACTCTGCAGTCCAATAGGCATCTTGTGCCATAGGTTTTCAATTAAAAAAAAAACAAAAAAAACATTTCACTAACATGACGACACTACTGTGATCTTCCCCGTAAATCACACCATTGTCTCATCACATCGTTTGCCGCATCAGCAGTGACCATCTACAGAAGCCCTCATCCCCCTCCTGTAACTCAGAAGCAAGCGCTGTAGAAAGAATCCACGGCTAAGACTACTACTACAGGAAAGGGGCAGTTAACTACTAACATAACCTTCATCACAGTTGAGCACAGAGTGCTCCAAAGCCAGCGCAGCCAGCTCCTTAAGAAACTCCTCCAGGATCAGGGCGCAGTACACAGCGTTCCAGGTCTTGATGTCGGGGCCCTGCTGAGTGTCTGGCGGGCCTGTGTTGTTGACGAAACGGTAGCCCACTCCTCCCGACACTGCCACTCTCTGGAGCTGCTGGCCTCTGCCTTGCCCTGACCCTGCCTGACCCTGACGCTGCTTCGGGGTGCGGCGGAACAGGAGATCAGTCAGAGACACTTTCTTCTTTTCTGCACATGGAAACAGAACAGAACATGAGAGCCCGCACTCCAGATCTTCACTAACGCATGCACACATTCAAGCACCAGCATATTTTTAAGCAGAATACATAAAAACAGTGGCTCTTTGCGGTCGGCTGGGCTATAAGCAACATTATCTTATCTTATCTTACATAAAAACATACATACATACCATAACCTGATCATTAAAAATAAAGAACGGTGATAATGTCATGCACTTCTGTTTTAGATTGTGATTGCTTGACAGTATTCAGTGCACCTTTCATTGTATATTCTAAGATCAGTCAGGACATGACAGTGCTTTCCATGCCTTTCGTTACATATTCCAGATCAATCGGGACTATCCAATGGTCTGTATCTTTCATAATATAGTCAAGCATCAATCAGGACCGGACTGTACTCAATGTACCGTTCATGATATAATCCGGCATTAATCAGGACAGGAATGTATTCTAGGTACCTTTCATAATACATTCTGGAATCAGTCAAGACAGGAATGTATTCTAGGTACCTTTCACTATATATTCTGGCATTAGTTGGGACAGGAATGTATTCTAGGTACCTTTCATAATACATTCTGGAATCAGTCAAGACAGGAATGTATTCTATGTACCGTTCATTATATATTCCGGCATCAATCGGGACAAGACTGTGTTCTCTGTACCTTCCATAATATAATCTGGCATCAATCAGGACAGGAATGTATTCTATGTACCATTTATCATATATTCCAGCATCAATCAGGACAGGACTGTACTCTATGTACAATATTCCGGCATCAATCAGGACAGGACTGTACTCTATGTACAATATTCCAGCATCAATCAGGACAGGAATGTATTCTATGTACAATATTCCAGCATCAATCAGGACAGGAATGTATTCTATGTACCATTTATCACATATTCCGGCATCAATCAGGACAGGACTGTACTCTATGTACAATATTCCAGCATCAATCAGGATAGGACTGTATTCTATGTACCATTTATCATATATTCCAGCATCAATCAGGACAGGAATGTATTCTATGTACAACATTCCAGCATCAATCAGGACAGGAATGTATTCTATGTACCATTTATCATATATTCCAGCATCAATCAGGACAGGAATGTATTCTATGTACAACATTCCAGCATCAATCAGGACAGGACTGTACTCTATGTACAATATTCCAGCATCAATCAGGACAGGAATGTATTCTATGTACCATTTATCATATACTGACTTCCATAAAAAACGCGAAAATAAAACAAGCTGAAGGATGGGGTGAATTTTATTGGTCACAATTGTACAGAGTGGAAGCGAGAATTCAACGTGATTTGATTCATTACACTGGTAATGTGTGAAAATGTCATCAGCAATATGTCTTTTGTGTGGAAAATCCAAGGTCACGTGACAAACCAGCTTGAAGTCCTAATACCGCGTGTGGCCACCATTTGCGTTGACAACTGCTCGACACCTGCGGCTCATTGAGTGGACCAGGTGGTTGATGCGTCCCCTTGGCACACCAGCCCACACATGGACGATGGCCTGGTGAAGTTGAGCCGCTGTTGCTGGTCGTGGACGCAGGAGGTCCAACCGTCTGCCAAGTTCATCCCAAAAATGTTCTATTGGGTTTAAATCGGGACTGAGGGCTGGCCAGGGCAGCACATTGACGTTGTTATGCTGAAGAAATTGCAGGGTGGCCCTGGCGGTGTGTGGTCTTGCATTGTCCTGTTGGAATGTCCAGTTTGGGTGTTGCGCAAAAAAAGGATCGACATGGGGTCTGAGCACATGGTTGATGTAGCGCTATGCATTGACACCCTGTCCGCGACCAGGACCAATGTTCTGAAAGATGACTGGTCCTATGGCATGGTTAATGCCAATTGCACCCCATATCATAACGTTCGGGCCTTCCCAGGGGTTCCGCTCTACCACACAGGAGTCAGCATAGCGTTCACCAGGTCGACGCCATATTCTGACACGACCGTCAGCCATGTCAATACAAAAACGGCTCTCATCTGAGAACAGTATGCGTCCCCACTGCTGCCTGCGCCAGTTGATTCGGGCTTGTGCCCACTGCAGCCTGTCCTGCCGGTGTCTTGGTGTCAGTACCGGACCTCTGTGAGGACGCCTACATGCCAGCCCGTTCTCCTGAAGATGCCGCCGCATAGTGTTGAGGCTGATTCGTTGCTGGAGATTCCCAGGCACCTGTTGAGCAGTGTTAGCAGCTGTTTGCCGCCTGTCCTGCAGATGGGTTCGAACAAGATGGCGATCCTCTCTTTGTGTGGTGACCCAAGGACGGCCTGGCCGGGGACGATAATCAGTGGTACCAGTGACTCGCATGCGGTGCTGCAGACGATAGATGGTTGAGATGTGGACGTTAAAGATGTTGGCGACCTGCCTGGCATCCACACCAGCCTCCAGATGGCCTAGGGCACGATTGTGTTCCTCTGCTCGTAGTCTTGGCATCTCTGTAGCGCTCAGACGGCAAGTCGTTATCTGAACCTTGTAGCGCGGCTTTATAAAGGCTGCATGCCTGCGTACTTGTCGCTGGTTAACTTTGCTCTGCATGGTGTGCACGTACCTCACATGCAGCAACCAGTTTGCCATTTTTGTTGACCCTCCAATGCCGGGAATGATGTGTTGCTCACACAATTTTTTCACTGCACGTGAGTCTTGGACCCAAACAACTTGCCACAATGGTTCAATATTGTATATTCACCCCTTTTCACCCGAAAAATAGCCTTTCAAATTTTCGCATTTTTTATGGAAGTCAGTATATATTCCAGCATCAATCAGGACAGGAATGTATTCTATGTACAACATTCCAGCATCAATCAGGATAGGAATGTATTCTATGTACCATTTATCATATATTCCAGCATCAATCAGGACAGGAATGTATTCTTTGTACAACATTCCAGCATCAATCAGGACAGGAATGTATTCTATGTACCATTTATCATATATTCCAGCATCAATAAGGACAGGAATGTATTCTTTGTACAACATTCCAGCATCAATCAGGACAGGAATGTATTCTATGTACCATTTATCATATATTCCAGCATCAATAAGGACAGGACTCTACTCTATGTACAAATTCCAGCATCAATCAGGACAGGAATGTATTCTATGTACCATTTATCATATATTCCAGCATCAATCAGGACAGGACTGTACTCTATGTACAATATTCCAGCATCAATCAGGACAGGATGTATCTAGACAATATTCACACAATCAGCGGATGTACCAGATTCAATCAGATCATCAGGACGACTTACTCTATGTACTTTCATTATCCGCACATCGACAGATGTCTCTATACCTTATTAGATCCAGCATCAATCAGGACAGGACTGTACTCTATGTACCTTTCGTTATGTATTCCAGCATCAATCAGGACAGGACTGTACTCTATGTACCTTTCATTATATATTCCATCATCAATCAGGACAGGACTGTACTCTATGTACCTTTCATTATGTATTCCAGCATCAATCAGGACAGGACTGTACTCTATGTACCTTTCGTTATGTATTCCAGCATCAATCAGGACAGGACTGTACTCTATGTACCTTTCATTATATATTCCATCATCAATCAGGACAGGACTGTACTCTATGTACCTTTCGTTATGTATTCCAGCATCAATCAGGACAGGACTGTACTCTATGTACAATATTTCAGCATCAATCAGGACAGGACTGTACTCTATGTACAATATTCCAGCATCAATCAGGATAGGACTGTATTCTATGTACCTTTCATTATGTATTCCAGCATCAATCAGGATAGGACTGTACTCTATGTACCTTTCGTTATATATTCCATCATCAGTCAGGACAGGACTGTACTCTATGTACCTTTCATTATGTATTCCAGCATCAATCAGGACAGGACTGTACTCTATGTACAACATTCCAGCATCAATCAGGACAGGACTGTACTCTATGTACCTTTCGTTATGTATTCCATCATCAGTCAGGACAGGACTGTACTCTATGTACCTTTCGTTATGTATTCCAGCATCAGTCAGGACAGGACTGTATTCTATGTACCTTTCATTATGTATTCCAGCATCAGTCAGGACAGGACTGTACTCTATGTACCTTTCATTATGTATTCCATCATCAGTCAGGACAGGACTGTACTCTATGTACCTTTCGTTATGTATTCCAGCATCAGTCAGGACAGGACTGTACTCTATGTACCTTTCATTATGTATTCCAGCATCAATCAGGATAGGACTGTACTCTATGTACAATATTCCAGCATCAGTCAGGACAGGACTGTACTCTATGTACCTTTCATTATGTATTCCAGCATCAATCAGGACAGGACTGTACTCTATGTCAGGCTCGCTAAGACCTGAACTAACTAGGGAGGGACAGACAGACTTACAGACCTACAATACCTAACTCCCCAACTCAAATAAGCAGTCCAAAACCAGATGAACAGTTCACACATGTATAATTTCATTCAAACCACGACACCGGGGTCCATAACACTGAATATTCCACTTACTACCCACACAATCACTTTCTCTCAAACTCAAACATTCAACCACTTAACCCCATTCGCACACAAATTTCTAGTCACACACCCCCCCTGCACAACCAAACTAACACAAGGTCATGAAATTAATTAATGACTAACCTTAATTTGGGTCAAATCCCAATGTGCCCAGCCTGGTGCGATGCATCGCTACATGCAATACAACTCACACGACCGATAACACCTTGGCTATTGGCCCAACAGGACACTGTGAATCCGAGACTTACTCAACAAATTCACTTACCGGCTCATACACAAGCCAGCAACCAGGGAATGAACTCCGACACAATGACAGACCAAACACCAATATAGAATGCCCAAAACTACAATTTTGTAACACAGTGACAGACCAATCACTGATATAGAATGCCCAAAACTACAATTTTGCAACACAGTGACAGACCAATCCCTGATATAGAATGCACAAAACTACAACAATTCTGCAATGTTCACACACTTTCAAGATTAATTAAACCGGGTCACATTCCAACAACTGGGCACTTAAAGCACGCATGACCAATTAATAACCTAGTAACTGGGTTGCTATGAACTACTCGCAGAGAATGGCCCAACCAAGTTGTCCAACATATAAAATTGTTGATATGTTTTTTTGGTTTTTTTTGCCACCACACAAAAGAAAATTTGTCTCGAAAACCTGTGCAGCCTGCGACACACACAAGTAATGACTAATTAGCCAACAACTAAACCAGCTATACAATAATATTACTAAATAAATTTAAAGTCACTAAAGATTTTTACTAGTGTCTTTCACACACTGGGTAGTCCACTGCACGACTGATGAATGACGGCTCATTTCCTTGATCCTGGAAATAATGTTCAACGCTGTTACCTCAACACAGCCCCTGTTTGTCGTCAACATTCACATGCACCACTCGGCCTGTCACAGCAACAGGAAGAGTAGCCCACGCTCTGTCACTCCTAGCACAGGGATCCCGTCACCAGCTAAGGCAGGATTACAGGCACCAGCAAAGGCAGGATTGCAGGGAGATATCTTGAACCAACACGTGTCCGGCCCAACTCCGAGATGGGTTGTCCAGCGCCACCAAGGCCACCCCCAGACCAGCACGTCTACAGCACCCAACCACAGCAACCAAGTCTTCACCCACCAAGGTTTCAGGAACACAGGTTACAGTTCGACACAAACACAGCAACCAAGTCTTCACCCCACCAGGTCTCAGGAACACCGGTTACAGTTCAACACAAACGCAGCAACCAAGTCTTCATCCCACCAGGGTCTCGGGAACACCGGTTACAGTTCAACACAAACGCAGCAACCACGTCTTCACAAATTACAGTAACGACAGTCCTTCTACTGTACTTCCAACAGCGAGAAGAATACAATTACACAGAAACACAGAATCAGTCCTCTCCAGACTCAAGGCAGCTCCGCTAATCCTTAAGTCCGAACCCTGAACACAAGGTTCCTAAAAAGGGTTCACCAGGACTTTCAACATAGAATCAACACACACAACGTCAGAGACTTCCACTCTGAAGCAGCTGCAAAATAACACTGAGCGACAGTTCACCTAATCCCCAGCCTGCTTTACAGTCAACTTGGCTGTGATTGGACAATTCAACGTAAGGTCAACTATGACTGGGCAACTCACAGTGAGGATGATGCATGACCCAATTTCCCCACTTCCACGGACAAAACACTAAAAAGTTCAAGATACCTCCCTACCCTCTCCCAAGCTGTGCTGTCACACAGATATCCACTGACGCACACACACGCATGCGACGTGAGCGGAAATGTTCGCCGGCTCACCCTAGCACATATAGAAGAAATTTTGACTCTGATGCGAACCACGCAAGATACACTGACATGGAACATGATCAGTCCGCACATGCAGAGGTTCAAACATGAGTCGCCTCCACTAGATCTATCTGTAACATAGTACATACATGTACGGGCTCAAGTAGCAATGTCAGTGAACCCTGACACTCTATGTACCTTTCGTTATATATTCCATCATCAATCAGGACAGGACTGTACTCTATGTACCTTTCATTATATATTCCATCATATATCGGGATGTGACAAACATTTGTGCACCTTTCACACAGCTTTATTTTTCCGTCCCATTCCAGACAGTTAAAGGGCCGAACAAACAAAGCTTACACATTTCTGACCCAACATTTTTGTTGTTGTAGTCCAAGCATAGTCATGTATCAAACTTGTGTACTAGTTAACTAGGGAAAATTAAGTTCCCAGAAAGTGATGACGTCATTTTTGCACAATTGTGTGTGTGTGTTGTCATTGTTTGAATATCGCCTGACCACTTGTGTACAAGCTTTCATGCCGTATCTACACTATCTACAGGAAAATAAACCTAGTCGAGTTTGGTATTAAAAGAATTGTCGGGAATTTGCCTATTCAGTCATCTCAAAAGAACAGATGTATTACATTTTTTATGACAACTACTAATTATCAAACTAACAGCCCCACTTGTAATGGCCGCTCAGCAATGCCGAACACATTGTTGCCAGACCGGCTTTACACAGATGACATTCAGTTCGCCGAGTACAGCGCGGTTAGCTGGCTGGTGGGGAGCAGCCTGCAGAAAACACCCCTTTCCCTGACCTGCATTCACGGCTTGGCCTCTGCAGCTGTGGGCGAGCTGTAAACTCCCCTTACTCTCAAAACTAAGTGGCTTGCTCTGAACAGCTGTGAATTCCTTTATATTTCAGCATCAGTCAGGACAGGACTGTGCTTTGAGTACCTTCATAACATTTCCTGGCATCATCAAGTACAGACATGTCGACTACTGGGAAGGAAATTTGCACACAACCATTAAAGACACATCAGCTAGGTGACTGAGACTAGACTGTCTGGTCCTGGTTTTCTAATTTAAGCCCACCACACATACAATGGATAGGTGATAGTAAAGGGGAGAAAAAAAAATCCATCCAGGATGAAAACAGCATCAAAACTGAATGTAAACCCTAGTGGTTATCATAACCTTCTGCACACTGATAGTTGTGTCCCTTCACCAGACACTGAGCTGAAATGAATACAAGCAGTTTTTCCCTTCAGCAATCCATGTTTTGTACATAGTCCTCCACCTTTAATTAGAAGCTGATACTGACCATACAACCAACCATGCTCAGTTGAATGATAATCTGCCCAACCATACTTAGTTTACATGTGAATGTGTACGCATGCATACGCGCACGCACACACACACACATCTCACACTGATCCAGCGTCTTACCAGCAAGCAGGATAGTTATCCCAGTTTTAATTGAATTTGAATCAGTAGCGAACACTTTTCTTAACCTTTTATAAAGGCCATGGACGTATGGTTCTCTCAATCAAAACTGCAGGATTTCTCCAAGACATTTCCAGGAAAGACATCATTTTTCAAGAATTATAAAATCTATATACGCTGCAGAAACACAATGTTCAATGAAACACACTCTGACTGAAATAGGTAACAAGTCAACTACAGTAAATTCAATAGGAAGTTTCTCGATTAACCCCCGATACTAATAAATACTAGCCTCTGTCACAACTGGGTCTTGTCCTGCATTTCTTTCAACACATTCTCTTCACTTTTACTGCTTCTCCTCTGACATCGCGACCTCTAAATCTTTCCATCAGGAACAGATGATGCAAAAATCAAAAACAAATTGAAATTTTCATGAATTTTGAGGAACACATTATATTCTCATATATGTGAAGCCGAGCAGATTTACATGTATGCATGTTCTCACACTCACATGATCATGGCCACCGTGACGAAAGGATAATCACAGAAAGCGTGCTTGCCTGAAGTTTCTGTCACTGTTGAAAGCACGACCACTGTTCATCATCTAATCAATATGGCCTGGCGTTCCCATCCACCTATTTTGGCTCAATTCTGTCTCCTCCTTATCCTTTTATGGACTACTGTGCACACGCACAATATCTGAGGTACACCTTCCTGTCTTTCATCAGGTTTGTCCCCCTAGGAAAAAGATACTACCGTTAGTTATCAGAGTGAAGGATTTTCCTTGGTTTTTTTTTCCTAAAAATATGCGATCCGTAACCTGAAAAAATACGGACCCGCCATCAATTTTAACATTCTTTCTTCACAAATACGGCTATTCAAAGATAGCAAGCATCACTGTTCACCTTAATTTTTTAACAGAAAACATACAAGCAAACAATACGGTCAGTCTTCGAACGTTCAAGGAATTTTCGAGTACCTCCTAAACAGTCGAATTCCCTCAGGTTTTCCAGTTCTTGAAATGAGGATTTCAAATCTTAAAGATTTCCAAGAAGGGGTCTCTATGAACAGTATGAACCCAGTGGAAAATGAATAGAAACACAGAAGAGAACAACCACCTGAAGGCATATCGCTCATTGTTGCAGCTCTGGGCTTTCCAGCCTGTCCTGGCATGTAGTCAGCAGTGGGAGGCGATAAGGAGGGATGGAGGAGGGAGTCCTCACGCCTCTTCAAGTTCATCCTGGCTTTCTGAATCAAGGCGCTGAAGTTACCCGTCGTCACTGCGTAGCTGTCCACTTTCTGTCGCACAGATGACAGGACCTGCAACAGCAGAGAAGCTTGTGAGTGAATTGCTGGGTATATCTGATTTGAGTTTCAATCAAATCTGGTTTTAAAGAAAAATGTGAATATCTAAAGTACAGCAGCACTTGTCCAAAAGGTGCTATATACATGCAAATGTATATCATTCTCTAACACACAAAGCATGTCACACCCCTCCCCTATCCTCCAAAAAAAGCCATCCAAAAACACAGGAGGAATGTTACATGCATCTGTGATCTCCCTCCAAACCTCCTTGCTCACAAATATGCAAGCCTCTCTCTAGAACTAAAAACAAATACATACACACACTGCTTTTACGCTCTTGCACTCTCCCTCCCTCTTTCTCCTGGTCACTCTGACACTCATTCAGAGCTGTCAAGGCCTCAAAAGCATAATGTGTAGCATTCTGACATTTCAAGGGTAGTATTTCCAATTAAAGTGTAGCACTTGTATGCCAAGCAAAAGTCAGCTTCAACAGCACTTTCAGTCAAACCTTACTTTGCACACAACATGATAGTGTACGAAGAAGATGTTAATCTTGCCAGTTATTGTTGGTTTTGACTTGACCTGACAAAAATCAAATTGGCTGAAAATGAAACTAACTGATAAGGAGGCAAAATCATACAGTCTATAGCCATTTTTTGTCTGGTTTTTCTTCCTCTCCATACTGAAATTGGTAATTTTTTTTTTTAGAAAATAGGTCTACGACCTAAAGATTTATGCTGACCTAGTGCCATGTTTTGGCAGACCAGTTCATCACAATGTGTAGCGGCGTAGCATGGTCAATGACATTCCACCATGCTATGCCAAAAGTGTAGCACTTGGCGGCTCTGCTTATTCTCAGGTTCATTCACTTACTCACTAACACAGTAAATCAATGAATGACTGTCACTCATTCATACACATACACATGCCCACAACACACACACGCACACACACTGTGTACACAAACACACATCACACAGACCACACCACAAAACACACTCTCTGAGCTCTCTCTTCCTCTCTATCTCTTCTTCCCTTTCGCCAGCCCTCCTCTCTCATACACACACACACAGTGACACACACACACACACACACACACACACACACACACACACACACACACACACACACACACTCACTCACTCTAACAGCCTCTCCCTCTCTCTCATACATATGTACACACACATATGCTCAATCACTCTCACAGTCTCTCCCTCCCTTTCTCTCTCTCCATACATATGTGTGCGCACACACACACACACACACACACACACACACACACACACACACACACACACACACACACCCCACTCGGCACTCACCTGCACTAGGGACTTGACAGACGGCTGGAACACTAGATTGACGTTGAGAAGAAAGGACCTCAGCAAGGGTTGAGGGAAGGCAGCCATTCGTGACACCAGCCCGGTCAGCAGCAAATTGGCGTACAGAGAATTCTGTACCATTCCCTCAAGTCGACTGAACACCGCCGCAAGAAACGGTCCTGTTAAGAAACAGCACATTATAAACATGTGGGAGCACATACATGCATGCACACAAGCACGCACAAACACACGCACTAGGAGCACACACACGCACGGACACACACACACGTACGCATGCACGTGCACACACACACACACACACACACACACACACACACACACACACACACACACACACTCAGAGGAGCAAGCTAGTTGTCTGCATTTTAGAAGATGCAAATTAAGCCGTTTCCAATACTTCGTGCAACTTTCTATCACATACTGACACACTTCACAACTTTCTGCCCTACTAGTGATATGAAAAATCGATCTATCATGGGCGTTTCCAACCTTACTCCTGAAACTACATTATGAGAGGATATTTGTAGTTCAGCAACATTTTTCTCACAGAATGAGGTAAGTTCTCAGTTCTGTCCTTGAATATCACATCCTTAAAACAAGGTTAAAATTTCCTCTTTCCGTCACTGTTACCAGTTTTGTACTCCTGTGCTTCACAACAATCACAGGCAGAGATAAGAGACAGACAGACAGAGCGAAATGCAGACTATGTTTCATGTGTCTTCATTCAGCAAAAAAAAACACAGTAAAGAATGACCAAACTTTTAAACCACAGATTAAAGGCTTCCACTATAGCCAGTGAAACCTCAGTTTCATCCAACTAAGACGACTTCAAAATAAAAATGGTATTTTTTTTGTAAAATCCAAGCCAAGTAACACTACTGACATAAAGATGACAAACTAGTTTGTTTCAACATAACAAGCTACAAGATATCGTTAGTTGTCACAATAGTATAAATTATTTATAACTTGAGGCATACATGTCACTTAACCTAGCTCTAAATGGACTGACATGACTGGTGTTTACATGGCCTCTTCCATTTCTAGTTCAGCCCAGTGCAGCCAGCTTTCACCTTCTGCTTTCGCCTTACAGCAGGCTGGAGCCGGTCTCTTTATTTTTCCATTTCTAAACTGGTGTTTCATTTATTTCCTACTCAAATTCAGCTTAAATTGCTACCTCATTCCTTTTCCATTCAAATAATTTCAGTTCCACATTATACATCATACACCACAAATACCACAGAAACTAGTAGTAGTACTGTGAATAAATGAGCAAGTCCTAGCATTGATTGCATGATTAAATTTGAGCAATAAACATTGCCTTGAAGTCTTAAAATTACAGTAGTTTAGAAAAACAAATCCACACATGCAGCATCTTAAATCATTTAGCTAAATAACAACTACATCACACATAGCTGAACTATAACAAGTAATGACACCATACCAAACACAATAACAACAAACAAAAAAAGTGGTACACTGATACAAATGTACTGATTACAAAGTAGTAGTATATTCTTTACACAAAATGAAAATCACAAAGTACTGGTCAAAACAACAAGAATTACAACGAGTGACACTGCAACACAGAACACAGTTTCAAAGCACAGATCAGAGCTTGTTTAAAACAATCAGGGCTGACATGTGTATGACCCTCCACTACAAAATGATCTCAGGTCAGCATAATATCATCATTATCAAAACTGCCCCTTTCCAGAACTGCAATCTGCTTTCTTACTAGACAAAAAAAAAGTGCAAGAGTCATGTACTGTCTATTAAAAAACTGTCCCACCAAAACCATTTTGCGAAAACTGTGTGTCAAGTTTACATAATACGTCAACTGCAGTTTAAACTGGGGTGTTTAAAAAGACCTAATATAGTCTGCAGGAATTCGCATCTTTCCACAATGACAACATAACTTTAAGAAAAGTGACTGTAGGTAAAAATCCACCAAAATCCAATACTTCACATCGTTTGTTTTTGTTTTTCTTCTTCTTTGTTCCTCATCTGTGACTCTAAAGTTCACAACTGGTGAGTTTTGTTATGCGGATATGACCATTTTTAATCCAACCGTTAACTAAAACAGCCGTCTTTCCATCTTTGAGAATGACATCCACAAACCACATGTATCACTGTGCATCTTTCAGGGAGGCAGAAGGCCTGTCATCCTTCCCAGCAGCACATGATGGCCTACTCTTTTGCAAAGGATGGAACAGGACTATACGTGTGTACAAGATTGTGTTTGTTTTTTGTTCTTTTTTAACACGTCGTCATAGACAGAACTTCAATTGAAAACCTCACGCGAACAAATTGGATGGGATGAATCAGAATGTCTGTACTGTGTACAGATGATGACACTGAAGAAAAAATCTGAAGACATGACTGAACTTCGATGTCTGGACTCAATGCTTCATTCATCCTCACCCTCCGCTCCACCCTTCCTCCACCCATTTACATTCAACTGACTGTTTTGCTCTGGCACAAACCCACAGAAGGCGACTTCTGACTCATTTTATGGAAGAGAGTCACAATTATGATGCAGAAGCAATAAAACTTCAAGAGACACACATCGAAATGCCAAAAGGCACAACACAGGCAGGACCCAAGTTAACATCATGAGAGGCCACTACAATACACAGAGAAAATACATGAATGTTACATTACTAGGTATTACACTAAAAAGACAAAGGGTGGAAGAAAAAAGGGAAATGGCAAAAAAGTTGATTCCTTTAAACACTGTAACTAGTCTTAATACTGTTCCATTACAATGCCTATGATCAAACCTGGACGAATACACTGTGAATGAAATGCCTGCCGCTATAATATCAGTACACACACACACACACACACACACACACACACACACACAATTTTCGGAGATAATAAGATAATGTTGCTTATAGCCCAGCCGACCGCAAAGGGCCACATCAGGGCTGTCACCACGTTAAAATCATAAAATCAACTCACCAGTCATTTAAAAAAAAAAAAAAAAAAAAAAACACCTTTCACACATCTCTTTAAATGACATCGTCTAGAAACGTACCAGAATCTTCGTTTAAAATCTTTCTTCCGTAAAATCTTAAATCAGATGAAAAATGTTAATCTCTCTCAAAAACTCAAGGATCACGTCAGGCGGGACATCCCTGAACAGGATCTTCATGGACTCCGCTGTAAAATGTTTGTGTCTCACATCGTGCAAGTCCCAACACTCTAAAAGAACATGTTTCATTGTGAGTGGCGCATGACATGGAATGCACCACGGAGCTTCTTCACTCTTTAAAAGGTAAGAATGGGTAAAATACGAATGGCCGGTGTGCAGCCGGCACAGAACCGTTTCCTCTTTACGACCTCCAGACGTAGATGGGAGGAAGTCCTTAAGGTTTGGACGGATCTGAAAGAGTTTGTTATTCGTCTGTGTGTTCCAATCCTCCTGCCAGAGGTCTCTCACATAATCGTTAATTTTGGGTTTCACATCTGAGCAGGGATATAAATGTTGGATAGTTTTTCTCTTGTGGCGTTCTTGGCTAAACGATCAACCATTTCGTTCCCGCCGATGCCAACATGACCAGGAACCCAAGCAAGAGTAATGTTGTAACCGTCCGCCTTCAACTTGCTAAAAAGTTCAAAGAAATGTAAAAGTTCTGGATGCTGAAGGTTGCGGCCAGCTATGGCCTCCAAAGCTGACAGCGAATCCGACAGAACCAGAAAGTCCCTCTTCGAAGAATGTGAGATTATCTTCAAAGCCAGAACCAGAGCAGTAAGTTCAGCAGAATAGACAGAAGCATCTGAATGTATATGTTCCAACAGTATCTGAGAAGGAGCCCCAGGGCAGTAGGCTGCACAGGCCACTCCATCTTCAGACTTGGAACCGTCAGTGAAAACTTTTTGATAGGATGGGAATTTCGAACAGAGGTCAGCATACAATGCCTTGTACGCCAGAGAGCTGGTAGACTCTTTGCGAAAAGCTGCAAGATCGAAACGAATCTCTGGTGTGAAAAAGGTCCACGGAGGTTGATCCGGAAACTTGGAAAAATCGGACACAACTCCTAGGTCTAGACCTACATTCCGCACGTGAGGCCGCATACGAAGACCAAACGGCGGAATACATTTCGGGTTGTTTTCAAACTTACTTTGGAACGGAGGGTCAAAGACACAGTCATAGGCAGGATTCTGCGGTTCTGAGAACAGTCGGATATAATAATTCAAAGACAGTTTCAGCCTGCGGTTGGACAGTGAAGGTTCACCCGCCTCTGCGTACAGGCTGTACACAGGGGTGGTGCGGAACGCTCCAAGACAGAGACAAAGCCCTTGATGGTGGATAGGGTCCAAGAGTTTGAGGTAAGACGATCTTGCAGAGCCGTACACAGCACAACCGTAGTCAAGTTTGGAACGGACCAAGGCTCTGTAGAGGTGCAGCAAAGTTTTCTTATCAGCGCCCCAGTCAGTGTGCGCTACGACCCGCAGAATATTCAGTGCTTTCTGGCAAGCAGTTTTGAGGTTTTTGATGTGGCTGAGAAAGTTAAGTTTCTGGTCAAAAACAACTCCAAGAAATTTGGCCTCTTTGACAGCTGGAATGGGCGATTTCCCTACTTGAAGTTCAGGATCTGGAAAAAACTGACAGAAATTATGGAAGTGAATACACTGCGTCTTTGTTGGAGAAAAGGTGAAACCGTTTTCATCCGCCCACCGATGGATTTTATCCACGCAAAGCTGGAGCCTGCGCTGGACACTCGGGTACAGGCTTCCAGTTGCGTAGACAGCGAAATCATCCACAAACAATGAGCAGTCTGAACCCTGCTGAACTGATTGAACAATGTTGTTGATTTTGATGCTAAAGAGGGCTGGAGACAGTATGCTCCCCTGTGGAACACCCAACTCCTGCTCGTGGACATCAGAGAGAGTGGTGCCAACCCGGACCTGAAACTGTCGTTCTGCCAAAAAATTTTGAAGGAAAAGCGGAAGATGACCTCGAAAACCCAGATCATGGAGATCATGAAGTATCCCCGACTTCCAGGTGGTATCGTAGGCCTTCTCCAAGTCAAAGAAAATTGCCACTGCATGCTGTTTGTTCAGAAAGGCGTTCCGAAGTGTAGATTCCAGACGAATCAAATGGTCAACTGTAGTCCGATGTTTGCGGAAACCACACTGTTCTTTCGCCAAAAGGCCATCGGTTTCCAGTTTCCACATGAGCCTAGCATTGACCATTTTCTCCATCAATTTACAGACACAGCTGGTCAAAGCTATGGGACGGTAGTTTGATGGATTAGAAAGATCTTTTCCAGGTTTGGGGATGGGAATAATGAGGGCTTTTCGCCAAGAGGGTGGAAAGAAACCTGTAGTCCACACATGGTTGTATACCTGTAGCAGTATGTTCAGACCTTCTTGCGGAAGATGTTTCAACAGTTGATAATGGATTTCATCTATACCTGGAGAGGAATCGCTGCAAGAGAGTAAGGCAGATTTCAGTTCGTTTAACGTGAAAGGAAGATTGTAGTCTTCCATGTTGTCCGACGAAAAGTTGCAGGATGATTTTTCTTTAAGGGCTTTGTTTTTGACAAAAGTGGCTGATTTGTTAGAAGAGGAGGAATTCTTTTCAATTGTTGAAGCAAGCAGATTAGCAACTGCTTTTTTCTCCGTTATTAAAGAGTTCGAAAACTTGAGATGGTTCACAGTGGGACAGGTGTTCTTCCCTTTGATTTTCTTAATGATGTTCCACACTTTTTTCTTGGAAGTTTTCGATGTCAGCCTGGAGCAGAAGCTTCTCCAGGACCGACGTTTACTGATTTTAAAAGTGTGTCTCGATTTAGCACGGAGTTTCTGATGGGCTCGAGCGTTGGGACCCGAAGGTCGTTGGTATAACCCGACGCTGAGCCCGTTTTCGAACTCTGGAAATTTGTTGGCAGTCTGAATCGAACCAGGGTGTTTTGGGCATTTGGAGTTTGTCGGAAGACACTGGAATACAGGCTTTAGCACATTTGATCACAGTGTTAGTCAGAGATTCTGCTGGGTCCGGACTCTGAAGAAAATCAGTGTCCTGGAATTCCTTAGAAATAGTGGCTGCAAATAGATCCCAGTTTGCTTTCTTATAATTTAGATGTTGAGAGACAGAGACGTGTTCAGTTATTACGGGTTGTAGGAGGATAGGGAAATGGTCACTTCCGTGCAGATCGTCATGGACAGACCACTCATAGTCCAGGACCAGCGAGGGGTCACAAACCGACAAATCTAAACACGAAAGTGAACCTGTGGAAGAGTGGAGGTAAGTTGCAGATCCGTCGTTCAGACAACACAAATCCAAATCCGAAAGGACATCCTCAATTAGCAGACCTCTGGATGACGTACTGACACTACCCCAAAGAGGATTGTGACCGTTGAAGTCACCCAACAGCAAAAAAGGTCGAGGAAGTTCTCCTATCAGACTGACAAGGTCCTGACGACAAACCGGGACAGAAGGTGGAAGATAAAGGGAACAGATTGCCACAGTCTTGTGGAGAGTGACTCTCGCAGCTACAGCCTGAAGGGAGGTAGACAGAGTGACAGGACTATACAGCAAAGTTTTGTGTATGAGAAGGGCAACTCCGCCTGACAGTCCCAACGTGGATGGTTGTGCAGGTTTTGAAAGAATATTAAAGCCAGAAAGAGTGAAGGTCTTCTGGCTTTGAATTTGAGTTTCCTGAAGAGCCACAACGAAAGGTTTTATAGATTGACACAGAAGCTGCAGCTCCTCGAAGTTGGAATTTAGTCCACGGATATTCCAATGGAATACTGTACTATCCATGGTGCAGAGGACGAAAAGGAGAGAGATCAGTTCATCTCCTCCTCAACGTCTGCTTCTAAAGGTGTAAATTTATTTGAGAGTTGTACCGGACTGTTTGCATCTTCAGACCTGCTGGCAGACTTGCCAACAGGTGAAGGAGGTCTGGATTTGGGAGACGGTGGAGGGTTCTTCCTCATCTCCACACTGGGTTGAACTCCCCTGCCCGCACGGGCACTGGACAGAGGAGTTCGAGGCGGGAGTGCTGGTTTTTTAATCTGCCCAGCAGCAGATGTTGTAGACTGCTGGGCAGTCTGAGGGGGGTGGCGGATTTTTTGCCTCCACCAGGGGCATTCACTTTGGGTTGGGAGGTGGTGGACCTGCTTCCACCAGAGTTGACAATTCTTCCTTGCAATGTCTTAGAAAACGTGAAGTCATCAGTCTGGCAGCAGACTGACCGAGTAGGAACTGTGGGAACTGTCTTTACGGCCGAAGCATATGAAGAAGCTGTTGGCGTCTGACTGCCCACAACCTGTTTCCGGGCCTCAAAAAAGGAGATCTTCTTTTCTGTTTTGACTCTTTGTATTGTGGATTCCTGAATCCAAAGAGGACAGTTTCTTGAAGAGGAGGGATGGTCGCCACCGCAGTTAGCACAATGTGCCGGATCTTTACACGGCCCATCATGGGTTGCCTTGCAGCAAACACCGCACACCTCCTGCCCAGAACAGCGGTCTCTGACATGGTCAAACCTCTGGCATCTGAAGCACCTCAACGGGGACGGAACATACAGCTGAACTCGGACGTTCAGGTAACCAACTTTGATGACCGGAGGCAGCACAGGGTTGCAGAATGTCAGAAAGAGGGTGTTGGTGGCCACTCTTTCTGCACCTTTTTTTACCGTCACCCTGCGCACCTCCGTCACACCCTGGGACGCCAGTTTCGTCTTGATCTCTGCCTCTGAGACACCTGTTAAATCTCGGCAGCGAATCACTCCTTTTGACGAATTCAACTGTTTATGGGGAGTCACCCTGATCTCCCTGTCCACGAGCTTTGTTGCCCTCAGCAGCTGTTCGGATTGTTTTCACATTTTCGGAGGAATTCAGTTCTCTCTTATATGCGTGGATACATGCTGACATACACATCCAATGAAACTCTTTTGATTCAAAAATAAAAGCTGAAAATACTGTATGAGTGAAATAATCTAAAAAAAGAAGAATATTTTCTGCTTTCCAGTTTCCTAAAACACACACAGTAACTTCCAATTACACAAGACAAACGAATGTCAGTATGTTTCTTAACTGACATGTAAGCAATGGGGAACATCACCAGTACCCACCACAACTTGTAACAAATGAAATCCAATAAGCAATTTTCCTACCAACAGTAATTTCATAAAATACTTAACTGTCAAAACAAATGCTTTTATCCTACCTGTTGTAAAACAATGCCTTTACATCAGGAATCCCAACCCATGATATTCTGGGAGAGCAAAGTCATGCTTCCAGTCTCAGGTAAAGACTGCTGAAGTAATCCCACTTGAATCATACATCGCTTCCTAGTTTCTCCACATCTATCCTGGCTGATAGAGGGGAGATGGGACAGAGTCCTAGTGTTTGTATAGGTAAGAATTATGTGAAGCTACTTTTAGTTTTAGCAGGAAACTTCATTTTTCTCATGCTTACCTGTCCAAACAAATGCCTGATTTACAAAAAAGGAAGGTGAGATGAACACACTCACCTGCAAGAGAGATGACGTGAGCCCATCCAGACAAGTGTCAAAAGCCCAGAGCCAGTATACAAAATGGCCAAAACAAATCCACAGTAAAGACTGCCTACCCTGCCAAACCTGGAGGTGAGTGAGTAGTCCTTCCTCTCTTCCACAAATAAATAAGATAATTATGAATACGGGCCAAGAGCCAAAAAAGAAACAAAACGTGTACATACTATCAAAATCAGGAAAGGATGGAGATTTCTAGAACAAAGCTTCAGCAAGGGTGTGATAGTAATGCTTACTGAGCTTTGACAAAATACCTTAGTTATAAAATATTGCGATTCCAGAAGGTGTGTTGCTGACTAAAACAACTATAAACCCAAGCAATGTAACACTGCAAAACGAAATAACAAAGACAATCAGAAAGTTACTCAACAGCCAAAGTGTACACAGTAGACAGAGGTGTGATCCTGAATAAGCAATGAGAAAATCCTCTATAAAATAAGTCACTTCATGAGGGCAAGATGCAGCTAGGCAACTACAGTCCCTCAGCAATGAACAATATGCGATGAAGATGTGATGCAATCAAGGTTTTCTAAACCACTGCAACAAAAAGTCACTTAATGAAGGTGAGGTGCAAATGAGGTGACAAAAATCCCTCTGTAGCAAACAGCATGCAATGAGTTTTACATTCCTGGCAGTCCACAAACCATTGCAATAAAAGGTCACACAAAGAGAGTAAGACTAAGAGGCTGTTGACCAACAACAGCCCCTCTGAAATGAACAGCCGACAATGAAAATGCCATTTCTGCCCAATGAGGTTGAGATGCTGAAAAGGCAATTATAATCTCTCTACAAAAATCAGCCAGGACTGAGAATGTGTTGCATGCAAAGCAACTATGTATCACTGCAATAAGTCTCTCAGTGAGGATGTGATGTATATATCTGACAATGACAACTAGACTGTCAAGTTCAGTCACAAGGATATGTCGCAACGACAACCACCCAATGCACACATCCCATGGTTGTCAGATCTGTCATGTCTGTGTGATGAAATTTCCCACAGGTACTATGGGACTTCAGGTCTACCGAATGTATTATGTCAGCGACTGTAGTACTCTGCAGAGGGCACTACAGGTGAAAAGAGCTTGGATCTCATGTACCCTGATATCTGCTCTTTAGAAAGCAGGCTCTGACACAGACATAAGCTTGATAGACCAGCAGATAAATCCAAGAGCTTATCGTCTGGTACTTATCATCAGTGTTTCCCAGGCTACGTCATACTCATAGAAAGGAAACCTGACAGCCCAACTCTAGTCCTTTGAAAGTAAATCCTCAGAACTCGTAACTGGACAGTCAACCTGCTCCACCTTCGAACATCCAGGTGTAGACTGGACACTGTAGAGGCCAGCGAGGGCAGGATTTTCATCACAGGCCACTCTTCAGAGTTGTGGTTCTTGGCCAGGAATGAAAGGCAAGTGAAGAGAAAGACTGAGCCATCATCATTCCATTTCAGAAACACAGCCATGAGTCTCTAGAGAAGGTATGAATCTTACTGCCCCTCCAGCAGATGTTATAGACAATAGAGAACATGTCTTGACGAGCAACAGACAAGAGACTCAAAGTCACCTGTGGCTAGAAACTCCTAGAGGTCCAAAGACACTTGTGGCCAGATACTCCAGCACCAGAGGCAAGCTCCGACTGGGAATGTTTCTTGGTCTCATCTCTTAAGAAGTGAGCAACACACTCCATTAGAATGTGACTATGACTGGTATCCATGTGTCTTCCCATGAGACTTAAAGTCTTAGAAATGACGACTAGAGATGACAGGTCATGTGGAAATCAGAGAAACATAAGACAGAAACCAGAGAAAAAAAAACAACGCTAAAATGCTCCGAAAGCACCATACTTAGGCTCAGAAAAAAAATATAGAACAAGAACCACTCGCATACCAAAAATATTTCAAAATCAGAACGGTGAACAACAAAAATATCAGAAGAGAAAACCTTACTCCCATTGCAAAATAACCAAACACATGTACCAATCCAGATCAAGACAGAATGAAACAAACACATCAAATGAAGTGACAAATTAAAAGGCCACCATTTAGAAAGCTATATAGATCAGGTTCAAAACTTCCAAAATGCTCTCAGAGAGCCTTCAGCCTTTTGGGTAGAAAATCCAAAATCTCCCATTCAAAAGCCCCCTTCTCTCAACAAAATGAAAAAATTCAAGTATGACTTAAGTTTTTTAAAAAAACTGATCGCTGATTTACATGAGAAAATAAAAACAGAACATCTACAACGTTGGCTGGCTAGGTCTAAACAGCTAGTAGAGCACTCAGCGAGTCAAATAAAAAATCTGTCAATACCATTACCAGTTCAGGCAAATCACAGAAATATCAAACAATTATCAACTTCAAAAAGAAATGCTTCAAAAGAATGCTGGCAATCGTTATAATACGCTCTTGATTCACTCCTAACATCCCATGAACGTGGAGAGGAAAGTGTCAGGTCTACAGAGGTAGTCCTGTCTTCACAGCCAGATGCCATCGAGGTTCATCCCTTTCGCTGCAGGGACCACTGCTTAGACACTCCTATGTGGATATCCATCCAGCCCTGGATGTTGGCACAACACTTCCCAGCCGAAACATCTTTCTTTCCCACCTAAACTTGCAGATGAGAGGGGTCAAAATCACATGGTGGAAAAGGGGGAGGTGCAGGGTGTCCTCCATACCCCATTAAGAACATTTGGCAAGCAGTGTAGATGGGAGCATCTTACAACTCTTTTGTCAAGATTGGCGGACTGTTAGCGGCATTTGTTTTCACCTGAAACATCATAGCAGTGATAGCTCCTCCACATCAAAGAATACCAAACTTCACAAACACTACATGGCTTGAAAAGGAAATAACTGGTGTACAAGTCACAAATTAATCTGGTTGTCGTAGAAGTGAGGACACCACCTATTGCATGAGCGGAAGACATAAGAGCTGGATCTCGTTGACGAGGATGGCTGATAAAGTAGAAACTGATGCCACAGATTAAAGCAAGTAGAACTTCAAGTAGTAGAAGCCAAAGAGGTTTGATGAGAAACAACCATCTCATAGATTTTTCCTGCATTCTCGACTGAAACTCAATTCTGCAACAGCAAGGAGAAAGAGATGTACGTCTAAAAGGTTTCTTAAGGGATCAATGGTTTTTTAAAAAAAAAAAACGAAGTCGAAACCGAAGAGCTACCAGGAGACATGTTCATTGGCCAGGAAAGGAAGGAATCAATAGCATCAACTCTCATGAGAAATGTACACATGATTCAAGGGCAAATACTCTAACAGTCTTGTCTGGGACTGGGGACGGTAAGCTCCTTGCTCTCAGATTTTTGTGATAGGAGAATCAAGATGTAAAGACAACCGTTTCTTGCAAGGCAGGAGAAAGACATTTGTGAGACAGGTAAGTATGAGAAAAATGCATGCACAACTGACTGTTTAAGCCTGTGCATGCACACACACACACAACACACACACACACACACACACACACACACACACACACAAGTACACACACAAGTAAACATGCACAGAAATGTACGTGTATACGTGCGCGCACACACACACACACACGACCACACACGCACTTGAATACATTCTCACACACATACATACACTCACAGCCATATATATTAATTCAAAACCGCAGTGACACACATATGCTGCAATCATCTGAATAAAACAGAAAACCAAAGGAACCTGCATGCACAATAAGAGAGATCAGACATACACACTGACTGTAAAAGATGATCGATTAATCAATACTCCTGAACACAAGAAGGAATACTGGACTAACACCATGGAAGAATGACACCATAAAACACATTAACTTGGTTTCCATATTTCTGTCACTCTACAATTTTCCATCCTACAATCCAAACAGCAAAGCAAATCTATTGGAGACTAACACTTCAAAAGCCATGGGTCATCTTATGGGTTAATCAAAAGCATTACACTGCTACAGATTGGCAGAAATAGAAAGAAAAAGGGCAGAATACATTCTGAAAA
Source organism: Conus ventricosus (assembly GCA_018398815.1). Classification (NCBI taxonomy): domain Eukaryota; kingdom Metazoa; phylum Mollusca; class Gastropoda; order Neogastropoda; family Conidae; genus Conus; species Conus ventricosus. The sequence goes on along the minus strand of CM031601.1, from coordinate 85,947,105 downwards.
GGAAATTCCTAGGGGAGTTCTAACATCTATTATTCCAGTCTAAACCCGCACTACTATCTTTCCCAGGGACAAGCGGAGCTAAGAACTATCCTTTTTCAACTCAGGTTTTGAAAAGCTGACACATCAAACCAGCAGACAATCTTTCTGTGTAATGCTGATACTTTCTTTGTCTTTCACTACAAACTTTGCCCAGCCAATCGCAGGGTAGCCCTCTCGGCTGGGCTACAACTAAACATCACAACTGGACATTAACCACTTACGTGGCAATTATATTTGATTTTCCATCTACTGCAATCAAAGTCCAAGTTCCCATGGTTATATTGTACCATTTCAATCATGCATTAGACAATCATGAACTTAACACGACTCTTGTGAGCTTTTGTAAAACATTTCCGATGACAGCTGCCCACAGTTCAAGCACTGGACTTTTCGTCTTCTTCCCAAGCTCCTAGTATAACAAAGCCACCCACAATTACTGCTGTCTGTAGAGAAAAAAAAAGAAAAAAAAAAAGCCCATCAGTTGAAGGTGACACAGTTTGCCCCCCCCCCCCCCCCCCCCCCCCCCCCCCCCTCACCTCTGCAGATTTCAGTAAATAATTTAACATCTGATGTTGAGCAGCTGAATGAACTGCTCTTAAGACTGAGCCAGTTGATCAAACTGTTTTAAATGTTTGGATTTAATTCTATGTATGCACTTTCTAGATTCAAGCAGCATATCATTTTCTTAATGGCTTTGGTCCCTTCACTAGCCATGCATGCACACGCACACGCACACGCACACACACACACACACACTCACTCACACACACGCACATAGAGCTGCACTATAAAGATACAAGAGGGAAATCCAATTTTTTTAGGTAAAACAGACCAAAACCTATTTGTTTGGAATTTACTTGTGAAGGAAACACACAGTAATGAGTAAAGCAGAAAGTTAAGTTTGTGAGGAACTGTTAACTGTCACACATTATTCAGTTCACAGCAATTTCATACTTGATCAGAAAGAATAAAGAAAAAAATCTAGAAAAAAAAATTAGAAAAGAAAAGAGGAACCAGCGCAAACAGCAAAGAGAGCAATTAATCTCCACACTGCCAGATATGTGCTGAAGGATTACTCAGCAACAAGCCCCTGGAGGTGTTTTTTTCTTTCTTTTTGTTTTTTTGGCTTGGCAGACGGCGTACAACAACAAAGTGCACCTACAGAAGAAAGGAGAAGCGGCATGGATATGCCACAGGAAGCTTTACACAGCAGCGGCAGCACAGGGACACCAAAGGCACTTGGGATGGCAGAAAAAAAAATTCGAAAAGATCTCATCGCTTACCGATGTTGGGCGGGCTGTTAGAATACCGCACAGCAGCAGGCAGCGGGCGCAGTGCTGCAGAAGAAGATGAAGGTGAGAGTAAAAACCCAGCACTAGTGGGACTCATAAGACATGCTCGTGAAAGGTCAGTGGGGGTGCTCCCCCACAGGGGTGAGAGTGCTCGACATTTACCTCCCATAGAGATGTCCTTGGCCTGTGTCAGTCCTAAACTGGTGGGCGGAGCAGGGGCTTTCCTGGTTTGAGAGGACGGCGCAGGTTTCGTTGTTGTCGACGTTGCGGAGCTGGGTGGGGCTGACCTGCTGGCAAGAGAACCCTCAGAAGATGGGGCATCCCCTGATTTCTCCGCTCTGCTTCCTTCCAGGTCTGCCGATGGATTGTGAGATCTGTCCATCACCTTTCTGGCACCGGATTCATGGCCGGAGTCCCTTTTTGCGTTCAGAGTGTTCAGCAAGCTGTCCAGTTTTGTCAGACTCTCCTCCAGAGTTTCGCCAGTCACCTCCGACGTCAGTTCCATTTCATTTAGACAAGCAAGGAAAGAATCAAGGTCACTGAGGCACGTGTGCAGTTTGGCAAGGTCAAAGGATGCAATGGCATGAGGTGTGGACGAAGAAACAGACGGCGAGGATGTTGGAGACAAGGAAACGGTTTTATTGCACTGAGTTTCTGATATCACAGAGGAAGGTGGAAGGGTGTCTTTTGACCGACCGGCCTGAACACCATCACCGTTATTGCTAGCACCACTGGGTTTCTGCTCACTGCCACCACTGATGACTTGCTGCTGTAAAGTTTCCCCATCCGGAAGATGCACCTGGCCTGAGCCAGACACGTTTCCGTGTGACAACAGCTTCACCACCGAATGATTTCGCTGCCTTTCAACAACAGAATCAGAGCTGTTGTCCGTGTTGCTGACGGCTTCACTGCTGGCCCTGGAACTGGAAGACCCTTCAGCAGTGTCTGATGGATTGCTGGTGTCCACAGGACCAGAGGAAGGGTTCTCCAGAAGGCTGTCAGGAGGGGGATACTCCCCGTCGTATGGTGCCGACCAATTCCGGCAGGCACGGGCACACTGTTCTAGAGTTATCTTTGCCTGCACAAGATAGTCAGCATAGCTGCTCTCTCGAAGGACGCTTGCGTCATCCGATGCAACTCCAGCAGAGTCTGACGAGGAAGCAGAATTGTCCCCTGCCTGTTTTCTGCACACATTAAACATCTTATTTTATAACCTTGCATGTGATAACGGAATAAGTTGTACTACACACAAAAGCCAAGAAATACACAAAAGCAATTAAGCAACAAATAGCAGAGACCCATTGGCTTCAATATCCTATGTAAATTTTTAAAAAAGATAACACACACGCGCACACACACCTCATCAGTTAACAAAAAACAGTTAACCAATAAACACACTTGTTCACATACACACGCACACACACTCTCTCTCTCTCCTTCTCTCTCCCCTCTCTCTCTCACAACACACACACACCACACACACACACACACACACACACACACACACACACACACACACACACACTCAAAAAACAGCATTCAACCAATTTTTAATGCCTTTTCAAAGGGTTTTATAGTTATGGAAATAATGAAAAATTTACATGTGCCATTGTGACCAAAATCCCTTTAACTAAGCAAAATTAGAATGTTCTACGACTTTTTCTTTTAAAGAATACATTTTGAAAATTATTTTCACAATCTACTTGCAAAATGTTAGTTTTCAATTCGTAATCAACTATTTAGAAGGTCTAGACTATTTTCAAAATATTTTGCACAATAAAAATGTCACAATCTGAGCAAAAACACCCTGGGTTTCCAAAGTAGAAGTGGGTTTACAAGAAAAAAAGACTGCGCTTTCCTGGTCTTGACCACTAAGTATGCAGTCTTTATAGAATAGGATAAGTACACACACACACACACACACACACACACACACACACAGCACGCACGCGCGCACACACACACTTTCTCCCATAAACAAAACTGAGTCACGATTCCTGACAACTAAATAAATAAACTGAACAGAAATCAATCCTTCGGAGCTAGGAAACTTACTACAGTGCAAGAAATGTGGTTAAAATGTGAGAGAGAGAGAGAGAGAGAGAGAGAGAGAGAGAGAGAGAGAGAGAGAGAGAGAGAGAGAGAGAGAGAGAGAGGAGAGAGAGAGAGAGAGAGAGAAAGATGCCACTCTAAGCTTCTCTTCATGAATAGCCTGCTGGGAGGATCAAACTTCCTTTACAGCTGGATACTTCTTTCAGTGTCATGCGGTTCTTTTTAAAGGGAACCTCCCAGGGACCTAAAACATCTCATCCTGAGGGAATCACTTGTTTCAGCCTAACTCATACATGCATTTCAAAGCTTTAACTCACTCTTCAAGAAGCTCACAAAATGACACAAACACAGGGACCACCAAATCACCCCCCACCCCCCCCCCACCCCCATTTCCCATAAGGAAAAAAAAAGGGAAATTACCACACACACACAAAATTTATAACCACCACCAGTGTGTGAACTCTCTTCCCCATAGTGTATGAGCAACAACTTCCCTCCAAACACAGTCAACACAACAATGACAACGGTGATACTGATAACAGAAAATAATGGTGTTGACTGGAGAAAGAAATGGTGGAACAATGAAGCCATTCAACGCACAGACTGCACCCCGGCATGCAAGTCAATTTAGGTTGTAGTGTTCACAATCACCTACAAAACAAAAACCCCAAAACAATCAAAATGGGGGGGGGGGGGGGGGGGGGGGGGGGGGGGGGGGGGGGGGGGGGGGGGGGGGGGGGGGAAAACAAGTCAATAAATATGCACAAAACAATTAAAACAATTCAGTTCATTAATATCCCTTGCTGATATTACCGTCCAATGTACTGTACAGACAAAGGTATCCTTAACTAACAATTTTGTGCAGACAAAGATACCCTTAAATAACCATTTTCAAAAAATCATATTCTAAGAAATTATTAAAGTATGCAATTAGTGTGAAAGCATTAACTCCACCCAATGATTCAAGGTTACTGCAAACCGAAACGCAAACGCTCAAAATGAAGGACTCAAAACAAAAAAACAAAACCAAAAAAAGGTGAATTCAGCTGTGTCTTATCTAACCCAACTTCTACACTTAAAATAATTTGTCTTTTACAAGCCAAATTTCACCGTTTCCTATAATATCCGTTCAGAATTTAACAAGAACTCAGGTTGCAAAACAAAAAGCACAAGTGTAAACGTTGCTCAAAAAGAGGAAAAAATATAAAATGATTCCTTTTCACACCAAATAAGGGCTGAACTCTTCTCAACATCATTTTCAAGAAAGTTTATTAATGAATCGACTGTTCAAAATAAAAGTTCAGGGTTTAAATCCCTACAGAAAAAGTTGTAAATCAGTTTGATGGATACGTTATCGGAAATGACAAAGTAAAAGTACAAAGCTAATTAATTACACAACACACAAACATGTTCACGTCAAGCAGAACATCACAGAATATGTTATAAACAAGGACGGAAACACCTACTGTTAATTCTTCCAAAGCCATATTCTCTCTACTTCCCCCCTCCACCCCCCCCCCCCCCCCCACACCCGATCCTCTTTTTTTCCACCCTCATACTTTTTCCTCATTTCTCCTTTCCTTCTCCTCGCCTCCTCTTCCTTCAAAGTGAAACACTTGGCGCACTTACTGCTCTGCTTTTGCCAGCGTTTCCATTTTTTCTTGTCTTTCCTGGATCGGAATAGACTTCTCCTTCGAGGCTCTTGCCGTGGGGTGCTTTAGTTAGTTCAAGAGGTGTGCTAACACTAGCACTTCTACCTGCCGCAGTTCTAGTGAGAAAACACACACACACGCAAACACATCAATCATGTTAACATGCAAAATATCACAACCAACTGCAGTCTGATGTGCTCTGGGTGAATAATGATCTCTTCTGTGAAATTAATAACATCATGTAACAGAAAGATTTGGTTACAGAAGTGAAAACCTCATGATTCTTGTTAAACAAAATATGTAAATGAATAATCATAAACAATTTCTACAGGTTTCTTTTCATGTTTGTTGTTGTTGGTACTGCTATTGCTGCCCTAACGATCCAATAACAATTCATACAAAAAAAATTTTTAAATATAAATTTCAACCAGTTCATAACTAGACTTTATGATACATGGGTTTCACAGTAACACAGTCCTTCAGATGTTGCTGCACATACATCCAAGTCTGATGCATGTAATGTAAAAGAAAAAGAAAATGATAATGATAGGAGCAATGATCTGATAATCGCAAGTCCCTGTCACATCCATGTGATAATCAAGTGGGTGCAGGGTTTTTTTTTTTCACAGCACAATTACTTTGTTAAATATTCACCCACAGCACATTATGTCAAGTTTAAACATGAGAATAACATAGAAAGCAAGTGTTAATATAAATTCAAGAACATACAGGTTTATTTTCAACTTTTAATAAATGAAAATGATACAAACACAATCCTTTTTTTCTGGGAACTGCTAGACTCAAATATACACAAAGAACAACTGCTCCACATGAGACTTACAAAGAAGTTACTCCATTTATTAATACTGAAAGATTTATAAACTGTATTATGTTTTTGGAGTTCCTATTTATGAAAATTCCCCATCCAAACCTTGCCTTAACTATGAAAAAGAAAACAGTCTCCAGAGTCAAGTGAAACAAAAGCCCTTGACTATTACCAACTTGTACAGTTGTCACGTGTGAGACTGTAGCATCCTTGTGATGGGACGAGGCAAACAGAATTACCAAGTGCTACTATCACTTGGGGGCCGGAATAGCTCAGTTGGTAGAGCGCCGGACTTGTGATCCTGGGGTTGCGGGTTCAAATTTCGGTACAGGGGGATTTTTTCCTCAGAGTTAACATTGGTTAACATTCCCTATACAGTCCTTCGAATGAGACGTTCTGTGTGTGAACGCACGCACATCATCTTGCACACATGTAAAAATCCCATTACAACTTTCAGAAGAGAAGGCCAGTTTGGCTGTTGGTATGGATGACATGTTACACATAGCATGCACCTTCCTTGAAGATGGAGTATGGCTGCCTTAATGGCCAGATAAAAATGGTCATACACACAAAAGTGTCAGAATCTTCAACTCGATGAAGGTGGACATTCAAAGAAAGAAGAAGAAGATCACTGTCTCTCCCGACTCTTGTTTTGCTTGGGCCAGTACCCCTTGTTGAGGTGAAGGAGTGACACCTTAATTAAAGGCTACATCAAGATTCCCACAGAGGAAAAGCAAAATTTACTGAAATTCTAAGGGTATCCAGGGGACATGACCCCCAGCCCTCACCCCTCCTCCGGAAGGAAAAATTTTGAAACCTGTTTTCAAAATGGAGCAAACAAAGCAAATCTCAGCATAAACAGATGTATCATCCAGTTTTTAGTCCACCTACAACATGGATCATATACTCATACAGCTTTGGTCAATTTCTTTCATTTTTGCAGCATTTTGCTGACTCACAATTGTCAAACAAGACAGTATTTTGCTTTCAACCAGACAGATAAAATGATGACGGCCCACTTTCATGAACAAGTCTATATGAGATTTCATGTCATCTGCATCCTTTGCAAGCATACACCAAAATGCAACAAGCACTCCTGACTTTCTTTTTCATTCAAGATTCTTATTTTCACATTCTGCTGAAATACATTAATTCACAGAGTGCAAGCCCTGCTATGTAAAGTTACACTTTCCTTGGAATTCATTCATACTTGCTTGCTTTCAGGAAAGTTTGGCAGTCAAAGGGTTAAACATGATAAACTGAATGTCTCTCCCCTTATCGTAACTTTAAGGCATACAGGAAAGAATATGGTTTCTAAAAAAAAATTTTTTACCTGCCCCACTGAAAAAAAATCCACCATGAAAAAAATGTCAGAAAGCTTGCTGTTATCCTAAAATCAGTGGTTTCTGCAAAACCATCATACCATGTTTGACAGTTATAATCACTTTAAAATTTCTTAACATGCTCTATGGAAGCCTTGTTTATAGTTTCCATAATAAACGTGCAGAAAAATGAAGACGAACAAGAACACTAGAAATGCACTGATAAAGAAATGATGAGACCACTAAATCCCCTTACTATTTCCTTCACACACACACACACACACACACACACACACACACACACACACAACAAGTAAGATAAGCATGAAAGTAATCTTCTTTTTCATGACAGTCCTTTTAGGGATTGTCATGTGACGTAGCCTCACATCAAGGCATGTGACGCTCCATCACATGTAGTTAGTGGTATGAATCATTTCCCCATGCCACAACTAAAAAGGAAGAATATTTATGTGGCTTGACTAGTGTAGCGGGCGTCCCCAAATAATTGTGAGAATGACTCATTAAAGAAACAAATGTGGTCATTGGGTGAAAGTGACCACTGAGAGATAGTTTTAATAAGGGCTGGTAAGGTGCTGGTCATGTGTTTTGAACACTGAGTATGCACTCACTAGGAGGAGGGAGGAAAGAATCAGTTTTAGCCAGCAGATGGCCTAGAGACTCGAACCTGTCAGGACGCTGGTCCTCACTGCTGACCAGTCATTACCAGGTGAGCCATAGATAGTTGGGGAAAGCTACAGGGGAAAACATAAAGAAAAGAGAAAGAAAGAATTCATAATTAAATTGGGAAGCAGGTTACTTACACGAACCTTATTCGTGTTTCAGCCCTTCACCCTTCACCTTTCACCCCGTGAGGTGGTTAAAGATGGCCATGGTGTGGGGAACACACCGGTAGTTCAGCCCAGCAATTAAAGACTCCAGGGAGAGGAGTTGGAACTCATCATCTCTCCAGTGACAGGAGAAGTCGAGGGAGAGGAGTCGGAACTCATATCTCCAGTGACAGGAGAAGTCGAGGGAGAGGAGTTGGAACTCATCATCTCTCCAGTGACAGGAGAAGTCGAGGGAGAGGAGTCGGAACTCATATCTCCAGTGACAGGAGAAGTCGAGGGAGAGGAGTCGGAACTCGTATCTCCAGTGACGGGAGAATTCAAGGGGGCGATACGATGTCTGAGAGAGACAGGGAATCATGACAGTATGGAACGAGTCTTATATCTGATGCAGGCATAGCATCAATGATTGAAAGAATTAATTATTCTCCTGGTCTGGATCATGGGCCAGCGTTATGTGAAGGCCATGACTTTACAGAAACTTGTATTGATGTAAATGGGAAAATTGGTTACAAGGATGCATGTATAAAATCTGTTTATAAATTGTTTGATGTGATTTAGTAAAGTGTTTTTCCCTGAAGGAGAGGGGGAGAAGAAAAAACATTCGGTAGTGCGCCTTTTGGTTGATTGGAAAGATTGCGTGTGCGTATGGAGTAAATGCTGTCATGAATGCGTGTGTGGCAAAAGTGACAGTGTGACAGGGATGAAATGGAAAACACCTTGACAATCACCTCATAGAAAAGATAGCAAAAATTCATCCCAATCAAATTTTCTTTTAAACTGTGAACCTGTTGATGCTAGAACTAAAAGGTAAAAAATCCTTTTCAATGAGAAAACCAATTGCCTATATGACTCACATTCATAACTAAACACTACATCAAGATAAACGGCAAAAGGTGGGGGACAAACGGGGAGTGATTCATTCTTGAAGCCTTTAAAAATACCACACTAACAAAAACCTGTTGGAAAAATAAATCACAGGTGAGTCAACATGGGCATTGGAGATACATGCAAACTTGCACACAGAGCTGGAGTCCACCTGCCCATTCATTCTTTTTTTTTTTTTTAATGAAGACAATGAAATCTGCGTGTACAAAAGAGGTTAAAATACTTAAATATTCCTACTACACACATCTGGCACAAGCAAGCTGATAATTGCTCATTCTTCCAGATGGGGTGGAGAAGAAGGGGCAGAGGAAGTGGGATGGAGTGGGGTATGTGTGCTGTGAGTGGATATCTATGCATACATGTTTGTATAGAGGTGAATGTTTTGTGTATGTGAATGCATGCGCTTGTCTGCATGCAAATGAGTATGCGAATGTGTGCAGGTATTCCTGTCCAGATACATGCCTGTATGTCAATGCATGCATCTGCATAACCAACAACAAAGCAAACACAAACCAGGAGCAGCATTCATAACTGAACATCCCCAAAGGGTTCTTCCATGCTCACATGCAATGCGTCACTACCAAACATGCAAAACTGAGTTGATTATGCCACCCAACACTAACATTTACAATCGGATATATTCCCCTTGGACCTCCTGACTCCCTTCAAGCCACAGAGAAAGCAGAAACAACAGTGAAACACCTTGAACGCATACAGCAGACCAAGCTCAAGGGAGCTAGCCCATACCTGCTTCCAGGCAGTGCACGACCAGAGAGTAGAGGTGAAGGTGTGCTGTGAGGGGAAGGGGAGGGGGCAGGGGCGGAGGCCTGGGGGGAGGGGCCAGGGGCTGGGTAGGTCATGCAGCAGACAGGCCGAAGGGAGAGAAACTTCTCTGCGCTCTTCCATACAGGTCCAGGTCCCGGACAGCTCGCCGCTGACTGACCATCACATGGGTGCAGGGGATCAGATACCTGGGAAATCAATCAAACATACAATGAAGATACCTGGGAAATCAATCAAACATACAATGAAGATACCTGGGAAATCAATCAAACATACAATGAAGATACCTGGGAAATCAATCAAACATACAATGAAGGATGAGTTGTTTAAGGACTCATGGGAATGTGCACATACAAGTGACCTTTATCATACATTCTGGCAAATGATCTAATACCAAGCTCTCCCACTTTCTCCCTCTCAGACATATCAACTTGCCCCCCCCCCCCCCCCCCCCCCCCCCCCCCCCCCCCCCCCCCCCCCTCCGAATCTCTCTTTACTTCTTAGTTTTACACACCAATCCTCACTTACAATAAAACTCTTCTCATTAATACACATACACACACATGCATCCCTTCATTCCTCTCTCTCTAAAAAGGAACCAAGTGTGCTTGCACGCACACTCGCATGCACTCATGCAACATACGCATGCACGTACGCATGCACACAAGTACGCACGTGAGCGCACATACATGCGCACTCACACACATACACACACACACGCGCGCACACACACGCACACACACACACACACACACACACACACACACACACACACACACAGAACTCACTTGAAGACAAGCTGAAACATGACTTCCTCACAGTTCATGTCCACCAGAGTGTAAAACAGTGACAGAGACACCAAACTCAGCTGAAATGAGCAAAAAGCAAGCAATCACATACATTCAATCATCATCCTCATACATCACCTGCTTTCAAATCTGGATTAAAACCACACATACATACACACACACATTTTAATGGATATTACTTCAGAAAACACATGCAAGTTCTGTCAAGCAATAGCTGAAGATCATCACAATAACACTGAATATTTAGACAGCAAACTGTTCAGTTGTTAGCTTCAACCCTGACTACTTTTAATGCATAAGTTTGTGACTGATAAACACTATTTAAAATGAATATTGTTGTTGGCTGGATGGTTGACTGATGATTAACTGACTGATAAGATTCATCAGCTCGGTGGTGTATTGGGAATCGACTTTAACAAGGAGATACCCCTCGCATAGCCCTTCATGGTCATCTGGGTTGTACACATGAATTGAAATGAATCAATAATTGGTTCATCGACAGGTTGACTGACTTATTAGTTGATGGACTGGTTGACTGATTGTTGACTTGATCACAATTAATTTTTAAGTCAGTCTATTACTCATGTTGATGTCTTTTTTCTCCCTTTTATTTCGTCTGCTTGTTGCTTTTACAGAGATCAATCAAATCCAGCTTATCTAAACAACATAGTCCTTCTATGTCTACTATCTGAACAGCAATAATTTCGTCATAACTTCAACAATAAAAGAATCACATCCACCATCAATGGTCCTGTACATCGTTACTTTTCAAATCTTCCTTATCTTACTATCTTCTTATATGAAATTTCAACAATTTCAATGCTAAACACACAAAATCACTCTCTGAAGATAATGGGATTCATACTAACAGCAGTATCACAAGAGATTTGTTTTTAAGAATTGAATTTCATGGTACCGCATAAATTTTCATCTTATGTTCAGAAATGGCAGCATTTTGTTGTTGTTGTCTGTTGATTTAAGAATATTCTTAGTCTTACTAGGAAGGAAGGAGACTGAAACGAGTGGAGGGGGGGGGGGGGGGTAAAAAGAATTGGAGTTTGGTGAGAGAGATTTCCAAGGCATCCCTAAATGAACATTTTTCAGCTTGCTCAAATAAGTTATCTGAAAACAAGCGGGGATAGAGTGGCGTGATCAAAAGAAGAAACAAAGTCTAAAGAAACATTGTCTTGAGCCATTTATCTAACAACATTCTGATATACAAGAGTGGAGAATGTGAAAAACCAAACCAAACCAAACCAACCTTTGTATTGGAATTGATGCGAGTGATGAGGGATTCGAGAATCAGAATCTCATCATGACGCTCCGTCAGCACAAAACGCAGGAATGCACGGATGAGATGTGGCTCCGAAATCCTTCGCAGAAACAGATCCAGATAGGCTGTGGCCGTCATCACCTCGTCTCGAGAGTTCTGAAGACATACAGTGTTACAACGTATTGACTGCTTGTTGCTTGGATTACCATTTGAAGTAATTTTTTTTTTAATTTCACTTTATCTCCCTGTCAGTTTCGCTTTCTACAAGACTCTCAATTAAAACATTACTTTCAAAAAAATACTGAACGGCAAGTCAAACGAGAGTCAAGTCAAGAGTCAAGTCAAAAAAATTTGAATATTAATCCACCTGATATTTTATTTGTCTTGATTTTGTTTTGGTCTTTTACAAACTTTAAAATCCTCTTCTTCGGCAGTTTTCCAACTCTCTATACCCATACCCAAATAAAGAATGCTACCTTGAAGTCTTTTTTTTTATATAGCATACGGACACACTGATGAGTAGTGCTTCCATGTGTAAAATCACCACGTCTTTTTTTTGTTTAATAAAAGACTGAAATTAATCACAAACTCTCATTTTTCTCTCCCTCCACTGCCCCTGCATAATGGCCGACTTGTGTGCCAGTGTGATGCCCTGCAGGAGATAAAAACCTCTCTGCCAGCTCAGAGCCTGGTCCTCTCCTAGACTGCCAGCTTCATCTCAGACAGCACACATGCCTTATAATACACCTAACATGGTTCACATGGTTCTTGCAGGGCATCGTTTGTATAACACCTTCTTAGAAGAGCAATTTTGTTTGGTGATTTGAGGAGCACCTCGTTTGGGCACCCACGCTTTGTTCTGTGCTCTTCTGGCAGGCTCTAAACAGTGCATCGCCAGTGACAATTTCATCACCAGTGACAATTTCATCACCACTGATAATTTCATCCCACTGACTAAAACCATAATTTCAGGAAAACCGAGCAATGACTTGGTCTACTCTTCCCCCTTATTCTCTGGCAAGGGAATGTGGGATATCTCCCATCACACAGAGTGACAGACTTCCCTACTCTTGATGATGGGTACTCTCAGAATCCTGGCAACTCCCTGAAGAAATGTCACGCATTTCAGCAATCTCTTCTTTGGCTGCTTCATATGGAAATACCTTCCGCCATCAATTACACTTGGATTTTTACACATTCATTTCTGTTGTCTCAGAAAGTCACTTTTCATCTTGGAAAATGCCTTATCCAGTAGTAGATGACAGCATGGGAGGGAACAGGTGTTAAACTAATTCATTCTTAAGTCAGCAATAAACATGACTGATGCATTTACTACTGACTTCTCATTTTCTTTTCTCATTAATGCACACATGAAGTCTCCCTAGCCAGTAATTTCAGTTTTTCATAAGACATGCAAGATTTAAACAGAAAAAAACATATGACGTGCATGATTTAAAAAAGATCTGTCCATCAATTTCTTTACTGATGAGCCCTTTTAACATCCAATTATTTAATGAAGGAGGTGTTTTTTTTCCCACACATTGTGCAGTCTCTATAATCAAAGCATAGCACCTTTAAAACAAAATCCAGCAAAATGTTTGGTGTCCCTATGTCCAAGATGACTACCCTACATGTACTTTTTCTGTCCCAGTATCTGAAATACCACATCAGCTTTTGAAGAAAAACTGTAAGTATTACCATTGATTTCTTCCCCCTGTAGAGTCTGAATTTCAGCAGTTTAGCTCCATCTCCAGATCTTTCAAGCTTTAAGCCACTTTAAATTAACAAGTGGGAAATAAAACAGATTTGGAATTAATTCTTTTTTCCATTATCATTAGTGGAATATATTGAGAACAACTCTATCCATGTTCTTCTTTATACTTGCATCCCATGAGGGTAATACAAGTGTACTTCCACCAATGTAAGTGATGGCCTTTCATCCTATACAGATTCTTAAGGTCTGGTTTCCCTAACTGCACACTGCATACTGAGACACCGGCACTTCCCAGAAGCAGACATCCAATACAGAAGAACCATCCTCTATAATTAACAGAAATTCCATCTGACAATCACTGTGAACATCAAGAGAATGTGGAAGATGATGTGTGACAACATTCTGAGCCACCTTTAAGAGAGCCTAAGGGAAGAAGAGCATTCTAGAGAGAGTGTGCATGTGTGTGTGTGTGTGTGTGTGTGTGTGTGTGTGGTGTGTGTGTGTGTGTGTGTGGTGTGTGTCTGTGTGTCGTCTGTCTGTGTGGTCTGTGTCAATGTTTGTTCTTCAATTTCACCACTCCTCACAAAAAAATGATACTAGACAACAGAAGAAGTATGTGAGCGGCATGAGGGTGTGCACACAGGTGAGTGTATACTGCATGTGAGGGGTGAAAAGGAAGCACCTAAATTTAACACTTGTGCAAGTATACTTGTTCTTTCCGCGTTTCATTTATTTTGTGCTCATCTTTGATATTCTTCACAGCAAAAACAGGAGAAAGGATAGGGATCCGGAGATGTGTGTGTGTGTGTGTGTGTGTGTGTGTGTGTGTGTGTGTGTGTGAAGCATGTATGTGTGTATGAGAGAGAGAGAGGAGAGAGAGAGAGAGAGAAGAGAGAGAGGAGAGAGAGAGAGAGAGAGAGAAAGTGAGTGACTCAGAGTGTGTGTGTGTGTGTGTGTGTGTGTGTGTGTGTGTGTGTGTGTGGTGTGTGTGTGTGTGTGTGTGTGTGTGTGTGAGAGAGGAGAGAGAGAGGGGGGGGGGAGGGAGTGAGTGAGAAAGAGAGGGTACTGGAATGAGTAATAGATTTTGGGTGGCAAGGTTGGGATGGGGTGAAGACACTAGTGAGAGGAAGTGGAAGGGAAGAAGAGATTGAGGTTTTCTGATGATTACATGATAATATTTCATAGAGTTAAATTTTTCTTTTCTCATCTATCTTTGAACTGATTTTCTGATAGTCTGTCAAGGGTTTGTGAAATGTCAGCAAAAGCAAAGGTTCATTAGATAACAAACTGGTTTCACTCAGTCTGTCCCTGTGCATGTGTGCTAATCATGTCTGTCTGTATTTATGTACAGGTCTCTGTAAGTCAGCCTAACTATTCCAGAATATGGTAAGATTTCTTCTTAAGATAATGAATTCAACATTCATACAAAGAGGGACAATCAATAATTTTTTTTTTTTAAAAACAACAACAACAACAAAAGTAGAGCAAATGATTACAAAAATTTAAAAACAAATACACTTCTCAAATACAAGTGAATTAGAACCAGTAAGTGTCAGTCTGCTTTAAACAATTATAGATTACGTGAATTTGTTCTTAAAAAACCAAGATTATACCAAATGAAAATTCATATAAAGTATGCAAAATCATTTTCATACCTGCTTTAGTGCTCACTCAGTTACCGTTGTCATAGAAACAATTGGGAATAAATGTCAACCAAAAGAAGATTTTAAGGTCCTGGTGATTTGCAGGAAATTACTGAACTTTACAGATACTTCTGTTTCCATATCTAATGAAAACAACAATCCAAATGACACCCTCTCCAACAACAAATCTGCTCTTATAAATCCTAAAATCCACAAATAATTTTCCGTCACAAATCTGTCTGAACAAACAATCGCCCCCTCTTCCAAAAGCAGATGACCTTACATTGAGCATTGACATATTTATCAAATCTTCGAGCAGGCTCTCTGATCAGTACAGATCACCCAGTGATTGAACAAATGACTGCCTGATGCTCTTCTCCTCCTTCCCTTCCCCTTCCCCTACACCCTCCCTCCCTCCCTTTTCCCTGATCCCTGCGTATAAAGTAAACTGCACTTGTACAGAAGGATATGTGCATGCCTGAGCTACAAGTATGTTTCTGGTGCAAGCACACAACAAGAACCCTTTTTCAAAAAAAAAATCTGTTGTTACTCTTTTTCTCTTGATTTTCTTGCGTGCACATATAACACAAATTTTGGCAACAGAGATTGTGTTAAATGAACACACCAAATTTCAAAATGACAAAGTGTTGGACGGTGACTTTCACACAAAATGGGACACTCCAAATACACAAAATGCCGAACACATGCACGTAATAACTAATTCCATTAAAAACAGAAAAAAGGAATGGGGAAACAGGAAGGGTTGGAAGGCACCCTATCTGAACACCAATACACACCAAAAGTGAGCGGTACTCCAGAGGAAATATGTACACCAGGCAATCATTTTCTTCAAAAACCTATGATTACATTCATCATCCAACTACATGTGCAAAAACAGCTGAAAAAAAATTATATACTATATATATGTCCACACAACGTGAAATGAAAAGGCAGCAGCCAAAAAGAAAGCAAACGTCCATGCATTTGATTAACTGACATCTTCATTTTCATTGTTAGAAGTGGTATATGTTTGCTTGGTAAGTTATGCGACTGTTATTTACGTGTATGTATCCTGCATATGTGTGTATGTGTATCCATATCTTTGCACACCAATGTATATTTCTGGTTCCTGCCTGCATGCTTCTGTGTGTGTGTGTGTGTGTGTGTGTGTGTGTGTGTGTGTGTGTGTGTGTGTGTGTGTGTGTGTGTGTGTGTGTGTGTGTGTGTGTGTGTGTGTGTGTGTGTGTGTGAGAGAGAGAGAGAGAGAGAGACAGATAGACAGAGACAGACAGACACAGACAGAGAGAGAAAGAGCACATGCACATGCATGTGTTTGTTCTCACTGCTGCTGCTGTCAGTGTTACAGTGGTTTACAATTCAGGGATTCACAAAGAATTCCTTCGAGGTGGATGTTCAATGCTGTAACCACTTGGCCATCATGCCTCTTAAACTTAGGCCCCACATCAGCTTCACTGCACATCTGCTCGGCTCGAATATCCTGCAGCAATCTTACAAAATAGTGATGCTCGTCACTTCAATCTCATTCTGCTGATACTTGAATGCCTGTGGAGGTAACTCACACTGTCTTTATGCTGACCATTTCCTTGAAAAACTAAGACATTATCTTGTTCTTTTCTTCTGAAAAATTATCACCACCGTCTCATGAGCACAAGTGGATATGGCTGAGCACAAATGGATGCGACTCTTTACATACATGTTTGTCACAGTTTCATCGAGAAAGGGGGTAGAGGGAGAGGGTTTTTTTTTTTTGTGGAAGGAGAGAGACGGATGGAGAAGTGGGTTATCTTCAGTCTTTTTATACATGTTTATCACAGTTTCATCAAGGGAGGAAGGGGCAGAGGGAGAGGGTTTTTTGGGAGGAAGGAGAGAGAGAGAAGGGCAGAGTGGGTTATCTTCAGTCTGTTTTATTCACACCATAGTTAATTTTCAGCTGTTTTTTTGTCTGGTCACAAAAGGCACCTTTACTGAACACAACAATAAACCATCTTGTTTCACAAAAGTAGGCTTCCATTGCCTTATATAACTTCATCATTAAACATGGCCGCCAACCTTCTCACGTCAAAATTCAGGAACCACGGGATGACAGAGGAAGATGGACAGAAGAAGGGGCAGTTTGACTTTTGATTAACAGCATTTGTAATCTCTTTCCCCCCCCCCCCCCCCCCCCCCCCCCCCCCCCCCCCCCCCCCCCCCCCCCCCCCCCCCCCCCCCCCCCCATTTCAGTTGACATATGTGGAGTTTCATGAAAGTGCATACTCCTTACATAAAATTACTAACATGAACATAACATCATTCAGGCTTTCTTCTGCAAGACTGTATCATCCCTGTTAAAAAATCATCCCCGAAGTACCACATTTTCAAACAAAACTTTAAAATTCAAGATTTTTCCACAAAGTTAAGGATTTCAAGTATAATTCTGAATTCCAGAAAAATTTGGGAGGGTTGGCAGCTACGATAAAACACTTTGCTGGGTTGTAAGTGGACTTTTCCCTGAAGCTGGAGTATGGCTGCCTTTATGGCAGGATTTTAAAAAACGGTCATACACACAAACCTCCACTCCCTTTGTTGGGTAGATGGGATTAATCTTTGTCTGTCCATACAGGGAGTGTCCACAGGAGTATAAGCCTGCGTACCCAGAAGAAGTGCTCTCTCTTAACGAGCAAGTTACTATGGCACAGCAACCAACCCTCACCTTCCTTTCTTTTTATTGATCAAAACGGATTTCACAACAATTTGTTGACTGGGCCAACTCCCTTGTTGCTGTACACCAAGTGCAAGTTGCACACGGACATAGTTTTATCCTCTCATCCAAAGGACTATCACCTATACCACCACTTACCTTCACATGGACAGGAGGAGAATGAACATGTGAAAAATGAACCCGGCTGACTAAGATTCTCTCTATTCCTGAGCAATTGTATCATCTGCTCCCGTACCTTTCTAACTTTATTTATCAACCGTTTTGACCAATGAAATAAGCACTGCTTACAAAATCCATTAGACAGTGGGTGCATGACCCATGGGACAAAAGAATCCACAGATCATAGGAATCACCGAAGTCATCTTCAGACAGACATACATCACATTAAGTCAGAATCAGTGAGTTTCTTTAAACCATTACCCTCTTTTTAGTTTACATCCCTTGGCTACATTTTCCTAGCAACAGCCATAACACTGCATGTTGTAAATAGTAACAATAAAAAAACATATGGAGAAAATTTGTGTAAACCCAACCCCTCCTTCCAGTCGACACCTTCCCCTCCTCCCTGAACACAACCACAACATGCATCTTCTCTGAAAAGAACAAACACAACACATGCATGCAAATGTGAGATTTTCGAGACCTAAGCTAATGTAAATAAGTTCCACAAATGTATGCTTGTAATGCAGTCATGCCGTTATTTGTGCATGCATACACACACACACACACACACACACACACACACACACACACACACACACACACACACACAAGAGCACTCATATTCAGTTCATGCACATGGATTCTCTTTTCCTTTCTGTCTGACAGTTTCCCTCTCTCAACACATCAAATTTTACTTTAAAAAGAAAAGAAAAAGAAATTAAGGCAAAGAAAGCAACACTATGACTAAAAAGTAATAGCATAAATCAGTAAAAGCCTGCCACCAATCTCTCCCTAAATTCACTAAAAAGAATAAATAATCCTTTAATGTGTGCACAACCATGTGAAGGGATACCTGGAGCATGTGAGCGTACATGCATGCATGTATGTTGTGTGTGTGTGTGTGTGTGTGTGTGTGTGTGTGTGTGTGTGTGTGTGTGTGTGTGTGTGTGTGCTTGTGTGTGTCTAATTACATGCATTTTTTTTTTTTAAACTTCCCACTGGACATCCCATTTAACTGATTTACTACTACACCTAACACATTCCAACCTTATAGTTACACTTCCTTTCATTGCATCAAACTGACAATGCCTTTATTCCCCAAAATGTCTTCATAAAACTGTTCACTTTATTATTAAAAAAAAACCAACTAAACAATTGAATAAAAGCAATGTACAAATCCACTCAAAAACAGTGAAACTGGTGTGCCTACAGTTGGTTTACGAAGCCCCCAAACCAAAATCTGCTTCAATCTCCTGTGGGAACTCTCTTGTAGGTGGTAATCTTATCAATAATGACTTGTCATCCCGCTTACACAGTCCACATTTTGCTGTTTTTCAATCCAGAGCGTCTGGGCATTTTCACCTTAAGAGAAATTACAGCATATTTGTTGTTACACAACTTTCGTAGGCGAAATGCAAATAAGAATGAAAATGTGACCCACTTTATTGATGCCGATCAGAATCCTCAAACAGATCAAAATATCGGAAACAACGACATTACACTGCGGACAGCATAAAGCTTAATGGCAGCAGAATGCTAGTACTAACATTTGTACTGTCTAAACAAACCCACTCCATGCAAGCACTCACAAACACATATTCAACATTGTCTAAATGAGTTTAAACACACACTCTTCACATTGTTTACAGAAGTTCTCGCTCAAGCTCATTCTCTCCCTTTCTCTTTCACAAACACACACACACTGTCTAAACAAGAAACACACACACTGTCTAAACAAGAAACACACACACACATATAACATGCAAACATAACAGTCATCAAAAGAATAAAAGAGGTGATCCTAGCTAGTCCTGACCTGCTTAGGCCCCAAAATACCCCCCACCTCCCCACTCTCCCCCACAGTAGTAGAGCCCCAATTTTCTGCAAAGAATGGATGTTTTCAGTAGTATAAACATGGTGACATTCTTAAAATAACTCCTCCGATACTCCTCTTTCTTGTATTAACCAAGACCGGATTTAGGGTTTACTGTCATACTTTTTGTCTGAATCTATGTAAATGCCTATTTTTACAAAAATGAAGCCAATTAGCAAGTGATTTGATTGATATTTTGTGAATGTGACAATCTTTTATGTTTTGCGAATATGAATATCTATGTATTACAAACTGTCATTAAGATAAGTTTGAATGTAGAAAACTAAGATGGGATGGAGAAGAAAAAAAATCATGACTTGAAGAAAAACACTATCTCAAAAGTTTTGCTTTTTGGCTGATAGTCTGCAGGAACACAATATCTCGGGTATTGACTTTTCAGAATCAGCCTTAGACTGATGTTTGAGAGTTTCTATATGACATTGACTATTGTCAAACCCCTGAAGCCTTACTGAGATACTGTCAAATACAGCTTACAGAAGAAAAAAAAACTTCGTCTCAAACTAAAGTCAAAGGCTCGTCTTTGTATATTTTGAAAGGTATTGTTGACCACCAACCACCATCATTTTTCTTTTCTTGTTTTCAGGTCTGCTAATCTAAGGTGGGAGTGATAGTTTCACACAGTCATCAAAGAAAATAAAACAAATGATGTGACATCTTACTTTTCAACCAGCCAAGATTCCATAGAGATTTTTATACCCCAACAGACTTATGAGGGAAAAAAAAAAAAGAGTCTCATCTTACAATGTTCATCCTTGAGTTCGCCAAGACATGGATAACAGAGGTACGAATCGTAGGTATACGACTTCATACTGAACATTTTCAATACAGAACAATGTAACCAAGTTAATCTTGAACATTTAAAACGTAGAAAAACAGGTGATTTTCATTCAAAAGAAAATATTCAGTGCAGCAGCAATTTAAAAAAAAACAAAACAATAAATGAGCTTCTTGAAGGCATACAACCTACATCTGATTCTCGAGACATTTTTTTTTCACCCTTCACCACATCCAGAGAAGATTTTCCTCCCCTCCACCACCACCTCCTTCCAAATCCAACCCTTCCTGTTCCCCATTCTACCTCCACCCCCTAATACCTTACCCTGACATCAGATGCTAAAAGGATATAATTCACTCTTACCTTATTGACACCCCAAATTAACAGTCGGTTTACTGCAGTTTTGGACAAACGTTTCAGATTTGGAATTTGCTAATTTCTGAATTTCTGACTTGGCACCTCGACGCTTTCATAATATCATCAACTAATAACAGTTCCACTGCCCTTTCCTCTGTCCAACATGCCCAATCAATATAGAGTTTAATTCTGTATGAATGCAAGAAAGCTTTTCCCAGCAAACTGAATGTGTTTGATTCATAACCAACATAATCTAATTCGGGTTCATGACTATCACACAGCCTACAAAGACAGCAGCGAAGGCAATGATTATCCACGGCTGAAGGGTTCCATGTGCTGCCAGTGAGTTTTGACAATTTTATTACTCTACTTTGAACGATGTTCTTTATGTTTTCATTTCATCACTAACCCTTAAAAACGGTTTGTCTGCGAACAAAAGAAAAATGTGGCAAGTAACAATTGGGTAAAGCCTGTAACCTCCAGCATGACAGTCAAATCGCATTTGAAAATCATAACTTCAAACAGGAAAACAATAACAAGAAGAAAAATTAAAGCTGTCACTTTCAACATGGCTGGTGTTAGTTTCAAAACGAATAATTTTTCATCACAAAGCCAGTTTGGTTAGACTGGGCAAACAGAGTACACACATAAATAAACTGCCATGCCTACAGAGTGAGGAAGACAACAGCTACTAACAAAATCAAATCAGCAGAGGGGGGCAGGAGAGATTGCAAACTTCTACCATACTGCCCCTACCTCCCCCCCAATTTTTTTTTTTTTTTTTTTTTTTAAAGCGTCATATTGCAAAAAAAAATAGAGAACAAAAAAATGCACCACAGCCATCTACAAAGCTCTGTGTCAAAGAAGGGAAAAAACAGCGACAAGGACAAAACCCCAGACATTCAGGTGGCCATACAGGGCTGCCCCTGCAGGCCAGCAGCCTGGGGAACAGGTCTACTAACCATGAAGACGGCAGTGTCCAGCAGAGGGATAGGGAGGCCAGAGATGTCCTGTCAGTCAGAGGGAGGAGTCATGACACAAGATAGACAGGAAACAAATGAAGAAAGAAGTAACTCATACATAGTTATCAGAATGATGAAAATCAAACAAATCACAGAAACAATGATAAATAGCACTAATGATGAAAATCGTTTACCCACAATAAAAACAGGAAGACAGAGGGGTAGAAAATAAACAAACAAAAAAGCAAATGGCAAGCAAGACGGGAAGACTGACTAAAATCACGGACTTTCTTTTACACATCAGCTGACATCATCTCAACAGCTAAAACCAATGAATCAGTCAGAAAAAAGTGTTAAATGCGTCTTAGTGAATTTCTACACCTCCTCAATCTTACGCAACAAAAAAAAAAAAACTTTTTAAAACTAAAATGAGAGAGACAGAGAGAGAGAGAAGAAGAGAGAGAGAGAGAGCGAGAGAGAAAAAGAGAGAAAGTAAATGTAATTCAAAAAGAACACCGAAGACTGCAGAAATCATGTCCAAATATTCTGCATTAAATACAAGTAGTTTCATTCATATCATACATACTGTCATTCTTCAAAATTACATCTAACTTTTGTTCCTTATCCCACTAGTTCCATTTATTTCTCACTGAACCTTTTCTTTTGTATCATTATATGCATTACTAATCGGATGTTTTGTTTCCTGAATATTTGTGAGCTCGTGAACTCACCGCAATTCACAGTCTTCGACTTGTTATCACAGTCATTTGTTCTCAAGCATAGTTAACATCAAAAACATTGGCAGACAGACATCATATTCAAACGTAAAGTTATGCAGACACTTCAAATTGATAGACTGGTTTTAATTTTGTTGAGTTTGAGGTAGTTCATGTAAAGAAAAATAAAACATAACTATGGCTTCTAGAGTTACAGCCTTTGAATCAGACTAGTTTCATGCTGAGTTACTAGCAGTCTCATAAGAATTGCATTTAAATGACAGGAAAGGAGCATGTGAAATAAAGGTTCATGAACAAGAATATATCAAGAATGAAGTCAATGGGGGGCAAGACAGAGAACAGAGTAAGTAATAGAGCAAGGGAGTGTATCAAGTAACATTGCAAGGGAGTGTATCAAGTAACAGAGCAAGTGACAGAGAAGAGAGACAAGGATAGAATGAAAGTCAGCAGAGAATGAAAGAAACATAATAAGACAGAGACAGAGAGACAGATTCTAATCTTAAGCTAGAATTCCACACAAAGTATGCTTAAGTTCTAATATGCACAATCATATGCATACACACCATTATATCAAAACCTCTTTCTATGAAATAAGCCAGCAAATCAATTCTCATGTGAGCCAACTTTAAGTCAAACATAATAATCCAAAGATAAAGTGTCATTCTACATGATTTACTTCTTTTCTTTTTTAGAAAAAAACATTATAAAAAACACACAAACTTTGTTTCAGAATCAGCTACATCACAGTCCATCCCTGATGATGTAAAAGAAAATGTGCACAATGTACAATATAAGTAACGCTGGCTATCAGCCCTAAGTGAAGTGTGCCAGTACCTTTCACGAATACTGTATATATCACACTTAATGGAAAATGCTACTAAGAGAAGATTTGATTTCTGTGTGGAAACCCACAAGGCAATGTTTGGCATGGAATGGTGTGCACAACAGATCAACAATTATCTGAGCTGTGTGGACACTGAACCAAACATGGTTCGGTTCATGTGTACAAGGTGACCTGCACCTTGGTGGCTGCTGAAACTGATTTCACCTTACATATAGAGCAGCCTTTCAAATTTTAAGGCAACCTGGTCAAAATGAGGGTACGTACCATCCTAAGAATCCAGACATTATAGTACAATAAAAACAATGCTTATCTGAAGAGCATTAGGACTGCACACACTCTGCCAAGGTGGACAGATTCAAGAATCACCCTTCCAGTCAGTTCATGAATGAAAAGAAAATCAGTTTTCTGGGGATGTACGACTTTAGAAATAAATGAGTTACTTTCCAAATATCTTTTTTAAAATAGGATTCAGAAAATATGAAACACCAACCTTCGTATCACTAGAAAGTTTTGAAGTTCCATGAAAATATATTACTTTGAAGATAAATATCCACTCATAATAGTTACTTCACTGTGTTCAAGCATAACAGAAAAGGTGTAATAATCTTACTGAACGGTTTCAGGGTTCACCACTTTATCCCATAACATACAGCTAAACGAACATCTAATGGCTTCAACTTTGAGCACACACCATGTTTCCACCAAGATTTGTTTAAAAATAAAATCTATTTTGTACGCTCTTCTGTAAAATCAAATGTGTAATAATCTTGCTGCACAGATTCAGGATGCATCCTTCCATCCTGGCCAGAACCAAGGATTTATTGGATTTCACCTTGGGCCACTTCTATCTTTCAACCAAGTGGTTTCAATACCTTTTGTTTTCTTTTTCTTTTTTCTTTTTCTTTTTTGCATTAGTTTAATCAGTATAGCCTAGCTTAACTCACATGCCATTTCAGGGCTATCAAATCTGAGGACAAAAAGTAATCTTGCTGATAGACAAACAAACAGAGAGACATAACTTCTGCGAAACAAAACACAATAAACACTTCAAACAAATATCAAACATTTCACTTGAATAAAAATGATACATTTCAAACAAATATCAGAGCAATGTAGCTAAAGAACATTTTAAGGGAACATGCTTAGATACTTTTCCCAACTTAAGCCTAGAGGTAACAAAATATTTATGCAGGTAAACAAAATACGACCAGTGCCACGAACACCACCACCAAATGATTTTTAAATCCATTTCCCAGTATCAATGAGCATCACTAGCCACAACTGTTTTAACATTAAAAGAAAACAATTGCTATCAATCGAGTAAAAGGCATTTAAACTGTGACTGACAAATTTAATTTTAACTGCTGCAAAATAAAAAAAGTTACATACTCTCATGTACACCAGCTAAATACTTCTATTCACACACACAAATGCACACACATACAGACGCGTTACTTTAGCAATAGCTCTACTATGAGCAAGGTTCTGAATTTTCTGAAGCAACAACCTTGCTTCAATATTAAGAATTAAAAACATTTTCCCAAAACTCAAACTCTTCCCGAGCAACTGGAAAAAAGTTTTCAGAGATCAAGTACAAAAAAGCATGATACAGATATTAAACTTTCTTAACGTCTCCATACAGAAGAAAATGCCTGAGCAAGAATCTGGATAAGAGAACAGCAAGTCTACATGTCCCCCACCCCTTGATCCTAATTGCACCCATGCATGCGTGCGTGCGTGCGTGCGTATGTTCCTAATTAACTGAATGGGGGAGAGAGGGAAAGAGAGGGAAAGAGAGAGAAAGAGAGAAAGAGAGAGAGAGAGAGAGAGAATGAGAATGTGTGTGAGTGTGTGTGTGTGTGTGTGTGTGTGTGTGCGTGTGTGTGCGTGTATGTGTGTGTGTGTGTGTGTGTGTGTGTGTGTGTGTGTGTGTGTGTGTGTGTGTGTTGTTTATAATGACTAAATCCCAAACCAAGCATGGAAAACAAATTGTTTCTATATGCTAAACACAAGTTTATCAAATGCCCAGCACAGTCATGAATTTTACGCTAAACATAAACACTTGTTTAAACCAAAGGAATAATCACAGCTTCTGCTCTAAAACAGTTCAAGTCTGGTATTGATCTTCAGCATAGAAAAGCAAACTATAGAGTCAAGGTAATGACCATGATTTATCATTTTCAACTCTTCAACAAAACATGCAATTCCAGAAGTGGCAACCATGCAAAAAAAAGTTCCCCCCCACCCAAAAAAAAAAAAAGAGAAAAAAAAGAAAGTCAAGAATAACATCATTTTTGTGAAAATTACGATGACCATTATCATTATTAAAAAAAGAAATTATTTGATGTTATTCTTGACTTTCTTTTTTTAATAATGATCATCGTAACTTTCACAAAATATATAAGAAAAGGTGTGGTCCTGAGACCAAACATCTCCATAACAGGGAGGAAAAGACAAAGTGACACTACACTGCCGCACGCTACGTTCCAGCACCCATGTGTCACAGCACTTTCTCACAGTGTACATGTGCCACATTTTCATGCTCATGCATCCCAACAGTGACCCCAAAGTGCTACTGGTCTGGAAAAGCAAGCTGGTTTGTCCCCCTCTTTCCATATCGGTACATTCAATCCCTCTTTTAAAAGAAAAAAGATTGATAAAAAGGTTACCGAGTCCTTTGCATGTAAATTTCAATCTGTTTGCACAAACCTCTCCACACCTTTGTTATGTAATAGAAAATACTGCTCCGGAATCTTTCCATGTGTATATATATATATAGGTGTGATAGCCAAGTGGTTACTAGCACATCGACTTAAAGGATAATGAGAATCCGCAAGATACTGTTTTGAATATTTACAGCACCAGATAAGTTATGAATAAGATTTTCAAACATTTTCAAACACCCACAATGACACATAAATAGACCTGGTATCTAGGAGTTCTGTGTCTGTTACATAGGTGAAGGATCAAATACACTTTGAAGATCTACAATCCATATCAGTGTCTGGCTTGTAACAGAAGCACAAAGCAGCACAGACTGCATAAACAACTGTATATGGACTAACTCACAGGATATAAGTAGTCACACACTTACAAACTCACAGAAAAGAGTAAACATGTAAGGTGCCACCCAAAACACAAAAGATTCAGAGGTCTGCTGAATAAATCTGTTTTTCTTTTCTCTTTTAATGTAATTGTTGGAAGAGCTAAAATGACAGTCCACTAATGGTAAAACAAATATGTTAACATGATCTTCGCAATGACTGAAATACACATCTTTTCCCCCATTCCATCTTGTTATTACATCACCAGAAAACAAAAGCAATAAAAACAATGACCATATCTTTCAAAAACATCTTGCAAAACAAATTGAAGTCATCCTTTGAGAAAATGAACCACCCTGTGAACTTACTGCACAAGATGTCGAGTCCAGATACCCAGGAGACCTGACAGAATCCTGCAATGCCATGCATTACATACCTGGTGAAGAGCAGGTCCCAGGACAGGCAAAAGGAACCCGTGTAGATGAACTTGATCAGCTGATCCCTCACCAGGGGATGGGCCACCTGCCAGTGGATTGCAACTGTATTAGACTTGATGGTACGTATCGTAAAAAGTTCATTGGTGTGTGTGTGTGTGTGTGTGTGTGTGTGTGTGTGTGTGTGTGTGTGTGTGTGTGTGTGTGTGTGCCACTTTCCCATTTCATTACGTTATTTTTTCCATTTATTTGTCAAAATGAACCCATTTTGTAAACATTTTTATTTTGTGTGGTTGCTTTTTTTGTGTTTTTTTTTTTGAGGGGGTGAGGGGGGCATGAAAAAAGACGCTTTCCATTAATCTATTTACCATCAACCATTAAAGTATCC
Organism: Conus ventricosus; assembly: GCA_018398815.1. NCBI lineage: Eukaryota > Metazoa > Mollusca > Gastropoda > Neogastropoda > Conidae > Conus > Conus ventricosus. The sequence goes on along the minus strand of CM031601.1, from coordinate 85,919,648 downwards.
ACATGCATATTCATATTCTCCTTCTCTCATACCTGCACAACAGCATTGCAGAATTCCAGTGAGTTCAGAAACATCTGTAAGTCTGGAATTCTCTGGCAGTCTTCCTCTGTCAGCGCAAACCAGTCCTCCGACGCTGGCGTGATCTTTCTGGGCAGGGACGAGTACAACCCACTGAGGCCTGTCGCCAGCACCTGATGTCATTCAGAACACCACCACACATATGAGAGAAAAAAAGAGCCAACAGACCCACATGTCAAGATGTTTTATAACCTGGACAACTATGGAGGTCATATCAGGGCACTGAGAACCCACCCACATAAAGAGAAACCAATACACACACACACACACACACACACACACGCACACACACGCAACGAGAAAAAAAAAACCAATCAATTTAAAGGAAAAAAATTCAACTCAATGGGACCTTTCAAAAACAACTTCCTTTGAAAAATAAACGGATGATTGAAAGGTGGGAGTCTTTCTCTGGATAGGAATCTGGTTCAGGAAGAGTAAAAAGTGTTCCGGAAAAACAGACCTCTAAATGGAAAGTTTTTTGTTTGTTTGTTTTTCACTTAGGGGGTGCTCTGTGGATTTAACTGTGCGTACCCATAACTCTACTTTTTAAAACATGGTTAAGCCACATAAAAGTGCTCCATCTCTTTTAGTTTTACACTAGCTCTGCCGTCTACCATTCTCATCTTGACTTTCCTGAACTTGACTTCTGGCTTAACATATTGTCATCACAGACATCAAAAATTTAACTTCAGTGACATTATTGTAAGATGTTATGAGATAAGGTTCTGAGTGAGTCGAAATCATTATAAGACAAAATGAAAAGAAAATGGTGCTGGATGGAGTATTTCAGAAATCAACTCAACACAAAAAGACAACTATGGCTTAAAAATGCAGACATAGCTGAGGACACACACACATACACACACACACACACACACACACAAACACACACCTGTACACACACACACTCATACACACGAGCACATGGATACACACACACACACACACACACACACACACACACACACACACACACACACACACACAACACACACACACACACTCTCTCTCTCTCTCTCTCTCTCATACATACCAAAGCTAATAATTTGTAAAGCAAAATAAACAATGTAAAAGAAACTGCAACAAGATAGTCACCTCTGACAAAATTCTCAAGCAAAATCCCATTTTGCTTAATTATCCTCTCCACATCCAAGCCTGTCATGAGTTCATGTCAAAGTCTTGGACATCTGTAATTTTATAGAGACTGATGTGGTGACACCTGCAGGACAGAACGCTCACTAATGCTAGCTCAGCCACCATGAAATTCTTGTCATCATTAGGAGACTACACACTCCAGGGAGAGCGTGTGGCTGTGTGGAGGCCCAGAATGAGTGGCTTGGGAGTCATACCTCTGAGAAGGCATGAAAGATGAGATACTAAAATGAAAGTGCCTGCAGAAATGTCTTTCATCTTTCTTGTTCTTGCCGAGACAAGAAGCTGGCGCTGGCAGACGCGCCTTAAATCAGCACCACTTCCAAACCCATTCTCAGTGCATGACTGGAGGTAGGATGGGTACAAACCTGTCCATACAAGCTGACTTTGCAAATGCAGGCTTAAACTACCCATGCTAATATCTATAGAAAACGTACCCTCAGAGAAGGGTGTCTGAGTATGAATGGATGAATTCCAGCCTCCCTGGACGGCGAACCTGTGAATGTGTCTGCCAAAGTGGGACTGACTGGAAAGTGCTGACTCATTAAATGCCTTCATTAAATGGCCTGAGACAAACACTTTCTCCACTAGTAACCAAGTTACAAGACTGAAGTCTTTAGCGACTTCTAACACATTTCCTTGCCTTGACTGCCCTTACAGAAGGCATGACAGAATGTGAGGAGAGATTGAACCTGACCCACAAGTCCTTGCACTTGCGATGGTGAGGTATAATGATCAAGATGGCAAGTACACATGCAGCACTCATTGGAAAGAAAACTGCAAGGAAACAAGTCTGAATCAAGAGCTGAATGCCTGATCTAAGCTCCCTAATACTACCAGGTTGAGGTTGGAGTGATCCACCAACAGGGAAAAGTAACAACAAAGTGTTTTTACACTGAAAAGTGCTTAGGCTATGCAGAGCAAAAAATCTTAAAAGAAGAGTCTTAATCAGCGATCAGCCACAGAATGAAAAGAAACACAAGTAGCTGCAGGCTGCTTACCATAAGTGTGTGACAGTTCTGTTAAGTGTCTTCATACTTCACTGGCCATGACAATCTGGCCAAGCAGAACTAATAAACTAAAAATTGTTTGCATTACTTTGATATGGTACAATGTATAAATCCAATTTATGTTACAACAACAACAACAAAATGGAATTTTTAAAAACCTGACTCATGCAGAATACAATTGCAACTATCTGCCAGCTACAAATGATTAGTCAAGTACTGACAATAACAGTTCCACCACAGCACTTACAGGACAGAAGTCTGAATTATCGGCGATGTAGTGGCCAATGTGAGGGTGGACAGCAGACAGGGTCATTAGCAGCAACAGGGCATCCCTGGCCCGCTGACCAATAGGCCCTTCACGATGGATGTAGCGAATCAGCAAAGAAAAGATGAGGAACTTGGCAGGCCCGTGGTCGGCCTCTGTAGTGAAGAAGCTCTCCAGAATCACCGTCTGCTGGGAAATGCAGGTGCAGATCTGGTGCAGGACCAACACCAGCCTGAACTCCAGTTCCTCCGAGCCCGAGCTGGGCAGCTGGGACTCTGAGCATGCCATAAGCAGACGCAACAAGGGGCGAATAACTTGCTTGTGGATGAGCAACAGCTGCCTACTCTGAGAGATGAGGAGCTCATACATTCGTAGTTGTTCCATGCACAGTTTGTCCTGGTGGTCTCTCTGGCTGCTGCACCAGTTGCAGAATGTCTCCAGAACCTGGTGAATAAAAAGACTTTATGTTATTATTATCATGTGATATGGCTTTCTTTTCAAATGCAGATAAACTTACTTTATTTACACTGATAAATGCAAACATATGAAGGCCAAAAACTGTGTATGTGCTTATGTGAACATTCATACAGACTTATACCTACACCCATCACTACATTCCATCTGTATCTCATATTCATATGAAATTAATGCAGTTTACATGTTACTTTTGTAAAATGCACTTGCAAAGTCGACCACTCACAACAAAACACTACCTCTTCCTATATTTACATATACAAACAACAACAAAACAATATTCATACAATGCATATAATTTCTCTTTTGTGTTACCTCCCACATGTATCCACCTTCAAGCACACACACACACACACACACACACACACACACACACACACACACACACACACACACACACACACACACACACACAGTGACACACACATTTTCTAGTAATCAATCTGTTCACAACCTTTGCAGAATTTACACTTACAAAAAGAAATTCAAACTCAATACCAAGCATAGATATTCTACCTAAAGATTCTGTTCAAATGCTTATGCTCAACATTTATTCAAGGTCAACTTTTAACCCAAACAGGCCTTTTGTGATGCTGTGTGCGTAAATCATGAATAAAAATCAAATCTTACAAACAGAGGTTAAAACTTTATCAAGACACACAGATGATTCTGATCAACTTTCTTTTTAAACAATTATTATTAGTCTCTCAGATGTTTGCATTAAACTCTGGGGTAATTCTATGATGAGATTAGGATACACTGAATGAAATTAAGCGTCAACTTATACGGAGGCTTGTGGCTTATACATGAGTTTCACATGCAGCATCTCGTATATAAATCCCATGTTGGCTCTTTGAGAACTGTGCCTACCTCCTTCTCCAAGAGAAAATAGACAATGGGCCCCGGCATCCCATCAATGCCCTCCTCCCCAACAAGAAGGGTCATCATCTGCTCAAAATTGTGCACCACTGTCTCCACATCGTCATTGGAACACAACGACTTCTTGCTGCCTGTTCCTATCACGTTCACTGCTTGTTGCCAGTGGTTCTTAAACACCTGCCACACATCATCATGAAGTAAACAGTGTTGTTGGCATACAGTAGCTTTGCAAGTTGACAAAATTTTGAACACACTGACCAATGACCAAAAAGACAAGAAAATCCTGTATCAATCAATGCCAGAAACAATTTTTAAAAAAAGAAAAAAAATGTTGGTACTTAATACTGTTACCTAAGATACAATAATACATAATCAAGGTGCTATAACACGAGTGCTTAACATCATTACCTACATATAAAATAAATTCATGCATAAATCAAGGTACTATCACTTAAGGTACATGAAGTAAAATCATTCTTAAATCAATAACAATAATAATACTATGAAATAACTGCCACTGCAATCATACTAGCACATGCTTCTCAAAATGTTTTTTACAAAAAGAACTCAACAAAGCAAGTTCTTCAAAACAATTATAATAATCATAGTAACTATATTAAAAGTAATAAAGATGGTGACACCAATAAGAAAAAAAGGTTTTGCTGCATTAATTCATCTTTTCATGCTTAAAGTTAAGATTTCTCTTTCTCAATAATTTCAATAGCTATCATCCTTTTCATCTTAAAACAAAAGCAATACATCAATTCTATTCAACACTTGACAAACTCTGAACATGAAGCTGTGAAGTTCTTTTTTCTTTTTCTTTTTTTTTCCCATTGGCATTTTGTTAGTTTGACAAAAGGAAGGAACAAATAAAATACTTGTTATGATCATGCTCTACACGTACATGTATCACTGAACTAGAATTTACCTCAAAGCAGGTGTCAGGATCAGTGTCAGCTCGTTGACGACCCTGTCCTCCTCCCCCGACCACACGAGCTGGGGAGTTGCGCCCATTGACAGCCACCTGGCCATCCTCTCGGACGCTGGATGTGCGCTTAAACCAACTCATCTTGGGATGGACTTGGGACACAGCTCAAGCAGAAACATTTTTGCTCTATCTCCAAAACTCACTACGGGAAAAGCCTACGTCATGACTCTCTTCCCAACGTTCTTAGGCTTTTATGCAACAGTGCTGAAAACAAACAAAAACATACCAATACATTCTTGCTTCTTTTTTTTTCGTCACACCTTAATTTACTGATAAATAAAATCATATTGAGCTCTATCTATATCTTTTATCTGACAGATATAAATTTTCATTTTGAAAGGAATTCATAATCTTAAAAAAATCAAAGTAATGAAAAAGTAACGCAACACACTGACTTCACACACATTCCCTGATGCCACAAAAGTCAAAGCTCTCAACACTGAATCCAAACCAGTTAAGAAAACAAGTTCTAATCTCCATCAAACTATGCAAGCAAAGGCCATGAAACTAAGCAAAACAAACTGAAATGGAAAGCAAAATCGTACAATTTGAAGCACAAGCTTTACAAAAAAAGTTGGCTTAAATCACTTTCTTCAAACTGCACAGAAGCCCAGTTTCCCAACACTCCTCTAGGCCAGCTATCACTGCCGCAAAGACTCCAAAATCTTATGAGGAGGACACAGAA
>CM031601.1:85729114-85909114 GCA_018398815.1 Conus ventricosus | reverse complement strand
TTATAGATGGGTATAACTTTAGCAACTTTAAAAGCTTTTGGAATATAATTTTTTGCAAGGCATAGGTTGTAGATGTAGGTAAGCGTTTCAGTGATTACTGGGGCTGACAATTTCAAGATTTTCCCATCAATGCCATCAAGACCACTTGTGTTACTTTGTTTTAGGCTACTAAGAGATTTATACACTTCATGCACACCCATAAATGGTATATTTGAAAGAGAGGATATATTTCTAGAATTGCAAAAGTCCTGAAGAATATCCAGTTTATTTTCTGACGTTCTGTTTATTTTTATTGTTGAGTTAGCTACGCCACAAAAATGTGAATTCAAGACATCAGATGATAAATCTTTTGGCGAGGTAGTATGACCTTTAACATTTTTATTAGTAAGCTCGTTTATCGCTTTCCAAATAGATCTGTTATCTGCTTTGGAAGAAATAAGATTTTGAAAATACTTTTTCTTTGACGATCGTTTTAGGTAACTGACTAAGTTTCTTTGTTTTTTATAGGAATCTCGACTCCCTGATACTAACAGCGACTCTCTTAAGTCGGTAACAGTGTCTATATCTTTAGTTATCCAGGGTTTTTTAAGGATTGTTACTAACACGCATTGTTTTAAATGGGGCATGCTTATTATAAACATTAAGGAAACTATGATACCAGACTTCTAAAGCCTCGTCGGGGTCTGTGAATTGATAGACCGTGGAAAGGAATGAGTTCATTAATCCGCTGAAAGGAGTCATTGTCAAATTTTGAAAAGTTTCTGTAGGTAATTATCTTGTGGAAATTTTTTGGAACTTTAACTCCTCGCTTGGACCACGTAAAACATACTGGAGAATGGTCGCTACAACCGAACGTCGGTGAGCATATTTCTATCATGGTGTTAACTGAAGAAGTATATATATGGTCAATAAGTGTTTGGGAGGTAGCGGTGACTCTTGTTGGTCTGTCTATTAGTTGGTCGAGGTTAAATGATTTGTAAGTTTCTGTCCAAGATTTGTTCGATTTTAGTAAATCAATATTGAAATCACCTAGTAGTATATTTTCATAACAGAATAAGGATGCTTCCTCCATCATTAAAGAGAATTCATCTATCCAATCAGTTCGCTCCGCCGGGTTTCTATATATAAAACTTATAAGAATAGGTTTCGATTTTTTAAGCTGTATTGCGATCCATAACGATTCTACTTGGTATTTTTCTAGAGAGGAGATTTGCTTAAAGTTTAAACTTTGATGAATATATATAATAAGACCCGTTTCACTAAATTTGGATGGGTCTTTGCGCACTACATTATAGCCTGGTATTGTTAGTTCTAAGTCGGACACTTGGTGAGATAACCTTGTTTCCGAAAAGCCGAAAATGTGGAAGCTTTTACCATGGTTGAAAAGAATATCAGATACATCATTAAGCTTGTTTTGTAAATGACAAACATTCAAAAAACCTACTCGTAGGCCATCAGCAGATGGCCACTCGTTACGTGTTACTTGCATGGTACAGTAACAAAACAAAAGAGGAAAACAAGGAAATAACAGGCAAGCACAAATATGATACGCAATAATAAACAATGAAATATAGAAAGGGAAGGGAAACCCTAACTGTTTGTAACCAACAACTTTTTTTTTTCCCAACGACTATATTCATATAAGACAAGAAGAAGAAGAAGAAGAAGAAGAAGCAGAAAAGACAGAGAGAAAAAAAAAAGAAACGGAAACTCTTGATCAAAAGGCAGAAATGAATCAATGTCAAATTCAAAAACTATTTTGCACTAAGTACCAGGTGAAACGATATTGGCCCGGCAAAACTGTGACTCACCATAATGATTAAGATCATACAAACACATTACAGTATCTGACATACATAGATAGGCCTATGTGTGTACTTTCGAGGAAGTACAAAAGTAATCAGGTGGAATACAAATTCTTCCACTCCTGGTTCTTTGATGCTGCCCTGCAAACATGCACTCAAATAAGAGCGCGCGCGCGCGCACGCACATACACATACACACACACACACACACACACACACACACACACACACACACACACACACACACACACACACACTCATGCCACACACACACACACACACACACACACACACGCACACGCACACACACACACGCCCGCACGTGGTGTTCACGCTGGACGCTTTTTAGAATTTCAGTTTATATAGAAAATCTCACTCTCACAGTGAAGTACAGTGCACATTTGATACGCATTATAACTATTCCAATATATCCATACTAATCACAAATGCGTATTGACACATGCAACCTCATACAACCTCATACAACAGGAATAGTTTAACAGTTGAACTGGGGATGATTAGGCTGATAAACAGGCCAATGTTGGCTCGCCAGTATTTGCGACGCCATTTGTAAAAGACGTTCTGTAAAGGGGTGAAGTTGTTCAGGTGTAGTTTGAAGGACGGGGGGGGGGGTTCTGATTTCTGGATACTGAGCCACAAAAGCATTGACTTTTGGTTTGCTGTCAGTTGACACAGAATCACGTACATTACTTTTTGGAGAATGTTCGGGAAAGAAAGTTGGGGGGTAGTTAGGAGGAACAAGGGATTGCGCACACACACACCTCATCCCCAACCCCCCCCCCCCCCCCTTCCACAGACACACTTATTAACGAAATGACTGATATGTATATATGCAAAAATAACATGAAAAATTCTGTCATTTGCTGATAAGTTCTTTGAAATGCTATTATCCTGATTTTTTTTTTTAATTACATTTGTCTCTCAGCTCTATCAACCAAACAAAAAATCTACTGTTTTTCTTTAACCAATACTACAAATAATGGAAGTAAGCCTGCATGTATCCAGAACATTACGCAAGGTTTTATGTATAATGACTAGGCTGCACAAGGTAAAATCTAAATCCTCTTGTGAAAGTCCTACAAAAATTCTTCACAAATGAAAATATTCCTGTCCTTTGACTTGAGACCTTACCTGCAATCCAACAAACACCTACACTGCAGCAGGCAACTTGCATAGTGCACTTGATTAAAAAAAAAGTCAATTCCCATCCTGTTTTTCCCCACACAGGTGAACTAAAACTGTCGAGTCAGAGACTACTACATTTAAGAAAAAAAAACAAGATTTATTTTAAGCAAAGCTCAACTTACATCCTGGCAAGGTTGTAACAACATCTACAGGCATAAATATCCTTGTATGCTGCTTGAAACGTGCACCCCTCCCCCCCCCCCTCCCACACACACACACACACGCATATATATATACACGCATGCGTGCGCACACACACACACACACACACAAACACATGCATGCATGCGTTAGTCCATGCAGACACACTTGAAACACGCACACATACACACACTCGCACACTCCAATACACACAGCAGGTAACAACAACTTGCCATTAATCACACCTGTTAAAAACCAGAGATCCTGCTCCTAAATCCTAAAATGAACAAGCGTACAAAGAAAACATGAAGCAACATGTACATATTTTGTGAGTCAGAACCGTTGTGATCAGTTAAATGTTATCAATTTCTGCATGTTGATGAGATAATTTTCTTTGAAAGCCTACAAATCCTACATAACTTTATGCATACATGCATTCCTTTTCAAACTGCGTTACCAGAGAATACTTACAGTTTTTGTTCACTTTTCCTCCTGCTCTGCCGGACGTCTTGCACACCTCAGGTCTGAAACAGTGAGAGTATGATTGGCAGTGGTTATATCGATAAGATCTGTGTGCATGAAAGCGAGTGCGCATACATGTGTGTGTATATGCGTGTGTGTGTGTGTGTGTGTGTGTGTGTGTGTGTGTGTGTGTGTGTGTGTGTGTGTGTGTGTGTGTGTGGCAAGGGGTTGGGATGTGGTGTGAGGAGGATGGCGGCAACAGGGGTGCTCACATCTGTGCACACATGTGTGATGTGTGCATACATTCATGAGTATGTGACCGATTCTTTTGTGCCTATTCTTAGCTTCAGCATTACTAGCAGAGCATACACAGCTCTACAACATGATAGAGAAATGTCAGTAATCTATATCTAATGGAATAATGGTCATAATTCACTGATTATTTTGTTTTTGCAACAAGAGAGATGTTCTTATAAGAAAGTTTTGTCTTAGGCAACAGAGGTGCTCTACAAAGAAAACCAGGATGAGATCAGTTGCTTTATTTTGAAGGTGTGTGTGAGTGTGTGTGTGTGTGTGTGTGGTGTGTGTGTGTGTGTGTGTGTGTGTGTGTGTGTGTGTGTGTGTGTGTGTGTGTGAGAGAGAGAGAGAGAGAGAGAGAGAGAGAGAGAGAGAGAGAGAGAGAAAACGAGAGACTGTATGTAAGTGTGTGTTGTTGTTGTTGTTGTTGATGTTGCTGCTGGGTTATTTTTTTCTTTCTTCTATTAAGAACATGGGCAAGACTGTTAACAAGTGAACCATTTTCATGCAACTGGCTCTTTCATTTCTAATTTTGCCTTTAAACACTGGATTTCTCCCATTTCCGCGACTACTGTGCATCTCCAACTCAAAAGCATGAAAAACCTCCAGTTCGCCAGAAGGCTTGCCGGTACAAAAACCTGAAAGCTAAAAAGCGTTAAAAGGATCAATACCCACTAGACCATATGGGCAGCACTGCAGGCTCACACATACACACACACACAGTAAGAGACTGTGCACTGTGCAGGTGATGAAATGGGGTCCCCTTGCAAGGCTTCATCAATCAATACCTCTCGACTTCACAGCCTACATTGGCAAAACTGGTTACACCACAGGGTGAGCCAGAGCTGCTAATTTGCCACCCTGTCTACTTGTACCCAAAACTGTCTACTTGTACCCAATCCCACTGCAAGGCTGATCTGGGTCAGCGACAACAGCTGTTCTTCTCCAGGAAAGTATGTGGAAGAGAAATGAAGAAAACCAAAATAAAGTCGGACGCTTTCTAATGCAATCAGACTTTGCCAGAAAGGTGTAATGGTTTAAGGTCATCTCACGGCACAACACTGGTCTCAGACACTGCTGCTGTATGGTTTTTTAAAATAGGATAAAAAGTTTTAAAAATATAGACAGATAGATATGCGCATCTGTGTGTGTGTGTGTGTGTGTGTGTGTGTGTGTGTGTGTGTGTGTGTGTGTGTGTGTGTCTTTGTGTGCGCGCGTGCGTGCGTGCATGTGTGTGTGTGTGAACACTAAAATGGTGCTTTAGGGTATCACTCTTTTTCACACACACACACACACACACACACACAAGCACACATGCACACACGAATGCATATGTAGGGGCGCCACACACACACACACACACACACACACACACACACACACACACACACACACACATACACACACACACTTTAGATCTACAATAGTGGGAAACCTTAAAGTAACATGTCACACAGGGGAAATTAGTATAATCTGAACCCCCTAACTATTAACCCTTATTTCTCATCAACTGTAGCTGAGAAAAATACAATTTATTGCATTTAAAAACTAAATGCAATTAACTTTAAAAGATTTTTCATGTTTTTAAAACAAGTTTTATGAAAGGTCCAATTTAACCAATAAAGTGTTCAAAGTAAACGTACTCAGTGGGGTAAACTGAACCTGGTCGGTACAGATGCAAATGGATAACATAAACTACTCCTACAAAAGAAAAACTATATTGCAAAGGTTTTAGGATTCAAAGAGTATGACCAATTAACGTATACCGATTTCACACACCACACACACACAAAGAATAATAGAACTACAGTTACATTTGGTAATTTTTCAGCATCAGAAGAGGCAACACTCACAAGCCATCTGCCTTGGCTTAAGGCTGTGTCAGGCTAATTGACATAGGCTAGAACACCAAGGCTACATCAAAATGTTGTTATGCTCTGCATAGTTATGCGGGGATTGTCTTCAGTTGTGACAAGCTCCTAGCATAACATTATCAGTCTCTAAAATCCCCCGAAGTCGGAGTGTGGCTGCCCATGTGGCGGGGTAATCAAAAACGGTCACACACGTAATGTTCTCATCCCCAGCTGATGCATTTGTACCATAGTGTCAAGTACTTCGGCTGTTTGGATGATCCCTGGAGTCTTTTAGCCAGGGTACGACAACAACAACAACAACTCACAAGCCATAAATTATGCTTGTTTCAGCTTTTAAGAGATATGAAGGGAAAAAGATAAGATTTCAAACTCTTTTCGATCAGCTTATTTTGTGTGTTAATTTTTTTGTGACACCATGTCAGAAAAGGGAGTCCAACTATGCCAAGTGCTCTGCAAAATAAAAGTAGATAAATAAATAACCCCTACATTGCTTAATCAACTTCTAAGCCTGGTACATTGTTGTTATTTTGGGCCCAAGATCAATAGGACATTTTCCCCCTGGGATAACATGAATGCAAGAGAAGCACCCATCTTTGCACGTGAAATTCTGACATCGATCAAATTTCCTTTTTGGGCAACAAAAACCTTTTTTTGGGCGTGTATGTGTGTGCACGGGGGGCTTGTGCATGCAAACAAAAAATTAAAATGTCTGTTACCATGTGTGTGTGTGGTGTGTTTTGTGTGTGTGTGGTGTGTGGGGTGTGGGGTGTGGGGTTGTGTGTTGTGGGGCATGCAAACTAATACATTAAAAAAGTGGCATGAAAAAAGGAAACCGGGAGTTTTGGGTTTCTCTAAAAAAATCTTTTAAATTTTTTAAATTTCTTTTAAAAATTTAAGGGCAGTTTTTTATACGGGTTAACAATTCGGGAAAAACCCGGAACATGGTCTGATAAACGTGCCCAAACACCCCAATTTACCTAAAACAAAAAATTCATCTTTAGCCAGTTTCCCCCACCTTATTGGAAATTTTCCCCCAAAAATAATTGATCCCTACTTGACAACAAAAAAATACGCAAGTCACAGACCATCATGCCCCCGGTCCCTTTGTTTTTTGCTTTTTTCCATCACTTATCAATCCCCATGGGAAGGTTTTAAGGGATTAAACTAAAACCCTTACAGCTATAAACACCAACAATATAACCCCCTTTTGTCCACCTTTCTTTTTTTTGGGGTTGCGGTCTATTTTGCAAAAAAAATAATACCCCAGGGGCCTCCAGACTGCAAATCCAACAAAAATACGTTCTTCAGTATGCTGAATACTGACAGTTCAGCCCAATTTTACCCCTCTTTCCACTTTTAAACGGTAAAAATTTAACCAATTTCGGGGCCCTTGTCACAACCCAAGACCCAAAATTCTGTTTTTTCCCAACTATTGTTAGCGATCCAATTTACACAAGGATTACAAGGGGAAAGCTTTTAAACATGTTTTTTCCCATTCCCTTTAAAAAACCCTTTAAAACCCATCAAACATGATTTTTGGAACTCTTTTCAAAAATAGGGCAAAGTATTAAAAACCCCGACTCATACAAGAAAGCTACTCTCCACCGGGCGACCTTATTAAGGGGATTGGCATTTGTCTAAAAAGTAAAAATGCCCCCATATATTTTAAGGTGCCCTTTTGATGTTCAGCGCAAATCCCTTTTTTTTCTTTTTTTTTTTTATAAACATAAAGTGAGATTTTCCTGACACCCACAGCCTTTGCCCAGATATAAATTTTTTTTTTCTGGTTTTTATTTTCCTTTTTTAAATTAACATAGCCCACATACCCCCACAGGGCTTTTCGGGGCACCACCACATTGGGAAAAAAAGGGGGTTTCAGCAGAAAAACCAAAAAACAAAAGGTGCACAAATTAGTAAAAATAAAATCACAATTTAGAATAATTAAGAATGATAAAAAACGGGAAAAAAATCGGGCTGTGCGGGGGCTTGGGGCTTTCCCCTTTCAACCCCCAAAATAAAAAAATTTTGGGGGTGGGGATTTGGGGGGGGGGGGGATTTCATTAAAAACATTCCCCAAACATATCTAGGGAAAGAAAGTACAGCGATTTTGCTCTGGCCAGTGTACCCCGCTGCATTCCCATTGTTTAAATAACCACACACAAAAAAAAATTTGGTATAGTATCAGCTGTAAATAGTTCAAGTGTAAACTTTGGGGGGGGGAAAAAGGGAGAAAAAACACACAAGGCAGAAAAGGACTGTAGACAACGCCAAGAAAGCCCAAAAATTAAACCAAGGACAGTCAAAGAGAAAACACAAATCACAAACACAGAATGTCTGAAAGCAGCGATGCAATTTTTAGACCCATCCCCAAGCTTATCTTAAAACAAATTTTTATGAATTCTATTTTGTTTGTCATACGCTGAAACCCATGGATAAAAAAGAACTATGGTCTTTAGGAAATTTTAAAAGAAAAACATGTGAAACACCAACGTTTGGGGTTGTTATTTAAAAGCTGCAACTTTTCAAAGTATCCCTAAAATAAATATCAATATTTTTTCCCAAACACCAGCGAAATTTTAAAAGATGACTTACCAAGGTGAATCATAAATTCTTCTTTCTTTTTTCGGTACCACCCGATACTTTCCCGCGGACAAATCCCTTTTAAGCCAGCAGTGGAGTTTTTTTGTGTTGACCCTTTTTTTTCCCCCCAAAAAGGAGCCCAAACTCCAAACTTTGGGGGAAAGGGGCATGGGTATTTTGTGTCCTCCTACCAACGGCCAAATGGCCTTCTCTTCCGAAAGTTGGTGATGGGGTTTTTTTGGGTTTCAAGAAAGTTATGCGTGCTTCACAACGGGAAACCCCCGGTTTTATAGTCCTTCGAAGGGCTATTGGGGAATGGAGTCAGAACCCAAAGTTTAAATCCGAGGGAAAAAAACCCCCCATAAAAACCCAAATTCGAACCGCAAAACCCCCGGTCACGATCCGGGGCCCTACCCCAAATGACTTTCCGGGTGTCACGCACCCAACTGACAAAGGTCGCCTCAAAAGGGCAATTGTGGGGTGTGGCCCGTCCATTTCCCGGTTGGGAGTGACCGTGAAGTGCGGGGAATCCTGCCGGGAATTTTTCTTACCGTTAACTCTTTGGGGGGGGGAGGGGGGGTTTCCCCAAATCTTTGGAATAGTGAGGTTTACGTGTGTAAACAAACGCCGTGAAACTTGAGTTCTTCGATGTGTTGGGGAATTCCCCTGAATGTTTAGGCGTCTTGTGATTTTTCCCCCCGGTTTCCCCGGGGTGTCGTGGTGTATCGGGGTTAATACGAAAAAGAGGCGTTTTCCCCGAAGGTTGGGGTTGGGCCCCGGGCTCAGGTTTTTTTCGCCGTTGGGGGCCGGGGGTCTTGGTATGCCCTCGACCGACTTTTGAAAAGGGTTTTTTACCAGGGGAAACGGTCGGGGTTTCTTTCAAAAAAAACGAAACTTTTTCACAAAAAAACCCCCTTCGGCATTTCCCACCCTTTTCCCAAAGGGTCAATTATTTTTTCCCCCCCCCCCTCACTTCAAAAAAAAGGTTTGGTTAACAACTTCCCAAAATTAAAAACCCCTTCTTCCCAGTGCCCCAAAAAAAATAAAACCTTTTTTTCCCTTCCCCCCCCCGTTTTGTAATTAACCCTTTAAATAAGGAAAAACCCAACCCCGGAGTTTGGGTTTTAGGAACAGGGTTTCATCCCCCCTTTTTTGGTTTCAGGGCCCGGGAACGGGGGTTTCCAATTTTTTATTTTTCGACCAATTTTTTTTGGGGTTTGGTAAGAGGGGGGACTTTTAAAAGGGGGGTTGGAAAGGGGGATATTCGCCTTTTGGTCGGGGGGGAAAAAAAAGTCAAGGGATGAGTAATTTTTTTGGAAAATTTTGGTTTTTTTAAAACTTTTTTTCAGTTTAAGGGGGATTTTTTTAAGGGGGTTTTTTTTGCAAAAATTTTTTTTAGGGTTTGGGGGGGAAAAATTGGGAAAATTTGAAAAGAAGGTAAATTGGCTTAAAGGCGGGGGGGAAAAAGTTTTTGGGGGGTAAAGGAACCGGGTTTTAATAAATTTAAAAAGGAGGTTAAGCGGTGGGAAAACCAAAATTACGGGAGGGCCCGGGTGGGGGGGTTTAAAAAATTTGGGGGCCGTTTTTGTTAGGTTTTACGAAGGGGACGGGGGGTGGGGTCGGTAGGGCAGGGTCTTTTTTGAAACATTTTGGGGTTTGCGCTCGGGAACAAACCTTTTTGGGCGGGGAGTTGGGGAAAAGGAAAATTATTGGGGGCTTATTTATTAGAAAGGGTTTTTTTTAAAAAATTTTTAAAAAAGAGGTGTTTAGTTGAAATCTAAAAATTTGGTTATTTGGAAGGAAAACGGGGAAAAATTAAAAGGGAAAAAAAAATTGCAAAATTTTTTTTTTAAAAACAGGGAATTTTGGAAATTTTGTTAAACCTACTTTAGTATATTAAATTAAATTTTTGGGGGTTTTTTAAAAAAGGAAAAAATTTTCGTTATAAAAATTAAAAGGATGGTTTTTCCCAAAACCCCATTTTTTGTATAAAACAATTGGGGATTTTGGTGCGGGGGTCCTTTCAAAAATTTTTGAATTGGGGTGATTGCCCAGGCGGCCTTTTGGGTTTAATTTTCCGGGGGGCCCCCCATTTGGGTTTTTATTATGATTGTGCCCCGCTAAGAATTTTGGGTAACGGGTTCAAAATTTTATTTTTTGGTTTTTCTTTAAAAGCTGTTTGATTCTATCAAGCATGTTACTAAGTAAATTTATCCTGAATTTTGGGCCGGGTACTGGGGTCACTAACCGGACGGATTGTTGTTTGTTTGTTGGGAAATGAATATTTTATTAAACCTATTAAATCATTGTCTTAGGACCCAAAAGGGAAATGAAGTCCCTGGGATGTAACTCAGGCAGTATAAATCATTTTTGAAGGAAAAGGGTTAAAAATTATGTTTTGTGGTGTTGTGGGAAGTTGGGGAAATCAATGGAAAAATTTGGGTTTTTAAAAGTGTAATGGAAAATTTCTGGTGTGAAAAATCTTGTGTCCAAGGGGGTGGTTGTTAAATTTATGATTTAAAAAACCCAAATTTGCTGTCGCAAATTTTGGGGTTGGGGACAATTAAACACTGGAACCATTTAATTTGTGAAAGCAAAAATTAAAATATAACGTATTCTTCTTGGAGTAAGACATTTTCCTTTTTTGGGACAGGGTTCCGGCGGTTTTATTGGGACCCTTTCCCCTACAGCAAAATTTCCCTGAGGGTCGGCCCCCTCAGGGGGGGGGAAATTTGGGAACCCCCATCCCACCCCCCCCTCCCTGCCCCCAAATTCTCTGCCCGGAGTTGGGGGGCGCACCCGGGGGCCCCCCCGGAAAAAGGGTTCGGTCGGGACGTCCTCTCCCTTCCACAGTCCGGGGTGGGGCAAATTTTTCCCCCGCTTCATCTGTTCCCCCCTTTAGGGGGGCAAACGTTTGAGGGGGGCCAAACCCCAGTATTCCAACAGCGTGTGACTCGGGGTGTGGGGTTTGGGGCCCGGGAGGGAGGGAAAAACCCCGTTTTTTGACGTGTTAAAACGTTCCCCCCCTCTATTTTTACAAAACGCTTCCCTGAAGGGGTTTTTGTTTTGGGGGGTGGGATTGTGGAGAAAAGGGGACCCCCAAACAACCCACGTTTCCAAAAAAACCAAATCGGGAAAAGCTTGTTGCCCGTGTTTTTTTTTTTTTTGTGTGTTTTGGTTTTGGGTTTTTTTTGGAAGAAGTTTTTTTTTTTTCCTGTTCAAGTTACCCCCCAGGGACTTCGGATGAAGTATTGGAAAATACCAATTGGGGCGGGTTTCCTTTAAACAATTTGGGGTTGAAAATTTGGGGGTTTTAAAACTTTGGTGTCCGAAAAGGTTTGACACCGGCCATAAAAATTTGTATTTGAATAATTTGAAAAAAAAAGCATTTTGGGGGGCCCTCTAGGGTTTTTGACGTATCAACCTTTGATATTCCCTCCCGGGGTTTCCGGTTTAAGTGATTTCCCCCCGTCCCCTTTTGGTATTGGCCTTTTTTGGGGGGGTGAGGGGGTAAACTGTGCCCCCCTTTAGGGAAGGGTTTGTTAAATGTAGATGTGCCCCTACATGCGGGGACCGGAAACAAAAGGGGCCCTGGGTTTTATGGTCGGGTATTTGGGAACAAGGGGAAAGGTTTTTTGGGTTTTTTTTGTGTTTTTTTTGCCTGTGTGGGTTGGTATATTATAGAGGTTGGTTTTTTTCCCCTCGCCATTTTTGGGGTGAATGGCCCGGGGGGTGAATGCAAAAAAAGCCCTTTTGTTTGTGGGCCCAAAAAACCGAATTTTTTTTGTGGGGTGTTTTGTTGTGGGGTTCATACCCAGTAAAAAAAGGGGGAAAAAGGGGGGGTTAAAAAAACGGGGGGTATATTAATACAAAATATCCCCTTTTTTACTGCCTTTTCCCGGGACACCGGGCCACCCCGGGGTTTATAAGTAATAACCTAATAAACTGGAGTTTAAAGTTGAACTCTGATGTCAGGTTTAAACAAATTTAACTGGGGAGCAGTAACAAGAATGTAACCTTTTAATGGAAGCTCACACAGTTATCAAATATATATCTGGTGTCCAAACACACTTGCACAAAACCCCTCTCTCTCTCTCTCTCTCTTCTCTCTCTCTCTCTTTCTTCCCTTCTCCCCCCCCACCCCACCCCTCTCCCACCGAACTGAGGGTTAAAAATAAAATGAAAAAAACGTTTAGCAATCATATACTAGTATACTGCAATCAAGTCAAGTTACAAATCCAATAAACCACTGTTGTTTCTTAAGTATGTGGGTATGTACAAATGTTATTTGTAAACCAAACAGTTTCAGTTTCAGTCATTTTATACATAGTGCTGGAGCGCCAAATATATACAAAACTTAAGATATATTGTGCACTGGGAAATTTACACAATGTCTGTGAATGAAGAAACCCTATTAACAATCCAAAGACCCAATAACTGTAAGAATACACAAACAGCCGGCCTGAGGTGGGAGGGATGGGGGAGGTGGACTGCGGGAAGGGGAAGAAACAGGGGGAGAAACATAATAACCATTGTTATCATATAATGTGATATTCAAAATAAGAAACACATTCTTCATAAAGCTAAGTTCAATTGATTTAGGGAACTGCTCGTTTGTTTTTTCAACGTTTTACATTTACATCTATCTTTCATACCAATAACAACAGAAGAACTGAAAGAGATGATACTGTGCACAGATGAAAATCTAATGTTGTGAATTTTGCAAACAGGATGAAAATCACACAACAATCCGTTTTACTCATTCAACACTGCACTTGAGCAATGCTCAGGTGCTGTGGCAGCACTACAACCTGCACCAAGCAAAGCTCAGCCTAGACCCAAAGTCACGACTGGTATTTTCCCAAAACCCAAGCAAGTTGCCATTTTCAAATTTTGCCACGCTAAGACAAAAGGGCAAAATTTTTTTTGGTAAAAATTTTTTCCTTAAAAGAATTTAAAAAGTAAAAAAGCTTTAAAAGGATCAATACCCACTAGAAACCATATGGGCCACGCACTGCAGGCTCACACACACACCACACACAGTAAAGACTGTGCACTGTGCAGGTGTTGAAATGGGGTCCCCTTGCAAGAGGCTTCATCAAATCAATATACTCTCTCGACTTCACAGCCTACATGGCAAAACTGGTTATCTCCAGAACAGAGGTTTGTGGCAGAGCTGCTATTTGCCACCCTGTTACTTGCCCATTCTACCACAAAAAAAACTGTCCTACTTGTCACCCATCCCTCTGCAAAGGCTGATCAGGGGAAAACGTCAGCGACAACCAGCTGTTCTTCTCCAGGAAAAGTAATGGTGGAAAGATGCGAAAATGAGAAAGAAGAAAGAGAAAAACCAACATAAGTCGGACGCTTTTCTAATGTGCCAATCAGACTTTCGCCAGAAAGGTGTTAATGGTTCTTTTATTTAGGTCATCTTCACGGCACAACACTGGTCTCAGACACTGCTGCTGCTGTTATGGTTTTAAAATAGGTGATTTAAAAAGTTTTTAAAAATATAGAAGATTGTATATGCGCATTCTGTGTGTGTGTGTGTAGTGTGTGTGTGTGTGGTGTGTGTGTGTGTGGTGTGTGTGGTGTCTTGGTCGTGCGCAGCGGGGTGCGAGCGTGGCATGTGTTGTGTGTGTGAATACACTAAAATTGGATGCTTTAGGTGGTTCACTCTTTTTCACACACACACTCACACCAACACACACACAAGCACTCATTGCACACAGAATGCATGATTGTGGGGGCCAACACCTCACACACAACAAACACACCACTCACACACACACCACGCACAGACACACCTACACACTTTTAGATCTACAATAGTGAGGAGAGAGCCTTAAAGTAAACATGTCGCACAGGGGAAATTTAGTATAAATCTGAGACCCCCTAACTATTAACCTTGAATTTATCATGCATCTGTAGCTGAGAAAGGACTAATACAATTTATTGCATTTATAAATCTATCATGCAATATTAACTTTAAAGATTTTTCATGTTTTTAAAAACAAGTTTTATGGAAAGGATCTCCAATTATTTAAAATAAAGGGTTCAAAGTAAAACGTACTCATGTGGCGGGGTTTAAACTGCAACTATAGGTCGGTACTGATGCAAATGGAGATAACATTAACTACTCCTACATAAGAGGAAAACTATATTGCAAAGGTTTTAGATTGTTCAAAGAGGTTGACCCATTTAACGTATACGATAGTCACAACACCACACACACACAAATGACTAATAGATAAATACAGTTACATTGGGTAATTTTCAGCATTCAAAGGGGGGGAAAGAGGCAAAAACACTCACAAGCCATCTGCCTTGGCTTAAGGCTGTCGTTCAGGAACTAATTGAATAAGGCTAGAACACCAAGGGCTATTCAAAATGTTGATTGTTATGCTCTGCATAGTATGCGGGGATTCGTCCTTCAGTTGTGACAAAGCTCCTAGCATAAACATTATCAGTCTCTATAATCCCCCGAAGTCGGAATGTGTGGCTGCCCCATGTGGCAGGGGCTTCCCATCAAAAACGGTCACACACGTTAATGTTCTCATCTATACAGCTGTTGATTTTGTACATTGTTTGTATCAAGTTACGTCGGCTGTAGTTGGGGATGATCCCTGGGAGTTCTTTTAGCCAGGGTACGACAAACAACAACCCACAAATCCAAGCCTTAATATTATGCTTGTTTCAGCTGTTTTTAAGCAGATATGAAGGGGAAAAAAAGATAAGATTTCAAACTCTTTTTCGATATGTTATTTTGTGTCGTTAATTTTTTTTTGTGGAACTACCAGTCAGATAAATAAACGGGAGTTACCTGATACTATGCCCAAGGTGCTCTGGCAAAATAAAAGTAGATAAATTAATAACCCCTCTACAGTGCTTAATCAACTTCTAAGCCTGGTATACATTGTTTTTTTGGCTCAGATCAATATGGACACTTTCCTAAATACTGGGATAACAATGAATGCAAGAGACGAGGACACCATCTTTGACACGTGTGGAAATTCTGACTTACAGGAATCAAATATTTCCTTGTGTAAGCAACAGAAACTCTTTTTGTAGTTGTAATGTGTGTTGCAGTGTGTGCTTGTGATGCAAACACCACTTATGTCTGTTAGATGTTGTGTGTGTCGTGGGGTGTGTGTGTTGTCGTGTGGGTGTGTGATGTGTGTTGTGTGTGTTGTGTGTGTGTGGTGCATGTCTAGACACTAAGTCCATTAACAAGTGGCTCTTGATAAGGATCCAGGAAAGTGTTTGGGCTTTCTCTAGAAAAATCATTTATGTATGTATTCATTTAGTAAAGACTTTATGCAGCTTTTATACTGGTTTAACAATTGCTGCGGTGATAACTGGGGAACATGGTATTGTTAAAACTGTGGTCCCACATCCAATTTACCTGAACAAATTGGAATGCATCTTAGCCAGTTGCTCCTTCCTTATTGGGATGACTTTAGTCTAAAACACATAGTGATCCCTCACGCTGTGACTATTCCACAAAATAATGGATCAAGCTATAGTCACAGCACCATCTCACTTAGCCGGGTAATGATTGTGCTATTTCATACTTTATCAATACCATCGAAGGTTTTAGTGGATTTTTCAAAAAACTGACATCCATTAAGCTTTAAAAACCAACAATATAACACCTTGATCACACTTTCTTCTTTATTCTGGATGGGTATTGTGCAAAAAAAAATAATACAAAGTGGCCTCTCAGACTGCAAATCCAACATAAATATGTTCTTCAGTATTGCTGCATTTACTGACAGCTTCGCAGTCCAATTTACCCCCTCTTCCTTCACTCTTAAACTGATAAAAATTTAACCAATTTTTGGCCCTGTCCACAAACCAAGACCAGAAAACGTCTGTATTTCTCATAACTATGGTTAGCGTCCAATGTTACACAAACTAAGTAGGATATTAACAATGGGAAGTCTCTAAATCAGTGATTCTTCATCCCTTTAACAAAACCATTGACCCATCAAACATGTTGTATGCACCTCTATTATCAAAAAATATGGCAAGAAGAGTTTCATTGAACAAACCTGGACTCATCCACAAGCATCGCTACTCTCTCACTCTGGACTCATATTAGAGGAGTTGGCCATTTGACTTTAAAGTGATAATGCCACATATATTAATAAGGTGACTCTTGAGTGTCTGACTGCCCAGATTACCTTTTTTTCTTTTTTTTTTTTATAAACATCTAGTGATTGATATTCCTGACTCGCACAGCCTTGACAGATATCAATGTGTTTTTCTGGAGTTAGTTTTCTTTTATTACTATCATTAGCCCACATGACCACACAGGGATTTCAGGGCTACCCTACATTAGGGAAAATGGCTGTGACCACTCACCCCAACCACTAGCAACAGTGTAGAATTTAAACGTGTAGCCATATGACCACCTCAGAGTCTCGCGCCCTCACTTACTTTAGTAATAATACAATTCATTCAAGTTTGGGAATAATATTTATGAATGATAATCAAACTGAAAAGATCAGGCTGTGCTGAGGGCTTGAGGCATTCCCTTTCAACCCCTACAAAATAAGAAAATTTTGGGGGGGTAAGGGGTTTTTGGAGGGGGGGGGGGATTTCATTAATAACATATGTCCAAACATATCTAGGGAAAGAAAAGTACAGCTAGTTTCTGCTCTGGACAGTGTATCCAGCTGCATTACCAGGTTGCGTAAATAACATACTCAGACAAAAAAAGTGGTATAGTATCAGCTGTAAATAGTTTCATAGTTGTAGACTTTGGGGGGGGGAAAAGGGGAGATATAAAAACCACATTAGGCAGAGAAGTCTCTGTTGCAATCAGCCAAGAAGAACAAAAATTAAACAAGGACAGTCAAAGAGTTGTGTAACACTAAATCCTTACACATGAATGTCTGAAAGCAGCGTTGCAAGTTGGGGATGAGCCGGTCATCCCATACGGCTTTTTCTTAAACGACATAGTTTTTAGGAATTCTATTTCTGTATGTCATACAGGCTGACGAATGGATAAAAAAACGATAACTTTGGCTCTTTAGGAGAATTTTAACAGTTACATGGTGTAAACACCATACTGTTGTGGCTAGTTCTGAAGGTTAATGCTGCAAGACTTAGTCAATGTAGCCCTTAAAGTTTAATTATATGGATTATTGCTGCACTAAAATACCCCCACAAACAACACAAGCTTAAACTTAACAACTAAAGCTACTCAGCGAAGGTTTTTACAGAAACTGACTCTACCAGAGAGTGTGTGCATAAGTTCTTCTATCTTTCTTTCTGCGTAGCAGGCTGATCTCCTGCGGACCACTCCCTGATAGCCAGGCAGTGGTTAGATTTTTGTCGGAGTTATGACCCGTTATTTTTATTCCCGCATTTTATAAGGCAGCATACGCCATCTTCGGGGAAGGTTGCATGCTAGGTTGTCCACGTGTCATCCATACGCCAACGCAAAACTTTGGGCCTTCTCTTCGAAAGTTGGGGATGGGATTTTACGGTAGTGTGCAAGATGTTATGCGTGCGTTCACACACGGAACCTCGGTTTATAGTCTCAGTCGAAGGACTATCTGGGGAATGGAAGTCAGATACCAATGTTAACTCCGAGAGAGGGGAGAAAAAATCCCCCTATACTCGATAAATTCGAAACCCGCAACCCCATGGATCACGTGATCCGGCGCTTTCTACCAACTGAGACTATCATAAGAGCGGCTCACGCACGAACTGACACAGGTCGCCTCAGTGACAATGTGGAGTGTGGAAACCGTCCAGTGAACCAGTGGCCCCCCCCGTGACCGTGAAGTGCCCGGCGTGAATCTGCCGGGAATTTGCTCTACCTGATAATCTCTTGGGGGGGGAGGGTGTGAGGGTGTCAAGCTGTCGGCAAAAAAGTGGGGTTACACGTGTGTAAACTAACGCTCTGTGAAAACTGGAGTGTCTTCGGAATGTGTTGGGGAGTTGTTACCGTGAATGTGCTTAGTGCGTGTCTTGTGAGTTTCCCCGAGGTGAATCGGAGTGTCGTGGTGTATCTGCAATGGTTTAATACGGAAAACTGAGGCGTTATCCGCGAAGGCAGTAGGGGTTTAGGCCTCGTGCTCATGTTTGTTCTGCCGTTGGGAGGCCAGGAGATCTTGGGATGCCCTCGACCGTCACTTTTGAAGGTTTGGCTACCAGAGAAGACGCGTCTGCGTATGTTTTCGGTGTTCAGCGACGGGTAATTACTGCACGTACCACGGGCGTGGGCTCTGTGGCTGGCATTGTACCGTTCCCCGCCCGAATCTGAGGGTGTTTGTCCAGTGTGTCGTCGCGTCTCTGACGGTCGGTGTTTGGTGTTTCAGCGACGGGTTCAGGGCACGGACCAGGGCGTTGGCTACTGTCTGGCAGTGCCCCGGCCGACTGAGGTAGTCTCGTCCCTTTGTGTTTCGTTTCCTGTTGTTGTCCAAGGTGAGCGTGGTAAAGTAATGGAAAGTCTGGGGGCTGTGTCGTTGGTTGTTTGTAGATTAATTCATGGTTTCATCATCTTTTGTTAGTTCAGTTCCCGGACGGGAGGGAGGTAGAGGAGGGGATTTCCTTTTAATTTGATTTTTTATTCGCAAAGAAATCTCTTTTTATGTAAATTTAGGCTAAGAAGGAGGAGATTTAAAATGGCGGAAAGTACTTGAGAGGAAAAGCGATATAACTTTGAACTTAACGGTCGGGGGAAGAAGAAAAGAAATAAAAACCGGAATATGGGAATGAAGTAATGTGCATTCCGGTTTTACACTGATACCAGATAGGTGTGACTCGTGTTTACAGCAGGTATGGATGTGCTAAGACAATATGTAGTTGTACGGCGGGGCGGTAGTGGTCGCTGGTGGTACAGAAGAAATGAGCTGGTTTCACGTTTGATAAAGATTGGTTATTTGTTCTAGAGAGTGTACCGTTGGTATCGAAGATGGAGGAGAACTTTTAATATTAAGTAGGTACAGTCACGCGGTTTGCAGGCCAGGTTACGGAGGGCAGACAGCTTGTGATGAGTGTCTGGGGTGTGTTGAGGTTTATCGATAGGTGACGTGTGGTGGTACACCTCGGATAGAACAGGTCTTGTAGAAAAGTCCACTTTGTGGTGTTGTGCTCGCTCGGGAAACTAAACTACGGGGGATGGGTGGAAAAGGAAAATTACGGATCATATTTATATTAAGGATTTGTTTTTCTTTTTTTTATAATTATTATTAAAGATTTGCAGGGTGAATTTATGATTGTGTTTAAATACGAGGTGTGTAGTTATTAGTTAGATTACTTGGTTAACAGGTTTATTTCGATTGTAAACTAAGGGAAATATAATAGCAGATGTTAATAAATAAAAGGTTTGAGATAGATTTTGGGGGGAATTGTGCCTCATAGGAAGCCTACATTTGATGTATATAAGTATTGTATGATGGTTGTTTTTAAGATCGACGAGTGGCATGAGTGTTGCGTCAGTATTCAAAGGTGTTTTCCGCAGCATTGGGGTGTCAGTAGACAAATGATATAGAGCAACGTTCGGTAAATCCTTGTCGAAGATTATGTAATGGTGATTCCACAGCGCTTGATATTTCCGACGACATTTGTAGGTTATGTTGTGCCTGCTAAGAATTGGATAACGGGTTCATATTCTATTATTTTGGTTTTGCTTGAAATGTGTTTGTATTCTTATCAAGCAGCTGTTACTAAAGTAATTTGATCCTGAGTGATTGGTGACCGATATTGGGGCAGACTAACGGACGGATTGTTTGTTTTGTATTGTTGAAGGAGGAATTATGATTTATAAATCCTATTTTAAATCATTGTCTTAGAGACCAGATGGGAACTGGAAGTCGTGGGGGTGATGAACTTAGACTGTCATAATCCACTTTTTTGAAGGAACGGTTATAATTATGTTCGTGGCTGTTGATGGGAAGTGGAGAGTCAATGAAATTGGTTTAAATGTGTAATGGAATATTTGATTGGTGTGAGAGAAATCTTGTTGGTCAGGTGGAATGTCTGGTTGTCTTTATGTCAGGATTTAAAATTCCAATTTGCTGTCGCACAATTTGGGTTTGGGACATGCGTAAACCACTGAGAAACTCATTTATTCTACTTTAGTGAAGCAACAAATATGTATAGACTGTATTCTTCTGTGGTAGTAAGGGACATTTCTCTTTTGCACAAAAGGGTTCCGAGCGAGTTTTATGTACCTCCCCGTTACACGGCAGAAATACGTGATGGGGCGGCCATCTTCATGTGGAATAGGGAATTGGCACCGCCAGCCCCACCGTCATCCCTGCCCACTTCTCTGCCGGAAGATGGGGGTCGCTCACGAGTCTCCGGCAGGATGGCGTTCCGTCCGGGACTTCATCTCCTTCCATAGTCCGAAGGGTTGTTTGTGGGCAGTTAGTTCCGCTGACTTCATCTGTCTCTTTCAGGGTGGCAAGCGTCTTGTGTGGCCCACCGCCAGTAACTTTCCTTTCAGCGTGGGGACTCGCACGGGTGGTGGGGCCGCGGCCGGTAGGGAGGGAACCGCGTTCTTTGACCGTGTCAATCAATCGTTACCTCTCTCTTTCGTATCAAGCGCTTCAGTGAAGGGTTTTGGTTTTGGCGGCTGTTAGCATTAGTTGTGAGGAGCGCGTCAGCACAAGACCGACGTTTCAACAACCTCCCTCTATCGGGAAACGCTTGTGTTGCCGTGTTTTTTTTTTTTTGTGTGTGGGTTTTGGTTTTTTTGGAAAAAGAAGAAGTTTTTTTTTTTTGCCTGTGTCAAGTACCCGCCAGGGACTACGGATGTGAGTATTGAAAATACGAACATTGGGTGCGGGGTATACCTGAACAATTGGTGTTGAATTGATTTGGGGGTTTAGCTTTGGTGTGCCGATTGGTTTGACCACCGGCACTTAAGAAATATTGTATAAAGAATACATATGAAAGAAAAGCATAATGCAAGAGAGAGCATCTCGAGGGTTAAACGTATCAACCTTGCTTGATATTTCATTCCCGGGAATTACAGGTGATGTGATTACACCCTTGTCCCCTCTGGGTATTGGCCTTTTAGTGGGCTGGAGGTGTGATCTGTGCTCCTGAGGGAAGGAGTGTCGTTAAATGTTAGGATGTGCAGTACATGCGGGGCACCGGTATGCAGAGGGGCATGCGTTGATGGTCGGGTATTGGTAACATAGTTGGATTGTTTGTGGGGTTTGTTTGTGTTTTTTTTTGCCTGTGGGGGTTTGGATTTTATATAGAGGATACACGGTCGTTCATCTGCCATTCTGTGGGTGAGTGCGTGTGTGGATGCATATAAAGCCTTCTGTTTGATTGCACGTTTATTGTCTTTTGTGATGTGTGTTTGTTGTGTGGCGTGTCATACTCAGTTAAAATGGGGGAAGGGCGGGCGGGTGGTTATAACGGGGGATATATTAAATACCATTTTCCCTGTCTCTATGGTCTTATACAGTGTCACCGGCCCCCGCTGAATCATTAAGTAATAAACCTAATAAAATAACTGGAGCATCAAAGTTGAACTCTGATGTCCAGGCTTTAAAGACAAATTTAACTGGGGAGCTGTTAACAAGAATGTAACCTTTGAATTGGAAAGTCACACAGTAGTACTATAGTTTATATATCTGGTGTCCTCAAACACACTTGCACAACTCTCTCTCTTCTCTTCTCTCTCTCTCTCTCTTCTTTTCTTCCCTATCTCCACCCCATCCCCACCCCTTCCCAGTCCGAACGGAGGGTTAAATTAAAAATGAAAAACAGTTTTTTGCAATCACTATGTACTAGTATATGCAATCAAGTCAAGTTAACAAATCCCACATAAAACCACTGTTGTTTTCCGTTTAGTATGTGATATGTAACAATGTTGAATTTGTACAACCAAACAGTTTCAGTTTCAGTCATGTATACATAGTGCCTGGAAAGCGCCAAATATATACACACTTAAAGATATATTGTGCACTGAATTCACCACAATGTTCTGTGAATGAAAGAACCATATTAACAATCCAAAGACCAATAACTGTAAGAATACTCACAACACAGCCGGGCCTGCTGAGGTGGGAAGGGATGGGGGGAGGTGGGACTGCGGAGAAGGTGGAGGAAAAGAAGATAACAGGGCGTGAGAAAGCATATTAACCTTTTTGCTTATGTCATATAATGTGATTATTCAATATAAGAAACACATTGCTACATAAAGCTAAGTTCAATTGAATTTAGCAACCCTGCTCGTTTGGTTTTACAGCGTTTTACATTTACATCTATTTTCATTCCAATAACACAGAAAGAATGGAAAAGCAGATGATACTGTTAGAACAGGATTGATATATCTAATGGGGTGTATTTTGCAACAGGTTGAAATCACACAACTCATTCAGTTGTTACTCATTCAACCACGCACTTGAGCAATGCTCAGGTGCTGCTGAGCTAGCACTACAACCTGCTCCCAAGCGATGCTCAGCTACTGACCCTCCGATGTACACTGATGGTATTACCCCAAACTAAGCAAAGTTGCAGTTTTCAAATATGCCACAGCTCCAGACCAAAAGCTTTGATTTGTAAGATCTTAAGTGTTGTAAAGTCTTTGAGATCAAGAAAAACTGAGCTACTGTGATCACATTTCAAACGTCAAGTCAAAAAGTAAAATAATGCTTGCGTCTGTCAAAGTAAAATCGTTACGTCCACCAGTACTTTAATATTAGAATTTTTATGTGTTTGTCAAAGGAATTCCTTTTGTATATAATATGTGTAAGGAGTTTTCACATCTCTTGGTAACATTCATTTTCCAGATATATGTTAGAAGCTGGAAGTCGTACAGTATCCATACTCTGTTTCACAAAATTAAAGAAATATATTTTTGTTTACTACAAAGCATTTAATAGTCTAAATGTTCTTCAGATCTGTTGAAATGTTAATATCATGCTATACCAGTCATTTTGCCAATACATGTTGGGTTTTTCAGCCTTAGTTTACTTATAGTATTTAAAAAATTACTGAGACCGTTGAAAAACTGCATTCTGTTCAAGCAGGGAAACACAAACTGGGCAGGCTGGGAGAGGCGGTCCCACGCTGGGGAACTCTATGAAGTTTGAAAGAGTTACTGACTTGTCATGTCTCCTCATTGTGCCTTTTAAAATAGTTTTGCATGTTTTATAACTACTTTTATATGTTATAAGCTTGCTGAAACACATATAAATTTTGTCTATAGCGTCACGTGTTCAAGCCGTATGAAACTCTCTTTAATGCCTCTTTATGTGCAGTCTCTAACAAACCAGAGATTGACAATTCTTTTTGTGCTACTGCCGCCATCACACCAGGACACATGAAAGACTTGGTTCCCCTGTCACTAGAGGCCGTTTCCTATCGGATTGACCAGTTTCCTGTTGCTCACATGGCCGACTTTATCTTGACAATGAACAGTACCCTTTTCGATAGGGCTTTAAATTATTTTTCTGAGAAAATACAGAATCTCTCAATAATAAACTAGATCTACCACAGAATATGACCTGAAACTTCCAAAAGTCTAATGCTCTGTCATTTTTGTGTACATTTTATATATACATATGCACAGCATTTCATATGTTCTTCTTAATTTCGATGGGAAATATGCAGCAAAGTCAGATTGTAGTAAAACTTTGCCTGAATTACCTTTTTTTTTTTCTAAATCAGTATGTCAATCATTGTTAAGTAAGTACCTCGTGAAAGAGTCATACATCCACACTTCACAGACCTATCTAAGTAATCGTTCTTGCTTATTGTTATTCTTTTGAACTTATTAAAATACTATAAATTTAGCAAAAATGGCTATGCCTTTACAAATTTACATGTATATATCATATCTCAAAAAAAAATAACTATCCACTTCTTCTCACTTTCATTTGTTTGGGATGTTGGTTTGTTTTTGACTTTGACGAAGCAAAGGTTTCGAAATGATCTACTACAAGGTTATCCAGTTTAAAAACATCAAAAAAAACACGTGCATTCTAGTGTCTCCAAATCCTATTCTAAAAAACATTCTTTTTTTCCTCCAATACGTAATTGGCGTATTGGCTCTTAGCAGGTTCACACCAATAGGGTTTGATGAATGACGTGTAAGTGCGTGACGGCAACTGGACTGATAATCATTTGGATTAACATGAGTACTTGGAAGCCAAGCAACGCAAGGCCAGACCAGCAAATTCTCGTAAATATGGGAAATATCGGAAGATCTGCATGTCTCATGAAGTGACAAAACCTTTACTTGCCATGCCTTTGCTGCATCTTTTGTTTCCTTTGGCTCAGTCATGCGTTGTGTGCAAGCCATGCTGTTGTAGGTATTGGAGACAGGAACAGGTATGTGCTTGTACACTGACTGAGCGGAAACTGAGGGACAAAGTCGAGAAAGAATAGCTACACACCACACACACGCACACACTCACCAGCAGGTCTCCAGTTTAAAAGGGCTAGAGCAGCTTGGAATGAAGGGCGGAAGTACAGGAAGGTGGTTGTACAAAGAACTATTCGAGTTAATTTTAAACTAGGTTTTTGGAGTAACATGTAACTGCTGAAGTGCTGGAGTGGTAATGAGTCAGTATAATTTGGCATCAATAATCAGCCAAATAGTTTCACATACAAGCAGGAAGGTTCTCACTGTTAATGCCTGACCCCTGCATAACTCTTCCTCTCCAAACTGTCATATAAACCATCACGGCAAGCCCTGTGAATATCAAAGAAATGAGGATACTCATTTCATTGATTATGAAGTTATACATTTACTATAACCCTAAACATGCTATGTTTATACATTCTCCCTCTAAAATTACAAGTCTCGTCAAAATATTGCAAAAAATTTTCCCATAACCACAATTGAAATAGATCAGGCTGATATGTGCTGTCTTTCTTTTCATTTCCATCAGAAATTATGACACTTGACACTCTATAATTTTGATTTTTTTATTTTTTTACTGTATGTCTATTGACCAATACATTGTAAGCTAGAAAGATAAATCTAGGTCCCACTTGTAATCTTAGTCCATTTTCAGTTTGTTGCCAATGGTCTATCCTAAGCCAAGCGACATGCAATTTTTACCACCATGAGTATCTTGTTCACTAAAATTCATTTTTATCAAATGCTTCCAGTTAGCCACCCCTTATATTTCAAGCTTTTCAAACACATTTGCAGTATTGTATTGTGCCTTTTGTTCTTTGTTAATTTCATACCATTATTTCGGTATTAAAAAGATAAACTAATCTGTATATGACTTGCACAAAATCATAGGTAATTTATGCTGATAGTAAACTTTTTCACAGAACAATTGTCTCTAAATTAGGAAACATTACTTATCATCCAAACATGAGTGTTTCTCTGAAAAGCAGAATGGACAACTACCAATTCATTAAACTTGGTGATGGGAGAACAGTGTATTCTGCGGGCATCTCTTGTGCCCTCCTAGAGAATAGACACCTGTTCGTATAATATGCAAACACACTATAAACTCATCCTTCTAAAATTCAGGCCGTTCTCTGGCATGTATATCCCTGTTGGCTGTACTTTCTAAGCGTTGTCTGGTGAACTAGCTAGGTCTTAATGTTTTTTCATTTTCCATATTTCAGTGTGAAAATCTTTCCTTAGCGACGTCATTTCTCACAGCCTGCATATAAATCTTCCATATCAGAAAACACTTAAGACCCAAATATTGAGTGTTACGAAAGATTTATAGTATTTCCTTTTTATCTTGCCAGAAGTCTATTATCACATATACATCTGAAATACATTGTAACTGCTTACTGTGCTCCTGCCTCAATCACCAGTTTCGGTTCCTCCAGTGACGCCAGTAAGTCTGCTTAATTACAATGGCTCATGTTCAGGATCCCAAACAAAATATTCCCTGCACAGACACACCCTTCAGCGGGACAGTTTGACACGCCAGTTCTGCAGGGGTGTAGATCACCACTAGAACGATAAAAAAAAAAAAGAAGAAAAATGCTGCTCCTGCGAATAACAAGCACCTCTCTATATCAGTGGGGGATTTTCCCTACACAAATCAAGATGAATAACAGCAAGGATGGCTTCTCCCTGAACCTGTCTTGATTAATGCACCAAGTCTGTGGGAAATCAGACTGTGGTTTTTTGATTTATTGTAAAAATACATTTTCTACAGCCTAAAAGGGGGGGGGGGGGAGGGAAGAGAGGGGGGGGGACGGTGTGTCCATGGATCTACGTAGGTTAGAGCCTGTATGGGCTGATGGCAGAGTGAATCTGAACCACGCATGGGGGAAGCACTTCAGATTTTTTCAGACTGAATAACACCTCTGTGTTCCACCCAGCAGAGGGAAAACGGTGGAAAAGTACCCAGTTCAGTTCTGGGAAGGTATTAAAGATGACCTGCCATTCCATAGACTATGGGAAGACCTCTAACAGGTCACTGCCCCTATGGCCAAATCGGCTCTGGACACTTTTAAACCTCGCTTTTTCTTAAAATATTCTTATTGCAGTTTGAGTGAGTGAGGGACCTCTAGCTGTGGTCTTGACTTGTTGAGGAAGAAGCCCCTAACAGGGGAAAAATAGGGCTTGGGGATTGGGAAGAGACATTGTGAGTTTCGTTGTTGATTGTTGTCGTACCCTGGCATAAAAGACTCCCAGGGTCATCCGAACAGCTGCCCGAAAGTATTTAGAGAACACTATGGCACAAACTGCATCAGCTGGGGTTGGAGGACTTTACGTTTGTGTGACCGTTTTTTGAATTACACCGCCACATGGGCAGCCACCACACTCCGACTTCGCGGGGTGATTTAGGGAGACTGTGTCTATGCTAGGAGCTTGTCACGATGGATTGAAGACAATCCCCACATAAAACTATGCAGGCATAACAACATTTTGATGTTGCACGTGGTGTTCTGGCCTTATGTCAATTTGGGCTGACACAGCCGGAAGCCAAGGCGTGGAGGTCCATTGTGGGGCTGTTGCTGTGATAAATGGGCGAGGGAGGGGTGGGGTGGGGGGGGCGGGGGGGGGGGGGGCGGGTATCCTCACAATTAGTATCGTAGACATCAGCGACAGTATGTCCAGGAAGGCAGTCTTTACAATCATTTTGCAACTATGTTGATCTTTTCTCGGTTTAATTCAATCTATCCATGCATATAGATAAATAAGTTTCAACTGCTACTGACAGTATAATACCGGATTCATGGAATGGAAAATAAGCTGCAGTCCTTAACGGTATTCACTAACAGAGTTTGGGGCATTTAATCGGTCAAGGTGTCATGTGTCACAAGCATGCGAATTTTTGATTATGACTGCGCTTGATCTTGCCGAAAAAAACGTCCCCATCTCACCTCCTATGGATGCTGATGCTTGTTCCAATAACTGGGTACTCTAAGGGACATAATCTATCCATCAACATCATGATAATCCACGCCACCCTGTTTACCCACTCTTTGGGGGTTCCTGCCCACTTTCGGTCGACTGTCCTTCTTTCTATTGTGGGGTGTGTGTGTGGGTTGTGTGTGTGTGTGTGATGTTCCGTTGTGATGTGTTGTATATCGTGTGTGCTCTGTGACGATGTGGGAAGTGTGTGTGTTATTATTATATGGGTAATTGTTATTTAGCGCCTATCCTCGGGTCACAAGACCAAGTTTAAGCGAAGCTGTTAATAGATACACACTACCCTAAGAGCACTGTGTGTGTAGAGTGTCGTGTGGTGTGTGGGTGTGTGTGTGTGTGTGTAGGTGTGTGTGGTGTGTGTGTGTGGATGTTTGTTTTGTGTAGTGTGGCATGTGCGTGTGCAACATCGTGGCTGGCATACGTGTGTATGAGTTAGATATGTGTGTCTCTGCGTGCATCTCAGCATCTTGTGTTGTGACGCGACGCACAGTGCGGTGGTTGTGCTGTGTGTGTGTGTGTGTGTGTGTGTATGCCTTTTATGTGTTTGTAGTATGGTATGTAGTCGTTAGTGATATATGTGTGTGTGAGTTTGTGTGAATGTAACATGTTGTGTGGGCTGTTGTTGTGTGTTTAATGTGTGTGTGTGTGTGGTGTTGGCATTGATGTGTCTCACTGGGTGTGTGTGTGTGTGTGGTGTGTGTGTGTGTGTAGTGTGTAGTCTCTGTATGATGTGTGAATCGTTTGTGTGGCGAAGCTGCACTGGGACTTATGTGAGACCAAAAAGAAAGCTACTGAAGCAAAGACCACTGGGCGTGAATTCAAACATTCAACAATGACACTGTTTAGATCACTACCGCCACATCAGTTTGTCCAAGCTCACATGTACAAGAATTTGTAACTGCAGGTATCAAAATGTACTTGTTTGGTTTTTTTTTCTTTTCCTCTTTTTTTTTTTGATAAGCTAATCGTTTTATGCTGTCTCAGTGTTTGAGGAAGTTCTAGTCCACGTTTATAAAATAGACAGCTATACTCTCACACATGTTCCACACCCTGACCAGTGTTTTTTACTCATTTCTTTGAAGTATGTAGTAACAATTCAATGTGGCAATTGTGTCAGACGAGTAGATATCTCTAGCACACATTAGCATTCACATGAGCAGACCACATAGACGTGATAACGATAGTTTTAATAATATTTTTTCTGATTTAGCCCATACATTCCAGAGCCCTGATTGCAGCATTAAAACATAAGAAATGTGGCTACAACATAAATCCAGAAGCCACTTCCTCAATATTAATTGCTCCATTCCCCCCCCCCCCCCCCCCCCCCCCCCCCCCCCCCCCCCCCCCACCCCCCCCCCCCCCCCCCCCCCTCTCTCTCTTCTCTCTCAAGGCACACGTGCAACGCACATGTACACACACAACACACGCACGTAAACACATACCATACTCACACACACAATTGTGCTCACACATCTAGCAAACTCAAACATGCATAATTCAGGGTAGCAACAAAGGACTGAGTACCAATGCAGAAAACATCCATAGGTTTTGATCCTGTTACTTCTGTTTGTACGAGTGTCCCTTGGCGGGGCAACTAACCCCCTCTCTTTTCTTAAAATAGAAAAGTTTATTAAAACTGACCTACTTTTCAGAAATCATATGAGAAACAAAAGCAGGGGCATTCATTCCTTGAACATCAGCTATGAGCCCCCCCCCGATTTCTATAAAGAATAATGTTGACGATAATGAAAACCTAAACCAAATGTACTACCCAAAACCCAGAAGAAACCACTATCGCCAAATATCACATTCTCCCATTCCTCTCTCTCCATGGCAAAACCATTGTGCTCACAACATCTAGAATTCAAGCATTGCATAATTCCAGGGGAGCAACGAAGGAACTGAAGTTATAAAGTGACAGAAACATGGTCAAAATTCTTTTGAAAATAAAAGGCTCTTAACATGAGACTTGACTGGAACAGAAAGATTCTTGAGTGCCTGAGAAGGAAAAGAAGATTGTAGTATTGTTCCAGACTAAATCTGGAGGCATTGTAAGTTAAAAGAGAAGGTAAATTTTCAAAACAACTCTTACCCTATGCTACCCACTATACACACACACACACAGACAAACTCCTCGCCACAGTACACACCACACTGTACACAACACACACACTGATTCTGCTTACAACACACACACTCCACACCACACTACACACACACACAAATGTAAAAGGCTTGGTCTTCCTACCCACTATCTTCCTTACTCATGATTACAAAACATGCTTAATTTGTTTATATAGCTCTAGGTTGTAAACATGTCATTATTGTGACAGTGAAACAAACCCCAAACAGATGAAATTTGCCCAGTTCAAAGAAAGATGTCCCACCAGCAAAATCTTATTGGATTCATTTTTGGAAATCTTAAACAACACTAATGCTGCAAGCGTTGATGACGCTGAACATGCATATACTGTTGCCACTGTTTAGCTATCTGAAAAAAATAGAACAGAAAATCTATCAGCTATCGCTTGGTTAATTATAATTTTGTTGGACCTACAAACAAAATAATATACAAGCTAGTCACATGATAAGTTGAAAATAGATAACAGCAGATTAAAAATAATGATACTAACATTTATAAATATAAAATAATAAAAAATAACAGATTAAAAATATGATTCATGAACAAATGCAGTGATCAAACATGAAAATTAATATTCATGATGATGATTGTTAGATCTATACCAGGGATTTTTTTTTCAGCTAAAAACAAGTATGGAGGTGCTGGCAGCAGCAGAACCCACTGACATATCAAACTGGAATAAAAACACTGGATGGACTGTGAACTTGAAACTGATAATGGTCTTAATCTCACTTTTAATTATCCCCTCAGATTCTTGTTTAAATCTCAAGAAAGGCCGTGACGCCGGACCTTGAAAAAGCCTGTTATATTTCAGGTCAAGAACCTGAACAAGTCTTATCTTTAAAACCTGTAGGTGAACGTATATGTATGATGTGTCACTGTGTGTGCTGTCAATGTGCAAAGTATGTAGTGTATGCAAGGTGTAAGTTGTGCATTCATGCACACACAAAGCTAACAACATGCATGCCCTCGTTGTGCATATGAGAGGAAAGCAAAAGAATGATGAGAAGGTATAGGGACGCAAAAGAGAGACAGACAAAAAGCAGAGGAGGAATAATGGACTCAATGCAGGAAGGGTGGGGGTAGCCACTGCTGTTTTACGGCGCAAATATTATGACAATAGACAGCCCAGTCAGCCTAAAGACCTGCAGCCCTAATATCGCCACTGCGCGCGTCTGCGCTCGCTCTTACTCTCACGCGCGCTAACACACACACCACAATCACAAAATCCTAAAACACAAAAATATATGTGCACTACTGTTCATTCCTTTATTTTGCCTCTTTTGATGTGCTTAGGTTTTGTTTAAATCCATGTTCTCTTTGTTACCCTTTTAATGTTTAAAAAAACAGAAAAACTATGCAAGTTGTACATGACATGCCTCGACCTGTTTGTATCGAAGCAAACTATTTGTTTTGCCAAACATAACTCGAATCAGCAAATTTCCCTCAGGATTTTGTCTCACATGGACAGCTGCATTTTAATTATCCCTTTTATTTACGCCCAATTTGTTTTTCTGGTTTTTCAGCATTTTTAAAAAAAAAAGCCACATAGAAAACAAATGGATTAAAAACTAAATAAAAAGTGACAGGAAAAAAAAAATCGAGAGAGTTATAGAGCTTTGAATTCAATGACTCTGCTGTACAGTCCACTTTTAGAGAGAAAAAAGTGAAAAAGATATGCCTCAACAGGATCAGGGAGATTAGCAATCAATTAAAAATTCTAACCTAAAGCCAAGTTAACTCCACAGCTACCAGTCAAGATTATCTGAAGCAATGTTTATTGTCAAGATCAACATTTTTTTGATATGAGCGGGGTTATATAAGCCAATGAGACAGACATAAAGTGCCTACAAGGACTAGACCACTGCTTTGGGTAACCTGTGCTGTCCTGTCTGATGTCCTTAGAGTGGAATAATTAGCCCCCATCCTCTCTTTCCAAAATTTTTGGCTTCATTTTCCCACCCTCAGTCACTCCTTTTTGAATAGATCACATATAATTTTGAGATTGTGTTTTTTCGATCTTTTATAGTACATTGAAACTGTAATCAAATGATTTTACATGTTTCCTTAAAATGACATAACTAGGGATTACTTTACACACAGGATTTCTACTATCGAAAGTCACTAGTTCAGATTCAATATGTCATGGACACAACAGACCACTGAGAGAATCAGAACAAAAAATTGCGATAATGTCCTAACTATCGCCATCTGCTGTGAGAGGCGATCCAATAATTATATTTTTACAAAATTGTGATTATATACAAGGCTGACTCAAGGCCAGTTTTGTATAATATTCAAAGTAATTTTTTACTCTTTGTTAATTTATAAATCTTATTTGGAAGGAACAACAGTAAATGTTTCAGCTCAAAGATAGATTCGAGTGGAAAATGTCATTAGAAAGACACCAATTAAGATATTACTTTTCGTCACTTTGTACGGCATAAATAAAAAAAATAAAAAGCAACAGAAAGTTATCTAATTAGTACGGTGGGCGTTTTGAAGACTTAAAAGACCTCGGTGTACTCTGGTTTTGACAGAAATTAATATTTGTTCATACACTGGTAAGATGGAAACTTCCTACTTCACCCACCAAAACACTCTTTGATGATGCTTAGCATGTAAAACTTTGTTCTTTTGGAATGCAACATCCACAAAGTGAATCGGTTTGTTGCTTTTAACAAATCAAAAAATACAAGAACGACCGGGGGGAAGGGCGGAAGTTGAAGAAGGGGAATGCGATCCTCATTTAACCCTTCCA
The DNA here is from genome assembly GCA_018398815.1 of Conus ventricosus. Taxonomy (NCBI): domain Eukaryota; kingdom Metazoa; phylum Mollusca; class Gastropoda; order Neogastropoda; family Conidae; genus Conus; species Conus ventricosus. The sequence goes on along the minus strand of CM031601.1, from coordinate 85,876,497 downwards.
ATTACTAAAAATTTCCCGTATAAGCGAAAATTGCACACCGAACCGTTCTTCACCGACTTGGTCACTGTCTGTGTTAGGTACATTGTGAATGTAAAATTTTTAGTCATAATGATTGGTATCAGCTGTGTGCCGCTTCTCACTTCAGAATTTGATCAATATTTTAACAGACTGAACAACAATCACAACCAGCACAAGCCAAGGCGCAACACTCAACTGCAACAGTTGTTAAATCCTACAAACGGTGAGACTCACTGAAAGAATTCGACACAACGCCCATTTTCATCCGGCTTACTACTCACCAGTTCGGAGATAATCGAAGAAGTACTAAGTCTCAAAAAATAATCTACGAATAAATAAGTCTGCCTTCTCTCAATCTTCAAATTAACACAAAATAGTCTAAATTCCACACAATAAGGTGATACGTCAACACACAGTTTCCTCGATTCGTCGTCACCTGCGAGCCTCCCCGTGGTGGGTCAAGGTAACAAACTGTGTCAAAGTATGGATCGGATCGTGTACGGAGACATGCCAAGAAAATAATTATAACGTTACATCTGGATCGTTTGCATTACTTTTTGACTGATTACCATGATCTGGTATCCTCGATCAAATACACCTTTTACCTGATTTCATTGTTAATGTTTTCATGTCATATCCGAATGCTGTTGAAGAAAATGGGGTGCTACACAGAATTAGCCATGTTACTGGCGGATATGCATCAATCCTGTTCTCAATGTGATTCACACACACACACACCACACACACACACACACTTGTACGTGAAATGCGTTGTGCAAAAATTGCGAATCGTTCAAATTATCTATTTATGGAATCTGTTTGAAACACGGTCAGTCTATCTTTCTTTCAAACGGTGCCATGCCGTCAGAACCCCCTCCATGGCTATACTTCCCCCCAGGTCCGACTGGGCCACTGTGACAGGTCTAAGACAGATCACAAAAAAAATTAAATGTTTTCCCGGGTCTATGTTCACCCAAAATCTACATTCCACCCACGTCCTTCCTTGTCTTCCTCCCCATTGTCATCTGTCCCTCTCCCCATCTCCCACTTCCCCTCCCAGATCTTCGTTCCCACTCACCTTTATGATATTCCCAGCGACAAAACCGAAATGTCCTCCCACCCCAACCTGTCCCCCTGGCATGGACTAGCTCCTTGTTCCTCTCAGACAGTACAGGCTAACCCATGCTGTCCCCCTCCCTCCTTTGTCTCCCCTCTGGACAGTTTCGGCTAAATGGAAGATCCGAACTCCCGACCTGCATCAGTCATTTGCCCCCCCCCCCCCCCCCCCCCCCCCACACACACCACACACACCCTCCCGAATCCTATCCTGATCTCATCAATCGGGATCATTCATTAACTCAGCTAAAAATGTCACACAACTGCTTGCTCAATGGCATTAACGCATGTGGTCTCACAAAAATGTCCAAAACAAGGATGATCGGAAAGGCTGGAAATATTCAGGTCACAGACTAAATGAACACCATTGGCCTACTCGACTTTTCCAAGACTTTGAAGTTGGGGTCACTTTCGTTCTTTCTTTTTTTTTCTTTTTTCTTTTTTTTTTCTTTTTTTTTTAATCATTAATTTTAATCAGATATTACTTCTGGAAATGTCTTAATTGCATCTGCTTCGAACGCCGAACATCGGAGCTGCTAGAACGAACGTCGATTTAAGCACTGCGCGCTGGTGACCTACTCGTTTTTGAGTGAACCGGTGTTTGAGGAAGAAGAAGAAGAATATAAAGGACTGGACCATGCCAGATCTCTTCACGACAGCCACCAACAGAAGAGCCTGGAGAGAAGCGGCGGCTGCCCCATCACGTCCTCCCAACGACCCCAACGGTCAGAGGAATGACTGACTGACTGACTGAATTACTACACGCCTGGGTAAATCAAACTGTGGCAAAATCATCGTCAGTTTGGTAGGTAAGGAATGAATCACAAACCCCCAAAGGTAGTTTAACATATGCGCGGCACTGATGTACGAAACACTGAAGTTTTGTATATCGCGACAGACACACCCAGAGAGGTGCATCTTCATCACAGAGCATGCCATGATAACTGTTGGAGGGGGAGGGGGGGTAAGGGGTAAGGGGGGGGGTGAGCTTTGAGTGTGACAAAATGCATCAAAATGTTACAAAATGTTACTTTTGGTCACGAATGAAACTTGAAGCCATCGCTCAATATGTCTCAGTCTGTCGTGCAGTGACAAATACCATCAGCAATTTTATATGATGTCAGAGAAGCCTGCCAGAGCTGGATGCTGCTTTTGTTGTTGTTGTTGTTGTTGTGTGAGTGTGTGTGCTGCATGTGTGTGTTGTGTGTTGTGTGTGTGTGTGTGTGTGTGTGTGTGTGTGTGTGTGTGTGTGTGTGTGTGTGTCTGTCTGTCTGTCTGTCTGTCTGTCTGTCTGTCTGTCTGTGTGAATACGTACGCGCGAGAGCTTGTGTGTGTGTGTGTGTGTGTGTGTGTGTGTGTGTGTGTGTGTGTGTGTGTGTGTGTGTGTGTGTGTGTGTGTGTGTGTCTGTCTGTCTGTCTGTCTGTCTGTCTGACTGTCTGTCTGTGTGAATACGTACGCGCGAGAGTTTTGTGTGTGTGTGTGTGTGTGTGTGTGTGTGTGTGTGTGTGTGTGTGTGTGTGTGTGTGTGTGTGTGTGTGTGTGTGTGTGTGTGTGTGTTGCGTGCGTGCGTGCGTGCGTACGTGCGTGCGTGCGTGCGTGCGTGCGTGGCGTGCGTGCGTGCGTGCGTGCGTGTGTGTGTGTGTGTGTGTGTGTGTGTGTGTGTGTGTGTGCACGAGCACACGCATGTGTGTGTGTGTGTGTGTGTCTGTCTGTCTGTTCTTCTTCTTCTTCTGTTAAACGTCTGTTCACTAAAAGTTATATTAGACGGTGGTAAAGGATGGGGGAAAAGGGAAGGGATGGGGAGAGTGGGAAGGAGAGTTGACTGCATGTAAAATATGTTTAATATGAACGTTCGTGTGTTTGTCGGTACTTGCACGAGTGTGTACAAGTGTTTAAGATATAATTTATTGCAGAGGGGAAATGGGTAACATGTTACACAATTATCAATCATTGAGGATAAAAGCTATGAACATATGAAAATCAATGAGAATCAACCAAATATGAAATAACAATAACGCGTTAATCCTTTAACATCGAATCAGCAAGTAACACAGTAAGAAGGCAACAGCCAACACATGCATTTGTATGTCTTTAAAAAAAAAAAAGGAAAAAAAATGTGTATATATATATATAATATATATATATATATATATATATATATATATATATATATATATATATATATATATATATATAATGTGTGCGTGCAATAGTGGATGAGCGTGTACTGTGTGTGTGTGTGTGTGTGTGTGTGTGTGTGTGTGTGTGTGTGTGTGTGTGTGTGTGTGTGTGTGTGTGTGCGTGCGCGCGCGCGCGCGCGCGTGCCCATGAGTGCGTGCATACGTGTGCGTGCATGCCTGTGCGTGCGTGCGTTTATGTGTGCGTTCTTGCATCCGTGTTTGTGTGCGTGCGTGTATGTGTATCTGTATAAATGTGTGTATGTGAGAGAGAGGGAGAGAGAGATAAGCTGCGTGTGTGTGTGTGTGTGTGTGTGTGTGTGTGTGTGTGTGTGTGTGTGTGTGTGTGTGTGTGTGTGTGTGTGTGTGTGTGTGTGTGTGTGTGTGTGTGTGTCTGTCTGTCTGTCTGTCTGTGTGCTAAAAACGACAGTGCTATCACAAAAATGGGGGTTTGGTATGATGGAAACTGAATCAATCACAGGAAGATACCAACTGGGCAATTAATCAAACATTCCGAAAAAATGCGGAAAAGTGAATAACTGTTCAAAACGTTTTCAAGAGAAATGGAAGACTTGGATAAAAACTGTCGTCCTACTCTTAGAGATACTAGTTCTTTGACTTTGGAGCAATGAACAAGTAAATGATTAATCGTTATTTCTCTTTCACACATGCACTGGACATTTTTGCTGTATTTTGTGCGGAGTGCACTCAAACGAAACCTATACATCAGGCTGGAAACTGACCTCGAATAAGTTCCGGACAAGAACACTGACAGAGGTTTAATATATCCTCTGTTCTTAGCATTTATGCAGTGCTGACTGTAGTGACACTTTAGATTTTTAAGTTTCTCATCAAACATTTTGTATGACACATTTACTAAACATGCATAGACTTCTTGTAAATCTAACCGTATCTTAGCTGGAACTGAACCATCATGATTGTTTGCTCCTTTTCTTGCAGCTCGATCAGCCCGTTCATTTGAAACAATTCCACAATGGGAAGGTACCCAACAGAAAGTTACGCTGGTGCCTTTCAATGATAAAAGATTAACAGAGTGTTTAATTTCAATTATCAATTCCGATCGCATTTTCTGGTTTAGAGATTTAAGTGCCTGTAAGACCGATTTAGAATCAACACATAATAAAACTTGAAATATGTTTTTCGGAAAATCAAAAATGTTATTAAGGGCCTTCAATATTGCAACTAATTCAGCAGTAAAGATAGAAACATTTTCACATATGTGAAACCGTTTCTCTATTTTAAAAGCTGGTATAACGAAGGCAGCTCCTATATTTTCTGTTCCCGAGTACAGACCCATCAGTATAAATCTTTAAATGTTCAGAATACTTGTTATCAATATGGGAGCAGACAGAACTTCTAAGGATATTAGGTGAATCATTTTTGGATAAGTTTGTGTGATCTATGTCAAGCTTCAGATTGTTCATCTCTCATGTAAATATAGGTGAGTAGGCAGGTTTTGTTGCTATTTCCTTTCTGATTGATTTTGATTTTTTAAACAGATCTGAAGTAAATGTGTTTATGGATTTTAATGATTGGATGGATTTAGCTATTTTTGCAAAATGAAGATCGGACCTCATGCAAACTTCGGCCTCTGTGAAATTTTCGAACGAGGAGCATCGTAAAACATATTTGGCAGCAGAAAGATGCCTTAGCTCATCAAGAGGTAAAACACCTGCTTCTTTATAAGTTCCTAAATTTAATGCATGAAATGGAACTCCTAGGGAAAGTTCATAGGCTTTGCAGTCAACACTTTGTATTTTATTATTTTGTCTGTCTGTGTGCGCGTGTATGTGACATGTGCAACAGTGTGTGTGTGTGTGTGTGTGTGTGCGTGTGTGTGTGTGTGTGTGTGTGTTCAAGTTTGTGAAGATAAGAATGTTCACCCGAAAAGTCCCAAAACAACAGAGGTTAGAAAGACTGGAATTGTTATTACGAAACAAAACCAAACAACAACAACAACAACAAGAACAAACAGAGAAAAAAGACAAATCAAATATTCAGGCAACAGATTAAACGAACATATTGAAAGTCCTTTGCTTTGACTCGACTTAAATGTGACTTGGAAGTTTACAGATCAATATATCGCAATTTCCTGTTTGTTCGTATGTCCTGAGTCAGATATTGGATATGTAGTCACAGCCTGCGCTGCAGACATCAAGCACCTCACCTACTTGAGTGGACTCCAGTTTCAAAGTGTCACTGATAATACGCCAGAGTAAATCAAAGTATATAATTCTATACCATGAGTTTGGTAGGTAAGGAATACATCACAAAACCCTAGGCCTCAGTGGCAGTTCCAAACATTATGAGCACCGCCATATGAAACATAGGAAACGTTTAAGTTGTGTTTGACGTCAGGCGTATCCAAAGGGGTGGTTCGCGGGCAGCATAGACTGCCCGGGGACAATAGGGGCAAGAGACAGTTTCGGCTGGAACCGGGTGCAGAATTACGTAGAGGGCTGGCCACCCACCATCAGTAAACCAGCGGAGTTACCCCCACGTGACAACGCTAGTTACCATGATTCAGCGACGACAATATAACACAGAGAGACAGACAGACAGACAGACGAAGAGAGACAGAGGGAGAGATAGAGAGACAGAGAGAGAAAGAGAGAGGGAGGAGAGAGAAAGTGTGTGTGTGTGTGTGTGTGTGTGTGTGTGTGTGTGTGTGTGTGTGTGTGTGCGTGCGTGCGTGCGTGCGTGCGTGCGTGCGTGCGTGTGTGTGTGTGTGTGTGTGTGTGTGTGTGTCCATGATTCCGAATGTTTGTCAGTGTTCACGCATGAAATCGGTCCATATAAAGATCTCACTTCAGTTAAACGACGCAAGCTGAAGTGGTATGGACATGTCACGAGGTCATCAGGCCTTGCCAAAACAATCCTGCAGGGCACAGTACGAGGAGGAAGGCGGAGAGGTCGACAACGAAAGAAAGATGGGAAAACAATATCACAGAGTAGACGGGCCTGGAGTTGAGAGACGTGTTGAGGAGGGCGGAGTGCCGGGATGAATGGAGAGGACTGGTTGCCACAGCTACACAGGCGCCCCTACGGACCGGACGGGAGTTTAAAGGATCAAGGACAAGGACAAGGACGCATGGACTACTGGCAGAGAGCTGATTTTGTGATTTTCAGTACACATTTTGAATACGTCTGTTTAACCATAATTTTTTTTTATTTTTTTTACGATTCATTCAAGGAGATGCTTAAGGCCAATGTATTCGGATTTTTTTTTTCAGTTGTGTATATCTTCTTTTCGTCTTCGTCCATATCTCTCATACTAATGATGAACATCTTAGGTTTATCAGAATTTGCTAGCATACACTACATCCCCTTACTGATACAGACTTCTTCTCACACACACACACACACACACACACACACACACACACACACACACACAACACATACACACACACACACACACACACACACACACACACACACACACACACACACACACACACACACACAAACGCGCGCGCGCGCACGCGCACATACACGCGCACACACGCGGACATTTTCCACCTACATCGCTGATATAGGTCGGTCGTATAACCAGTTATACGGCTCTGAACCGTTAGTTGCTCGAGAATCACTCACTCACTCAGGCCCATAACTACAGAAGTAGTCGTTGGGGAAACCTGAGGACCGCAGACGCAACCTCCCCTCTCCATCTGTCTCTGTCAGCAGCCGCCGGCAGCAGCTCACATGTATGGAGTCCGGTCCATTCCTTGATGTTCTCATGCAGTTCTTCCGCTGTCTTCCTCTTCTTCTTCCGCCCTCGATGGTGCCTTGCATGATTGTTTTGGACAGACTGGCTCGAGAGTACACTCGCCTTATCAGAATAAATTCGGCATTGTATGTGCACATGTATATTGAATGTTATTTCCAAGAAAGAGAAGGTGGGGACAGGACGGGGGGGACAATTTGGGCGGGGGAGGGTGGGGGACACTTTGAGCTGCCGCCGGCAGCTCGAACTGCCCAGGGTGGGGGGAGGGGGGAAAGGATAGCCGGAGGGAGGGGGGGGGGCAGTCAGGGGTCAAACGGGACAGCATGAGCTAACCAAAACTGCCCCCCTGAATAGTAGGGGCCAACCCAAGCTGTCTGAGGGATAGTGAGGGCTGGTAGGCCCTACTCCGGCATTCCCTCCTGGTCTGCGTTTAAACAGATGTCACCTCAACGTTTATGTTTACCAACGTCTTTGTTACCGCTTGCCCCATCCTTGTCGTGTGACGTCAAATATGTCAGCGATCCATTTCAAAGTTAAGGTCATGTTGCTTAGAATCGGACATTGTGACCAAAATCGAGGTCACTTAAATATCGAGTGGTTCATTCTTGGTAAAGAAATTTAGAATGGGTTGTAAAGACCCGGAGTACTATTAAAGTTTCGTCAGTTGTCCAGGACGGAACACAGTTACTCAGACGTGGCGGAAAAGTCAACGAGCCTAGAACGTGTCATAGTGACAGTGAGCTTTATAACAATTTGTGAAAATACAATGGGCAATAGTTATTCACCGCAAGATAAGGGTAAAGTGACTGAGAAATGGATACTGAGATCCAGATCAGGTTTACTGGTGGAGGGACCCTGAATGTGTCATGCTATCCCATATCCAGGTTAAATCTTGGAGGTCCAAGACTGGGTCATGGTAACTCAGAGTTATGTTCAATATTAAGTAACCCAGAAAGTACTGTGTCAACCCGCCCTACATTAAAGCTCAAGAGACCAAGAAGTGGACACTGCGATCCTGGCTAAGGGTAAAATCATGTAGTTCACACAGTGTGTCATTGTGAACAAGTTTGAAGTTAAAGGTAATTGACTCAGTATGTCTCACGGAGACCTAGACATAGATTTAAAGGTTAACTGACAACGAGTCGTCATATCACAGTGGGTAGTGTCACGGATTTCCAGCAGGGGAGTTGTGGATTCGATTCCCCTGAGAGCCATTCATATTTGTGGGATTTTACAACCCATGACTTGCATCTACTCAGAGTTGAATTTGCTATGGACTCAAATAACTAGACCGGAACCACACAGTACAGTTTCATCCACTCAAGATATGAATCTCAGAGTATTGCTCGAATGTTCTGACCAACTACAAGTGTTTGTATCTCTCGGGCCTAGTTGATGTTGAGATGAAAAATAAAAGTAAACTAAAAGTATAGCCCTGTCGACTGTCATGCAGTCAGCTATATGGCTCGGGCCTGGTCATGTCGAGATAAGCCTACACAATGAAAGTAAGCTAAGAGTATAGCCCTGTCATGCAGTCAGCTATATGGCTCGGGCCTGGTCATGTCGAGATAAGCCTACACAATGAAAGTAAGCTAAGAGTATAGCCCTGTCATGCAGTCAGCTATATGGCTCGGGCCTGGTCATGTCAAGATAAGCCTACACAATGAAAGTAAGCTAAGAGTATAGCCCTGTCATGCCGTCAGCCCCAGGACATTATGTTAATCATCCTAACTGATCAGCATTTTTACAAACGTCTTAAGTTGTGTGGTCCTTCATGTGTGCTCCCATGGTGACCTCAGTTTCGATTTCTTCTCACTTCCAGACATAACAATAACGGCACATGCTGCAAGACGTAAGCATAAACTGCAGGATCCAGTCCCCAGTACTAATTACATAGCAGAGATCTTGTTCCCATCCTCAGCTTCCCCTTAAATGCCCTGATGCAGACAATTCGGTATTACTACAAAGGAAACTTTGGGCATCAGCAGTGTTATTGCAGTGCACCGCAGGCTTCGGTCTATATGTGGTGCTCATTGTGCAATTGATGGGAGCAGATCCACCAGTATACTGAGGTCGTAGATGAGCCATATAACAGCATTTAACTGACAGATGTTTTGACTCCAACACACTGCTTTTCAGTTATCACTTCCACCTCGTAACCATCGTTACTTTCCACATCTCTTATCACAGTCTACATATCTTTAATCGATCTGGAAATTACCTGTCCTCAGCCAGTTTGATTCCTGTTCCAGATCCTCTGCACAATTTTCAGATAGAACTGTAAACCAAAGTTCTGCGCATCAAATAGCAGCAACAACAATCAACTCTCTCTCTCTCTCTCTCTCTCTCTCTCTCTCTCTCTCTCTCTCTCTCTCTCTCTCTCTCTCTCTCTCTCTCTCAACAAAAAAGTTGTCCTTGGCAAAACTGATATAACAACTTCTTGGATTGGCAAACGAAGCATAAACAGATAAGACGTGAGATAAAAGAAACGGGAAAATATAAGTGTAGCACTGGGTAACGCTCTCTCCCCTTGAGGGTGTAACCCGAATTTCTCAAGGAGAAATGTGTTTCGACAATACAATACAATATAAAATAATATAATACATACAGTGCAGTACAAACCCATGGACACTTACACTTACTCTCGTCACTTGTTCTCTTCCTGATCCATCCCGCTTTACCAACAAGATTATACCATTCTACTCTATCAATCAATTCTTCCAATTCCTGTGAGAGCATAAGCGTCTTACGGTTATATAATAGCTTTTTTTTTTTTAATCTATATTTCTTTAAAGGCAAAAAGCCATGATCCTTGAGGAAAACAGTAGCTTGAGGAACGCAAATATTTTCCAAAAGAGCACAACCTCCCCCCTGTTTTCCTCAGCATAAACACTGTTTTCCAGTTTTATCTGAGGATCACAACTGATTTTCTTTTTGTTTTGTTTTGTTTCCTTTCCTTTTGTTTTTCTTACTCTCCTTGGAATAATAACGGTTATCCTTGTTTTCATGAGGAAAACAGGTATCCGAAGGAAAACGTCACCATTGCAAGCGCATGCGCACTGGTATCATTGGGATTTGTATGGCTGGAAAAAAAAGAGAGACAAAAAGGAAACCAAAATGGAGTCGGCAAAATAAGAACAATACTATTTTGATCCCGAGGATCACAGCTTTCTTTCCTTTTCTTTTCTTTCTCTTCCCCCCCCCCCCCCCCCCCCCCCACCCCTTCCCCCCTATTTTCGTTGTCTTCCTTAAAGCTAGTAACTGTCTTCCCCGCGAAAATGGGGAAAACAGTTGTGTTCCTTAGGGATAACACCAATAATAATCTGTTTCCTTGGAAAAATAGGGGAAACAATTATTATCCACAAGAAAACAGTTGTCGAATCCTCAAGGAGTTATCCCCCCCGTTTTCTTGAAGAACGGTAGCCGTTTTCAGAGGAGAACGGTTATTTATATTGGTGTATGAAGCTAGTGTGCTGCCACAAAATTCGGTACATTCACTAACTCAGACTGACTGACTTAATCAATCTCAGACCCCCGTTATACCCATCTTCCGAGCGGGTTTTTCTAAAATTCCTCTGCGACTAGTAAAACCCGATCAGTTTCAACAAGACTGCCGATGTCCCCAGATCTCATGGACTTTCGCTAGCCATGATTAAGCAGATCTTCTCAGATGGATCGGTATTCTGATGCTCAACTTCCATTCTTATCACACGTAAGTCACCAGCCACAAACTGTACTTCTTTAGTTACTCTAACTCTTCTAATATATGTGTTTGTGTATATGCGTTTGTGCGTATTTGTGTGGTGTGTATGGGAGAGAGGAGTGGTTTGCGTGCCTGTGTATGTATGTGTGTTAATGTTTATGTAGGTGTGTGTGTGTGTTTGTGTGTGTGTGCGCGCGCGCTATGTGTGTGTGTGAGTGTGTGATTGTGATCAGTTGTTGATTGATTCTTAATGATGATTAATGATGATTGTCAGTCACTGATTATTGATGACGATTGATGATGATGATAATGATAATGATGGATTAATGACAATGGCTGATATAGTGATGTTGAAGATTGAAGTAATAGACTGATTATCGATGATGGTGACGATAGTGATGATTGACTAGTATATATAACTGATTAGTGATGAAAGTAATTGACTAGTGATAACGACTGGTCAGAGATGATGATGATTATTTGTGATAATGACTGATCAGCAATTGTGATCAGCAATTGTGTTGATTGATTAATGATGACGTCCACTGATAGTGATGATTGGTTGGTGATAATGACTGATCAGTGATAACGATGATTGATTAGTGATAATGACTGATCAGTGATGATGATAATGATTATGATTAATTAGTAATTATGTCTGATGAGTGGTGGTGATGGCTGACTGGCGATAGTGACTGATCAGTGACTGATCAGCGATAATGAAGATTGATTTGTGATAATGAGTGATCATTCATTGTGACGATTGATTAGTAATAACGACAGATTAATTATGGTGAAGACGCCTTATTAGTGATAGCGACTGGTTAGTGATGGTGATTGATTTGTGATAATGACAGGATAATGACTGGTCTGAGCTGGTGATGAATGATTCGTAATGACTGATCTGTGATGATGGTTGATTAGTGATGACTGATCTGGATGATGAGTTGATTAGTGATGACTGATTGGTGATGATGGTTGATTAGTGATGACTGACCTGTGATGATGGTTGATGAGTGATGACTGATCTGTGATGATGGTTGATTAGTGATGACTGATCTGTGATGATGGTTGATTAGTGATGACTGATCTGTGATGATGGTTGATGAGTGATGACTGATCTGTGATGATAGTTGATGATAGTTGATGAGTGATGACTGATCTGTGATGATGGTTGATTAGTGATGACTGATCTGTGATGATAGTTGATTAGTGATGACTGATCTGTGATGATGGTTGATTAGTGATGACTGATCTGTGATGATGGTTGATTAGTGATGACTGATCTGTGATGATGGTTGATGAGTGATGACTAATCTGTGATGATGGTTGATGAGCGACGACTGATCTGTGATGATGGTTGATTAGTGATGACTGATCTGTGATGATGGTTGATTAGTGATGACTGATCTGTGATGATGGTTGATAGGTGATGACTGATCTGTGATGATCGTTGATTAGTGATGACTGATCTGTGATGATGGTTGATTAGTGATGACTGATCTGTGATGATGGTTGATTAGTGATGACTGATCTGTGATGATGGTTGATTAGTGATGACTGATCTGTGATGATGGTTGATTAGTGATGACTGATCTGTGATGATGGTTGATTAGTGATGACTGATCTGTGATGATGGTTGATTAGTGATGACTGATCTGTGATGATGGTTGATTAGTGATGACTGATCTGTGATGATAGTTGATGAGTGATGACTGATCTGTGATGATGGGTGATGAGTGATGACTGATCTGTGATGATGGTTGATGAGTGATGACTGATCTGTGATGATAGTTGATGAGTGATGACTGATCTGTGATGATAGTTGATGAGTGATGACTGATCTGTGATGATGGTTGATGAGTGATGACTGATCTGTGATGATAGTTGATGAGTGATGACTGATCTGTGATGATAGTTGATGAGTGATGACTGATCTGTGATGATAGTTGATTAGTGATGACTGATCTGTGATGATGGTTGATTAGTGATGACTGATCTGTGATGATGGTTGATGAGTGATGACTGATCTGTGATGATAGTTGATGAGTGATGACTGATCTGTGATGATAGTTGATTAGTGATGACTGATCTGTGATGATGGTTGATGAGTGATGACTGATCTGTGATGATAGTTGATGAGTGATGACTGATCTGTGATGATAGTTGATTAGTGATGACTGATCTGTGATGATGGTTGATGAGTGATGACTGATCTGTGATGATAGTTGATTAGTGATGACTGATCTGTGATGATGGTTGATTAGTGATGACTGATCTGTGATGATGGTTGATGAGTGATGACTGATCTGTGATGATAGTTGATGAGTGATGACTGATCTGTGATGATGGTTGATAAGTGATGAGACTGATCTGTGATGATAGTTGATGAGTGATGACTGATCTGTGATGATAGTTGATTAGTGATGACTGATCTGTGATGATGGTTGATGAGTGATGACTGATTGGTGATGATGGTTGATTAGTGATGACTGATTTGTGATGATGGTTGATGAGTGATGACTGATTGGTGATGATGGTTGATTAGTGATGACTGATTGGTGATGATGGTTGATGAGTGGTGACTGATTGGTGATGGTGACTGATCAGTGACCATGACGATTGACTTGTGATAATGGCTGATTAGTGATGTGGCTGACCAGTGATGATGATGACTGGTTGGTGATCGTGACTGATGGTGATGACTGACTAGTGATAATGATTGATTAGTGATGGTGAAAATTGATTGGTGATAGTGACTGATTAGTGATAGCGATTGATTTATACTAATGACTGACCGGTGATGATAACGATTGATTTATGCTAACAATGACTGACCAGTGATTATGAAGATGTTTGTCAAGTGATAATGACTGATCAGTGATGGTGATGATTGACTAGTGATAACGACTGATTAGCGATAGTAACTGATAGGTCATTGACTGATTGCTGATGACTGTTTGTTAATGAGAGGTGATGAAAATGGATTGGAGACGAAAGTGTTGACGACGTTTGTTTTTTGATTGATTGCTTGTGGATGTAGATTGAGTGGTTTCGATGATTGATTTGTGACTGATTGATTGGTGAAGATGATCGACTGGTGATTAAGCTTGATTGTTGGTGACATCTGACTCCAGATGATGATTGATTTGTGTTGTAATTATTTTTTTGATTTGTGACACAATGTTTGGTAATTGATTGATTAATAATGATACTGATGAATAATTGTTGATAATTAACCACTGAGGATTGATTAGAGTTATGAAGATTAATTAGCGATGATGATTAGACGGTGATGGTGATTGATCGATACTTATTATCAATTGTGATTTAGTTGTTTGATATTTGCTTTTCGCTTCTTGGAAATTTTTGCTTGAATTTGATATCTCGCTTCTCCCCTGCCAAAATTATGATGGAACTGAATCCATATACTTACTATTATTTTTCGTTTTACTTCTATTCAATTATATCTATTTTTCACTTGTTAGGGCAAAATATAACAATACTTTTGTGTACTATACTGACCAACACCGGGGTGATTTTAAGAAACAATGGCATTCCGATGCTGTCATCTGAACTGTTTGAATTCTTGCTCCGTTCTGTGACATGAGTTGTAGCCTAGGTCAGTTCAGAGCCAGTGTCGGAATGTTCTATGCCAGGGCTCTCCAATTATCTACATACAAAATGTCTTTTGTCACTGTTAGCACTTTTACCCCCGTCCTCCTTTTAACATCATACAGATCTAGAGCTTTGACTCTTGCATTCTTTACCTTCATCATGTTCGAGTTCATTCTACCCAAATTTATATATTGTGGAAAGCCTCTTGAAGAGACTACTAACCTTAACAAATCATGCAATGACCTTAGTGTCCATGGGTATACTGGACCAGGTAATCTTATGCTTACCTTTCAGTGTATGCTATTGGTTCAGTTGCTTCTGGAACTTGCGGGTGACATTCACCCTAACCCTGGATCAGATGACATCGACCTGGATGGATTTTCCATTATCCACCTGAATGCGCGCAGTTTGAGTAGGAAAATTCCCTTAGTTCAATGCGAAGCAAGCTGCTTTGATGTCATAAGTGTATCAGAAACATGGTTCTCAGAAACCACAGCTGATGATGACGTCATGATCCCTGGTTTTCACCCTCCCCTTAGGTGTGACAGGCCTGGAGACGCACATGGTGTGTCGCTGTATATGTAAAAACTAAATTAATCTGTAAACCCAGGCCTGATCTGAGTGTAACTGATTTAGAAGCGGTATGGGTGGAGACTAAACTGGGTCAGGACACATTATTGGTTGGAACATTCTACAGGCCTCCTGATGTTAATGTAGCTTACTGGGGCTTAATCGACCAATCAATCCAGCTTGCAGGCAAGACTCCTCATAAATATATTGTTCTTGGAGATTTCAATGCTGATTGTGCAAATCAACTCCCACATCATCTCCAGAATATAATGATTACAAATAGTTTATTTCAACTGGTTAAGAAACCAACCCGTATTACTGAACAATCTTCAACATTATTAGACCTTATACTTACACCATGTCCCGATATGATCCAAACCACGGATGTAATGCCACCGATCTGTAGTGACCATTCATCACCATATGCTGTCTTGAAAAATCATCATAGGCCCAACACATGCTACAGACGCACAATTTATAATTACTCGAAGTTGGATGTTGCAAAATTGATTACCGAATTATCAAATACTAATTGGAATGCAATTCTGTCTTTAGAATCAATTGATGCTGCTGCTGAAAAAATGTCAGAAGTACTTATGAACACGGCAAAACTTTGTATGCCAGTTAAAGAAATTACAGTCAATGAACGTGATGCTCCATGGATAACTATTGAAATAAAAAAGATTATAAAAAAGAAAAATGCCATTCACAGATTAGCCAAATCCTTAAATTTCGGTTGGACATGGGCATTATTTCGTCGAATCCGTAACGACCTTACAGAAAAAAATCAGATTAAGAAAGGGTGAGTACGCACTTGAACTTGAAAGTCGTATTTCTTCTCCTTGCAGGTTTGGATCAAAGGACTGGTGGAAACTAGTAAAAACATTCATTTCAACCAAAGGTATGCCTCAAGACGATATTCCCCCAATAGAAGAAAATGGTGTAATTTACTACTCCATGAAAGATAAAGCAACTGTATTCAATACATACTATGCTGCGCAGTGTTCGGTGGATGGTGGAGCTGAGATTCCTCGATTAAATGAACTCAACGGGTTCATAGATCAATTGACTCTTTCTACAAATATAGTATTGGAAATATTGAAGAGTCTTGACTGTAAAAAGCAGTAGGGCCTGATTTAGTCCATAACAAAGTGTTAGTAGCTGCTGCAGATGTTATCTGTGAACCATTGACTTTTTTGTTTAAACCGTTCATTAACAGAATGTAGGTTTCCATCCATATGGAAACTAGCCCATGTAACTCCAATATTCAAAAAAGGAGACAGAAACAAGTGTGGAAATTACCGCCCCATTTCGCTCTTGAGCTGTGTAGGCAAAGTGCTGGAGAAATGTGTTCAAAAACATGTTTTCAAATACCTCACAGATAGCAATCTTTTAGCAACTGCTCAGTCTGGGTTTATTCCACATGACTCGACTGTCTTTCAACTTTTGAGTATATATGATGACTTTTGCAAATTTTTAGAAGCTAAAACAACTGCACAAGCAATTTTTTTTGACATATCTAAAGCTTTCGATAAAGTGTGGCACCAAGCATTATTACATAAACTATCTGCTTTGGGTATCCGTGGACAACTTCTCGAATGGTTTACTGACTATCTAAGAGATCGGTCCCAGGCTGTTGTTCTAAAAGGGAGTAAATCGTTGTCACGACCGACCCCTGGAGGTCTGCCCTGACAGGATCGGTCTAGGTGGGAGTGAAGGGAGTGACTGACCTCACACGCTCCGCAAGAGACCACACAATAAAGATTACGATACAACACCCCATTTATTCACACCAGCAAAATAAACATTCCAACACACGCACCATGCACGATCACAATAAAGCACTCCAACGCACACAACATGCACAATCACGATCAAGCACTCCAACGCACACAACATGCACAATCACGATCAAGCACTCCAACGCACACAACATGCACAATCGCAATCAAGCACTCCCACACCCACAACATGCACGATTATAAATAAATATTTCACCATACGACGTACACAATCACAATTACAGCATTCCAGCACATATGACATGTACACAATTATAAAGAAATATTTCCAGTATTGACCCTTTCTCACACCACGGAGTGCGTCCACATCCCTGCCCCTGTCAAGTCCGCAGGGAGCACCCTGTCGCACTAGGTGCTCCGAGCCGGGTTGGTTCTCGCAGGGAGTCGCCCAAAGCCGACACCCTCGACTCCCAAGCGGGCAGTGAAGAGCGTGTCCCGGGGGGGGGGGGGGGGGGGGGGACGTAGCTGTTACTGGAGGTCCTGGACGGGGGTCCAGGCCGGCCAGTCGAGACGGCGGGCTCCCCTAGCAGTCCACGGTCCCGACCAAGGCGTGGCCTCGACCAGCGCGTGGCACCATCTCGTCCGTGGTCTCAGCCAGAACGTGGCCTCGACCAGCACGTGGCACCATCCAGTTCGTGCTCCAGGTGAAGCCCCCGGGAGGGGGGAGGACGTAGCTGGGAGGAGAGTCGGAGAGGAGGAAAAGAAGAAGGAAGGAGGAAGGAAGAAGGGTACTGGAACCCTGCCGTCAGTACCGTCTGACCATTGCTGTCAAGTCTTATCAGCCACTCGCATGATGGGCGAGGGGAAGTGTATTAAACGCACACAGTACACCCATTGAATCAAGTCTTCTCACACGATGCAGGTAAAAGACTGCATTAAATCAACAGGTTATAAAACAAATATGAATTATCTTCACCCTTCTCTCACTCACGCTTAACGTTTTCCTTCCTTAGGAAATAAATCAACACAGCGACCATCGCTTAATAACTGCCACCACATTTGCAAATAGTAATTCAATGGCATAATTGTCACATTTTATAAACACATTTCAAAATAACACAAATCTCCAACCACGCATCCGAACGACAAATCATGCGTACGCACGCTCGTGAACATAAAACTCGTTCTCCTTGCACACACAAACAGACGGTGGCCGAAGGATAAAAGTCCGGCGAATGTGACAGGGGCGGACGAGCGAGACCAAGCAAGTTCCAACCCTGAATCACCAGGTTCTCTCCCTTCCCCACCGACTACCGCATCACCAGATACATAAACAGGAGAAAGAATTTTGGAAATAATTTAGAATGGCCAGGTTAAAGATGGAATTAACCAGAGAAAAGGTCTCACACAATATTTCTCTTACAATTTCGAAAACAAAAGAAAATTGCGCAAAAGCGAAGACTAAGCCGGCTAACAACAACAAATCAAAACAAACAGACCATGAAACTGATGCTTACCAGCTACCCGTGGGTGACCCCGAAGAGGCGGGTCAAAGGACTCTCTCTACCCTCTGTCCAGTCGAGAGGACAGAGGCGAAGATGCGGAAACAGAAGAAATGATGTCCCTCTCCTACAGGCCGACTGCAGGAATTGAAAGTACTGACTGTACTCTCGACGATAAGGTAAAGAACCAGGACTGGAGCAGGCGCCCCAGAGACATCTTCCGCTCGAGTGAAGAGCTAACCTCCTTCAGCAATGGCGGCCAACATGCCATGCTGCGTCACAGAGTGAGCATACTTCAAACTAAAAGAAACGAAGCACGTGCGACAGGTAAAAAGACAGGCGAGAGGCCGATAGACAGAAAGTTCGAGAGAAAGGTACCGGCCACCCGTGAACTTGCAGGATGAATAGCACGGGCGGTGGAATTAGAGAGAGAGAGAGAGAAAGCAGACCGAAGTTGAGCTGAACCACACCAAGGTGCAACTGCACCACAAGCCACCCTAAGGGACGGATACACGACAACAGCAACGACAATAAACAAATAAGTAATTCCGCCACCCTAGGTGGGTCGAACGTCGTAGGCCTCGTGACAAACTCGTGACAATCGTCCTACCTTCCAATATCAGCAGGTGTTCCGCAAGGTTCTGTTCTTGGACCACTTTTATTCCTTGTCTACATAAATGACATTGCACATGATATTGAATCGATGATCAAATTATTTGCAGATGATACTAGCATATATCTGGCGTTAGATAACACCCAACTAAAGACAGAAATTTTAAACTCAGATCTTGACAAGATAAGAAAGTGGGCTTCTGCTTGGAAAGTAGAATTCAACCAATCCAAAACTAAATTATTAACCATTTCCAATCACACAGTACCCCAAACACAGCCCTTGAAATTTAGTGATGTGATATTACAGGAATCAGACTCCCATAAGCATCTAGGTGTAATGATACAAAGCAACTGTAAATGGGACCTCCATATTAAATCTATTTTATCCAAGTGCCGTGTCCTTATTGCATGTCTCCGGTCTTACAAGTACAGACTGAGTCGTAAATCTCTTCTTACTATGTATAAATCATTTATTCTACCTCATTTTGACTTCTCAGATGTTATTTGGGACAACTGTACGAATAAACAAAGCGAAGATCTTGAAAACCTCAATTTGGATGCTATTAGGACAATCACTGGTTCAGTTCGTGGTACTAATCATCATAAACTATATAATGAATCAGGACTAACGTCCCTTAAAGAAAGACGTCGTCGTCATAAAATCATATTGTATTTCAAAATTGTTAATGGCACAGTGCCATTGTATTTAGTTGAACGTCTTCCTCCTCTAGTTGCTTCAATCAATCCTTATCACAGACGAAATCCCCAGGAAAGACAAGTACCAAGGTGCAGATTGGAACTGTATAAATTATCATTCTTTCCTTCCACTACTGTTCTTTGGAACAGTCTTCCTGATAACATTAAGCAGTCTGATTCTCTTAGTTTTGTTAAGCGTTACCTTAGTAATACAGATACAGTTGTTCCTTCTTATTATTATTTGCAAGACAGACAATCAGAAATAATAATTTGCAAACTGAGACTGGAAATGAGTGACTTGAACAGTGACTTATTTAAACGACACCTGTCAAACAGTGCAGCATGTAACTGTGGTTATCCTGTTGAAGACGCTAATCACTTTTTGTTGCACTGCCCACTCTTCCAGTTAGCTCGAACTCAGACAATAGCGTTACTACCTAATGACATAAAAGCAGATGCCAGAATTTTGTTATGTGGTGACCAAGACAAAACCTGCACTGAAAACTCTGCAATATTAATTACAATTGGTAATTTTATTCGCATGTCTAACAGATTTATCCGGTAATAAATTTCCTTCATCTCATTAATGATGTGACTTTTTCACCATATGCTCAGCATTATTTCCCCCTCATCTGCTACACTAGTGTATAGTCTGCTTCCAATGAGCTTACCTACTTAGTGACTTAAAGTCTCAAATATATTACAGTCTTAAAAGAGGCCTTTGGCCTACTGCCTGCCCTGGCACAGATAGTTTGTTCCAACTGATTGTTTTGCCTCGGTGTTGGATTTTCCTTTTCCTTGCTCTGCTCTTCCCTCCCTAAAAACTTGTTTCAGGTTATTATTTGTTTTCAGATTATTTCTTGAATGCAAACGTTCATGTTCAGTTTTTTGCAGCCAATCCATTGTTTTTATATTCAGTGAGTACCGTGTATAAGCATTTTGCTTGTTGTACTCGTCTTATATGTTGTTGCTGCTTTTGTGTGTACTTCTGGAATAAATTCGTTTAAACCAACTCTTCTAACTGACATGCGTTTTCTCTCTCTAGCCGAGCCCCGATGCTTCCTCCCACAAACATGGTCTGCCTATTTGATCTTTTGGTCTCCCTCCCCGCCCTCATCCCCCATCCCCCTGTCATCACTCCCACTTACCTTGTGACCTGGGCTCATTATGCACCAAGTATTTCCCTTTTAGGAACCACTAGTCGATCCCTAGGATAGAATTAGGGATAGAATTTTTCTTCGACTACCTCTCTACCAGCTTAATCTAGTTATCCAGTGCATACAAGTTTTACGCTTGACCCCCTGTCGACGTATTTCCGATCATTTGAGTCGCTGCTAACATTGCTGCGAAGTTAACCTGCCACACCCTCTGCTGCTGGCTTCCATTTCCGTTTTTCTCTCTATTCCATGCGAAATTAATTTGTCTGTGGCTCATCTGGCAAAACTACACAGGCAAGCGTTTACCCAGAAGCACTTCATGAAGCGGTGGGTCATTGCAACACTACAGGTACTTGTCAGTTTCTTCAGAATGAAACTCAGCAAAGGATTAACTCTGCTATGTCCAGTCAATTCTCCGTTTAACTGTCTGAGACAGGCTGTTGTAGCGCAGTACTCGCGCGCGCGCGCGCCCGCGCGTGTGTATGTGTGTGTGTGTGTGTGTGTGTGTGTGTGTGTGTGTGTGTGTGTGTGTGTGTGTGTGTGTGTGTGTGTGTGTCTGTGTAAGAGAGAGAGAGAGAGAGAGAGAGAGAGAGAGAGAGAGAGGAGAGAGAGAGAGTTATTCCGAATGGAAACGCCAACATATGCACGTGTGTGTGTGTGTGTGTGTGTGTGTGTGTGTGTGTGTGTGTGTGTGTGTGTGTGTGTGTGTTCTACTAAAGCTATTTTGTAATGAAAAGAATAGCAGTCAATATTCGAACAAGAATCCCCTCAGCAGTCCGTCAACGAGGTCTAAATAAGCTGCCAAACTTCATGATCTTGTCTTATAATAGATACTTTTAAAACCTCCCTAAAGATACATCTTTTCCCTCGGACTGATTAACGATATCCACTTATCACTGTGCGCGTGTTTGCTGGTGTTGACGCGCTTGTGTGTGTGTGTGTGTGTGTGTGTGTGTGTGTGTGTGTGTGTGTGTGTGTGTGTGTGTGTGTGTGTGTGTGTGTGTGTGTGTGTGTGTGTTGTGTGTGCGTGTGTGTGTGTGTGTGTGTGCGCGCGCGCGCATGTGTGTGTGTGTGTGTGTGTGTGTGTGTGTGTGTGTGTGTGTGTGTGTGTTCAGTTCAGTGGTTTATTTAATGTCTTTTCATCGCCAGATGATATTAGACACTTAAAAAAAAAAAAAGTAAAAAACACCCTCCACACTTAACTTATCATCCACATCAGTACTTTCAAACCCACATCTGATATATGCATATTGACATGAGTGTAATAAATACCCTAGCGGTACACAAAGTTGTTGATCTTTATAAAAAATTTGCAACCTGTGACTGCGAAATAACCATGGCAATTTCAGCAACATATGAGCCATATAAGACAGTATTGACATTATCAATGTTATTTATCTGAATACCTTTCTCCTCATAGAGTGGGGTCAACACTGAGCATTCAAACAAAAGATGATGTACAGAAATGTTTTCTCTGCATACACAAGAAATACCATGAGAATATTTAGTGTTCCAAGCATTCAACCTTAATTTATGAATTAATCTAACAATGTGCCTTGGGCACGACGGTAAAGTAGCCATTTTTTGACTAGAATTCTGCTTATGCATACATTTTTCCATAATTTGGATTAATTCACAAGAGGATAGATCTAAGGGATTGTTTAGTAAATGTTTTGTCTTTCTGTTTGCTCCTTCTTTTGCAAGACTGTCTGCTATTTCATTCCACTTTATACCACAGTGAGATGGGACCCAACAAAAATCTATTCTTATGCCTAGTGTAATGAAACAATGCAGGAGATGTTTTATTTCAAAAAGCAAATCTTTTCTAGCTTTGCAGTCCCAACGCTCTAATGACTGTAAAACTGATTTGGAATCAACACAAAGTAAAATTTGATAGAAAGCAATTGATGTATCATATATGTAAGTCAAAGCCTTCAGTATTGCATATAATTCTGAGGTATAGATTGAAAACCCTTTCCTACATAATATGATTTCCTGACATTTAAGGTTGGTATTATAAAGCCTGAACCACTGTCAGAGGATTCCATTACCGACCCATCTGTAAACACTTTTAGATGATTTGGATAGCTGTTTTCTAGATGTTCACGAACTTCAGTTGTTAAAAATATTTACATTATCACTTTCTTTACCAAAGTGTATTTGTAATCAAAAGAAGCATTTAGGTGCTCCCAAGGAGGCATTGGAGGTACTGCAGGAAATTCTGGTATAGCAGTAATATCAATATTACAATGTGACATAAAGTCAGATGTGTAGTTTCTAATTGGTTGAATGCAAGATATGTTTTTAGACCTCCTAGGAAAATCTTTACTGGAATCAATCAGTATTTCTTCAGTAACTGAATTTTTCAACAGAAAGACTTCTGACAATATATTTGGATACATCTAATATTCGCTTCTCATTTAGAGGTAATATATTTGTTTCTTTACAACATCTATTAGTGTTTGTGTGTACTGGGACTCCCAGGGCTAATTTCATGGCCTTACTATCCAAGCTTTGCAATCTCTTTAAAAGATAATTAGGTGCAGAGAAATACACTTCCTGCCCATAAGTCAATTTCGATCGGACTAAAGAGATGTATAGATGTAAAAAGGGTATGACAGTCCTGACCCCATGGTTGACAACATATAATTTTAAGAATGTTTAATCTTTTTCTTGTTTTATCAATTAAGTTTTCAATATGTGTTTTCCAGTTCAGCTTAGGAGTTAAAAATACCCCCAGGAACTTAAGTTTTTGTTTATATTCCAGAATCTGACCATCCAGCAAAAGCGAGGGTAGAGTCTTTGGTTCTCACCAATGTTAAACAACATAAGACATGTTTTTTCTCCTGATAGTTCTAATCCATTGTTCTTCATATATGAAGATAAGTTATCCAATTCCTTTGGTACATCTTCTGTACAAAATTTATTGTTCTTTTATTGGAATGCTTCCTTAATGTACAATTAATCCAAATAGCAATATCATCTGCATATTGTACTACATGCACTGCTTTTGACATAGATTTGGGAAGATCATGGATTAGGATTGTGAACAACATGGGAGCAATAACTGATCCCTGAGGAATACCCATATCTACATTCCTAAAGGATGAATAAGTTCCTCCAATCCGCGTACATATGCTTCTTTCTGTTAAGAAGCTTTTAATGTAATCAAACATTCTCCCAGAAACGCCAACATTTTTTAATTTGTACAATAGCCTTGCGTGCCATACGCAGTCATAGGCTTTTTTAACGTCAAAAAATGTAGCCAAAGTACTTTTTCTACGGGAGAATTGCTTTTTAATGTGACTGGTCAGTTTTACTAAATGGTCTGTGGTACAACGACCTTTTCGAAAGCCCGCTTGCTGAACAGGAATCACACCACCTTTTTCACAGTAGTATAACAATCGTTTTTGAATAATTTTTTCTAAAAGTTTACCAACATGAGATGTAAGAGCTATGGGTCTGTAACTATGCACAGATGTCCTCGGTTTACCATCCTTGAGTACTGGGACTACTACTGAACTTTTCCAGATTCTTGGAATAGTGCCATTAATCCAACATTTTTGGAATAATGAATGCAGTAGTACTTTCCACGAAGAAGGTAAGTGTTTGATGAGTTGATAGGACACGCCATCAAGGCCAACAGCTGAATCATGTGAAGGGATAGAATCTAGTGCTTCTGATAGTTCTGATAACAGTAAAGGCGAGTTTAGGAAATGTTCGTTTTCTTGTGGAGGAGCCATGTATTCGTCTTTTTGTTCCTCATTGTTTCTGTGACGACTGTTTTCTGGCTGAAGATTTTTAGATTGACTACAAGCTGAAAATAAATCTGAAAAAGATTCAGCTTTATCCAAAGCAGTGGGGAAATCAGTTTTTAACTTTACTGGGTATGACTGAGTTTTATAGCAATTTTTCACTTCTTTTACTTTTTTTCCAAACTTTAAATAAATCTTTTGATTCTGATACCTCAGCTTCACAAAACTCAACCCAATACTTTTTTTTGCTTGAGCAATAACTTTAGTACATTTATTCTTTTCTTGTTTCATGATTATAAAGTTTTCATCTGACTTATTTCTTATCCATGTTTTGTAGCTTTTTCGCTTTGACTGTACAGCGAGTCTGCATTCTTCTGTCCACCATACGTTGCCTATATATTTTCCAATCTTTTTGTATTTATATTTTGGGATAGTATTTTCAGCTGCTAGTAATACTACTTTTGAGAATTTGCATAAAAAGTATCTAGATCGTCATTCTCAATTGGTGATATATTTTGCGACACAAGAAAAGTTTGAAAGGCTTCCCAGTTGGCCAGTTTATAGTTAAATTTTGGAATTTTGCATTCAGAGATAGACGGTTCATCAAGTATGTTTTCATTAAAAAGTATTGTAATGGGAAGATGATCACTCCCTAAACAATCTTCTATTGTGGACCAGCTATAGTTTACTGCTATGTTTGGGGAAACAAGTGATAGATCTATTGCACTCGACTTGTGAGTAACTACATCAGGAATTCTCGTAATTCTACCGTCGTTTAACAAAATTAGATTCGAATCAACAATATTTTCAACAAATCTATTAGATGTCACTTTACTACAACTTGTATCCCAAAAGGGCGCATGAGCATTAAAGTCGCCCATGACAATCCACTTCCTCTTGTAAAATCAGTATGTTTTAACCAATCTGTGTCACCCCCTTCATGACCATTAGGATAGTACACAGACAGAACATTATAAACGGATTCCTTATTTACTTTGATGGCAGCACCTGTGGCAAACACATCTTGTTTATCTATAGGCACTGGTAGTGGGCTCATATTTGTAAACTCAAGGTCAAGTCTAATATAGATAGCTGTTTGCACCTTTTTATTTACCCCATTGATGCTGCAAAGAGGAGGATAGTAATAGTTCTTAAGTTTGGGAAGCTTTTTCTTTTCCACGTTCAATGATTGGAGCGCTAACACGCAATAGTTTTTCTCCAAAACATGACTCTCAAAAGATAACAGGTTAGTGGAAATAGATCTCGCGTTCCACTGAAACACTGTAAAATGGTTATTTGGATCTAACTCCATAGTAGACTGTATTTACAGGCATAACTGTAGTTATGCAGATTATTATCGTTCCTGGTATATTTAACACTCTTATTGTCATGCACGCATATTTAATCATAAATGTCATTGGTAATATCCGTGCGGAAGTAGGTGGGTGGTAATAACCAGGAATGTCAGGCAAATTGCTGCTGTTGGAATAATAAAACATAAACATTTTTAGTCATCAAATACTGATTTAAATACGAAGTATATCTAACAATAGAACCACAGTTCCATTGCAAAATGTTGTTTAGATATTTGAACATTTTCATGAAAATCTAACTAAACAAAGGTCTGTTTCAAAAGTTTAAACATCAAAAGTAAATCAAACATTAATTATGGAAGGTGGAAGGGGGGAGAGGGGAACACAGAGTCCAGCCGGTGATGACAGCACAGTCAGTAGAACCATGGGGGCGGGAAAGGTGTGTGTGTGTGTGTGTGTGTGTGTGTGCGTGCTTTGAATTAGAATGAGTATTTCATCATGTTTTTCTGTAATATGCGCTTTGGGCTCTTGTAAGGTAAATATCCTTTTACATTACATTTACATTATTTGCAATGGGGAATCAGTAGAAACAGCAACCCCTGGACAACATAAAGCTTGTAACTAGAGGAAACAGTTCCTAGGACTTTGAGTCTCTATGCTTGCAGCCGATGAGTTGGCAAGCCGCCATTGCAAGAGCTGCAGAATAAAAGATTCAACATCAAACACGTGCCAGAACTACATCGAACAGATTACTGGACCATGAAACTGATGGCACTTCGTCAAATTCAGCTGATAACAAGAAAGTTTGAATCCATGAAAAAAAGAAAGAAGCTAGAGCAGCCCAGTGGCGCATTGAAACACTAGAGAAAGTTCAGATGACCGCCAAGGACAAAATCACCATTCTTGACCATAAATATAAAAGTCCTCACAAAGGAAGACCTCATGAACGTTCCATCTCTAAAAGGTCAACAACAACCAGTCGATACCTTATCATCACTGTAACATAGGTGTCAACCCAATTTTCCTCAATTTACAATTTCCCATATTGAAAGGTACTTTTTCCCTTATTCCGAGCCCAAAAGCCTTATACATTACGGAAAACACAAAAACATAAACAAAAATTGCTGTGAATACAATGTAATACTCAGTATCAGGCAGAACGTCTTGATACAAATGGCAGTTTAAGACAGTTTATGAAAAACAATATCACTTACCCATCCAACAGAACCTCTCTTCCATTCAAGCAGAATGCATCACTTGAGACAGTTTGTAGATCAAATCACACACCCTATAGTAAAACACTGACAATGATGCAGAATTAAAACTGTTTATAAACCCATTCTTTACACACTCTTCCACTTTACCAACATCATGAGTCCATCAAAGACAACCAATTTGTTCTATGGAGTACATCATTACTTACTGTGATCACCAAAGTTTCTAAATCAGTTTTACCTGTATTGAAACTTGTGTACGGCCGTACAGACCCGAAATCGTACGTAATTTCCCGTACAGCATACGGGAAAATCGTATAGGTTGACACCTATGCTGTAAACGGTTTTAAAACTGTCAAAAGAACATCAACTCTTAAAAGCCAAAAGTATAATGCAATCACTGGTAAAAGTCTTAAGCAATGTGTATAACTCGCGCCCTCATACTGCATAGTCAATAAATAATAAATAATGGAACATTGCCTGAAGACAGGAAACATGCAAAAAACTTAAATAATTCTTTTTGCAGGAAAAGAATTAGGAAAATCGTGCCAAACTATCGTCCTGTCTCTTTTGCCAGCATATGCTGTAAGCTTTATGAACATATCCTAGTCAGCAACATTGAGCTTGCGCCACTTCATATGTTATGTTCTCCAGACGTGTACAGAAATGATCTAACGGCTGACCAAGACAGATATCTCTGAATTATATTTTATTTCATAAGTCAGGAAAACTTTTTGAAGCTTCAGAACATTTGGGAAATAACGAAACAAAGCCACACGTACAGTAAAAAGAATGTTCAAACCAAAAACGTGAACATAAAGTCATTCAAATATTGTTTTGACAGCTTTGTCTTGTCTATTCTTACTTACAGTGCAGACATTTAGTTTTGCTTTGTGTGAAAAAAATGGACGACAGTTTTAATACAACAGAACTTTTCAGTCAATGCTTGAAAAAGATTACACTATGAACATATCCATTTAAAGTTTTTCAAACAGGTTAGGGAATTCACAACAAACATGTAACATAGCTGTGCTTTCAGAAGTGGGTAGATATCCTTCAGCATAAAAGTAATTTGGCCAGTTATCAAGTTTTGATGTCATATAATACGGTCAGATAATATTGTTTTGTCAAACTTGTAAACGATGACATGAGTAGAACAGAAAAGACCTCTCTCTCTCTCTCTAATACAAGTTCTACGAGTTTAAATACCCATACCCTCACCACTCCAAACACCACCACCATCCCCCCCCCCCCCCCCCCCTCACCTTTCCATCCCTTCACCTTCCTTTCTTATTGGTTTTTCGTTTGTTAGTTGTTGTTTTTTCCCCAGAACAAGTATATCATATGGTCTACTCATGGACACTAAGGATGTGTGAACACTCACTTATTTCTGCTTTTGTTTGTGCTCAGAACATCGATTGTGTTTATTGTGTTCGATCTACCAGCTTGTGAAGATGATTGTCATTTTAGGCTGACATTACAACCTTTGAAGTAGGTAGGCGGCTCGTGCGGTGCTCTCGTTTTGTGGACTGAAAAAGAAACTTTGGCCCAGCCTCCTATCGTCATTCATTGCTTTAAGCCTGATACTTTGTTTTCTTTCTTTTATTTGTTCGATATTGTGCTTCAACCATTGCTCTTTTTTGTTGGTTGTTGTTTTACTGACTAATTGAATTTTCTAAAGATACATTCTGTTATCTGTTTTAGGCATAATAGTTAACCTTTAAATTCTTTGTGTGCGCTTGTCATTATTGTCGTTATCCACAAACGTTACTTTTCTCACCTGTATTCTGTTGTTGTTGTTGTTGCTGCTGTTGTTGTTGTTGTTGTTTTTAACTATAATTTTCTGTCTTTTTTGTGAAAACTGTCTTCCTCGTCGATTTGTGCCTCTGTTCCTTACTACCATGCCTTCTCATAATCCCACTGTCCAGGACTTCACGTTGGACATCTCAATGTCTATCATTTATTTAATAAGGTCCATGAAATCTCATCACTCTTAAAACAGTCACCCCTTCCAGTTACAAGTATTTGCATAAGTGAAACAAGGTTGACTCTCGCATAACAGATAACCTTATTAGCATTCCTAATACAACATAGAACGACGCGACAGTGATCACCCCAACATACTGGCCTTGCCGTATACATTCATCAATCAATTGCCAACATTCCCCGACGCAGAACTGATCTTGAAACTAATACTGTCGAATGTATCTGGATTGAAATAAAAATCTCCAAATCACCGCCATTAATAATCGGACATTTATATAGACACCCATCATCCACATACGAATTGGTTATGACAACTTTGTACAATGAGGATTGGATCTGTCACAACAATTCAAATATACTACTGTTAGGGGACTTCATATTGATATGTTAAAACAAAAACCCAGCTTGGACAAGTACACTATCACTTCATGCACTCCATCAGTTAGTACAACCCCAACGAGAATAACTAAAACAACTGCACACTTATTGATCTTGTATACACTAACAACAAATCCGCAATATTAGATGTTTCAGTGGTACTTCTGGTATTAGTGATCACTGTCCAGTCTTCTCACGTGGTCCTTAAGGCTCCCAAAACCACCACCCAAAGGTCACACGCCCATCCAATACCGCTCTTTCAAAAAGTTTAATGAAGCAGCATACCTCTATGACTTAAACATTTCTCCATTCACTTAACTTATAATTACTCAGACGTCAAATGAGCACTGTCTTCTGGTACCAAACATTCCTCACCATCATAAATAAAACACGCGCCGTACATCAAAAAGAGTTAGGCATTCGCAGATGAACCCGTGGTATAACTCAGAATTGCTGCAAGAAATGGTACTACGTGACCAATCAAGCAGCAAATTTGTTTGCGAATACAAAGAGCAGAGAAACTTTGTTTCAAACGAAGTTGAAAAAGCCAAACGAGACTACTTCAGTCAAATGATAACGGATGCAATAATCCACAGCGCCAATGTGGAGGGCAATAAACACTATTGTACGCAACAAGCGTACAAATTCACAAACTTAAGCACCAACATCCCCCCGGACAAATTTAATACCCACTTTCGTCATTATCAGATACCCTTACTCAAGCTTCACAGACTATAAGAGCGCCAAATGAATATACATGCCCGACTTCCCTAATATCATTTTGCAAACAAAAACTTGGATCCAGTAACTCAGTTAAAATTCCCCTTCTTGCTGTACATGAAGTAGGTATGCACATAGCGCAATTAAAGAATAAAAAATCCATGGGTCCTATAACATACCCACATTTCTTCTCAAACTCGCTCTACCTTACATTGTTGAGTCTCTTACATACATATATAATCTATCCATTGGAACTAATGTTTTCCTCAGGCGTTCAAAAACGCCAAAGTAATCCCCCTTCCAAAATCAAATGATTTGTCGGTTTACAAATAATTTCAGACCTATATCCTTACTATCGATTCTATCCAAACCCCTTGAAAGACACATACACACACACGTATCTCAGTTCATGGAAAAAAAACAAACTATTTCACCCACTCCAATCTGGATTCGATCTAATCATTCCTGCCACACAGCATTATCACGAATGTGTGATCATGGCTTTCAAATATGAACCAATCACAAATGACAGGGGTTGTCTTTCTTGACTTCAAAAAAGCGTTTGATCTTGTTGATCATTCCATTCTTCTAAAGAAACTATCTGTCTACTTGAACCATACCCGACAATCTCATTTTTCCCAATCATACTTGAACGGTAGGGACTCAGTATGTGGCGCTTAATGGGAAAACCTCCACTTCAGACTTGTCGGGACATGGAGTCCCACAGGGCTTTTGTACTAGGCCCCCTACTATTCTGCATCTTCATCAATGATTTCCCATTGTCGTATCAGATGAAAAGGTCACGACAGATTTATTTGCTGATGACTGTCGCTCCAAACGAATGGTTTAGTGATCTACAGACAATAGAACTTCTCTCCAGGAAAGTCTACACGACGTGTCAGACTGTGTCATTCAAACTCAATGGTCATACACCCAGCCAAAACCAAATCTATGATTTAGCTACCCGCCAAAAACACCAGTTGACTCCTCTTTGCCTAAAACTTCAGTTGAATGGCACTTCTATCGAGCAGGTAGACGAGCATCGTGTTTTTGGGTTAACGATAGATAAAAAATTGAAATGGCAATCTCATCTAAATAACGTATGCAAGTAGTCTCAAAACACCTTTTCCTGTTATCTCAATTAAAGCGCTACGTCAACAGTAATGTGCTTAAACTTTTCTTCAATGCACACATAATGTCACGTATAAATTACGCCTCAACAGCGTGGGACGGCAGTAGTGACGTCACAAAAAAAGGCTGAATTCTCTCCATAGACGTGCAGCAAAGCTACTCCATCCAGCTGTATCTCTAACAACAGACGAAAAACTAAAAGCGCTGAACATACTTCCTCTGAATAGGCAATTGGAATTCAACAAGGATCATTTATGTTTACAATCTTGACAGATACTATGCCATGTTATATCAATGCCCTTTTTACAAGATCGAACAGCTTTTCTGGCTCGACGAAATTCCTTCTTCCCTACCCACGCATTGATCTATACAAAACAAGCCTAGCTTACTCTGGACCATATGTCTGGAACTCACTTCCACCGAATCTACAAAACATGAATACTTTAAAACCTTTCAAGGAACATTTGCATAAACTTTTATGTCTCAGTAGTTTAAATTTTTTCGATTACAATGATTAGCGTCCATTCGTCAAGTCTTCTGTGAACCTACTTTGAATAAATCGTCTCAACATTAAAACCTACTCCGTTAAAATCGCTCATCCCCACTCCCACTCTGTCTACCATCCCTTTTCTCCCCCCCCTACCTACCCTTCTCTCTTCCCCCCCCTCCTCTGACCTCTCTCTCTCTCTCTGTCGTTTTTTTTTTTTTTTTTTTTTTTGTCTGTTTGCTTGTAAGTTTCCTTTTGTTTTACCATCCCCCATCTCATTAGTGCTTTTATGAGCAGTTTGCTTATCATTGTAGAATTAGATTATCATGTTGGTATGTTGAATTGTCTGTATGAATGATATGTGCTGAAATAATGTATGCATGACAAGGACAGATTGTTAAGACTAGGCTTTGGCTAAAATCTTCATCCTTGGGTATTAAAGATCAATCAATCAATCAATCAATCAATCTCTCTCTCTCTCTCTCTCTCTCTCTCTCTCTCTCTCTCTCTCTCTCTCCTCTCTCTCCAGTTCACTTATGGTCTTGATGTGAAAATATTATGAATATCACAAGTCGGAACAAAAGCCGACAAGTTTGAAAAGCTCACCAGATCTGAAACAAAATGACAACCACAACATTAACGACAACCCAAACCCCAACAACGACAACCACAACAACAACGACAAAACTAAAATGCCGAAAGGGTGTGTAGCCAATTTGTGCCACGTTACAGGTATTCTACCCTATACTTTTAAAGCAACAATGACACGTGCTCGGTGGGAGAGGGAAGGAGGGGGGTGGGGGGTGGGGGTGGAGGGGGTCATCCCGTTCAGGGCCTTCTTCCATTAGGGCTCAGTACTATTAGGGCAAAATCATTTCAATCAAATGCCAGATTCAATGTGACAAAGTACTGAAAGGGGCCAATACCATTCGGGCACAGAACTATTTGGGCCCGTCAGCACAGAGGAGTAAACCTGATCCCTCAGTCTGAAGAGACAGAGAAAGACTGACAAAGAGACAGACAGATGGACAGAGACTCGGGGTGACAGAGAAAGAGACAAAGTGAGGTAAATGGTGAGACAGATTAAGAAAAACAGACCAAGACTGAGGGGCTGAGATTAAGGGCACCTGCTGAACAGACAGAAAGACAGGCAGACAAAGACAGAAAACACAAAGGTCCAGCAACCAGATGGACAGATACAGGGACAAGAAATGCTTTCTCTGTCGGTCTCTCTCTCTTCTCTCTCTCTCTCTCTCCTCTCTCTCTCTCTCTCTCTCTCTCTCTCTCTCTCTCTCTCCCCTTAGCTTCGCCTCTCCGCCTCTCCAACCTTCTGCTCCAAAGTCAAAAGTCTTTCCATTCTTCTGTCTCCCGCTCGTCAGATGTGTAGAAGTCATCAACATGAAACAGGCCAAGAGAGTCCAACTGGGAAAGGATCCTATTGGAAATGGGCCTTGCTGATGAGATTTCGGCCTAGTCCGAGACAGTGGAGCGGCTGTGGTTGATTCGAGAGCGTCCAGTGTTGGACGCAACAGGCTGGGACATTGAAGTGGAATCAATTTCTGACAGACTGATTCCATTAGGTCCCAATACCAGTGAGTACCGCCAGACCAGGCCCTATGGAACTGGAACCCACTTTATAGTGGGAGGTCTACTGCAAGGCCTTAGCAGTTTTCTTTCTTTTCTTTCTTTTCAAAGTCCATGACACTGCCGGAATCCTAGGTGGTCCATATTTGCCATCAGTACCTGAACTCCCATAAAAATTCAGTTCGGAAATTATTATTTTGTCATGGTTGCCGCAGCTAAGTAGGGCGTAGGCCCTATTTTCGTCTGCATGACAAAGAAAAACGTGTGAAGTTCTAGGCCTAACCATAGACCTACGGATAACTCTTCCAAGTAATCCAGCGAATCCGAGTAAGTAGCCTAGGTGTTTGTTGCACTGAGGTGGAAAAGCGACCCGTTTTGGGCTAATCAGTCTCCACTTTCGCGTAACGGGAACTGTTCTGGCACTCTCAGCATCGCCGGTCTAGGACCTATCCGACGGTTTAGTTAAGAGCCGGACACACGATTTTCTGGGTTGTCTTGAACGGTGGTCCGACGGATAGCAATGTTGCTGGTGAGGGTGCTCCACCCTTAGTTTGTAGGGAGAAAAAAAAAACAAACGCAATTAAAACCTTGTAAGTTTTTAAGTAAATTTTAGTCGTTCGGATGGGACTATAAACCGAGGTCTAGTCTGTGTCACATGCACTAAAGATTCATACACGGACTCTAAAGATCCCGATGCTCATGTCCTAAGACGGGTGAGTACGGCTACACGAAAATACACAATGCATGCAACCTGTGTGCATAATAGTCTACTTGAAGACTGCGAGCACGGGGCAGGTTAAACATCCCCATCTGGGCCACTTACGTTCAGAAATGAACCCGGCCCTTACGGAGAGAAGAAGAAGAAGAAGAAGTTCGTCTGTGTTCGGAGATACCATGAAGAAATTATTGTTATTACACGACCTTTCAAATTCATATTTCAACTTTGCAATGGAGTGAGGACATGGGAGGGGGAGATGGGACGAGTTCGTGCTACAACGAACACGATTTGGTTCTGTGACGACTTAAATTGCACGTGCATACTGTCATCACTGGACCGAAGTTGCCCCTTGAAACAGGCCACTGTGTGCCCCTACACAAATAGGGCACAGAGGTCAAGTTGCAACTTGCTCTAAAAGGAAATTCTTGTTGCCACGGTGTGTGAATGGGAGCTGTGATGTGATTGTACTTAAAGCGGAGATAGTGATGAATGAAATATCAGTATTTTTGCTAATGTCCGTATCAGTATTAACCTGTACTGGGCTAACTGTGCTTATCTTTCGTCTCTTTTGCGTCTGATGTTTACAAGTTTATATTCCGCCCTTATTTCCGGTCATCATGGCGTCGGAACATTTGCTAAGTGGCTCTGCTTGACAGATGTACAAAATTGGACTTAGACTTTCTGTTCTTTTGAAAGAAAATCATTTTGTTATGACAGGTGTGTGTTCATCATCGAGCGTGCAAGGGAAGGTGTTTTATTTTTTACACGGGAGAACAGTCACGGCTGGAAATATTTTTTGCTGAGCGGAAGTCTGCTATCAGAAATCGGTCTGCTTCGTTTTCTTATTTAGCGATGAAGATTCGTGGATCAAATGTGATAAGCTGGATTAATGAGCATTTAACATCATCAACGAGCATCATCATGAAAGATTTAGTGTACCGTATCATACTAAATCGCTGACCATGATTTTAAGGCATCATGAGGTTACAGTCGAAATAAAATGCCAAACAGCTGCACTCCGCACTTCCTGGAGTTCAGAAGACTTGAGGCAGTTGAGGAGTGGTGCGAGTTGTAGCCACTGACTGAGTCAGCATGGACGAACAAGTACTTAGCGAATTACTTAGAGTGTTCAGTTTGTTTGGAACGTTTAGACCACAAAGCAAAGTGTTACCATGCCAGCACACATCTGCAGGAGATGTTTGGAATGAAAAATGATGCGAATCACTGGATGGAGATTTTCCCCAGGGGAATTTAAGAACAGGTCATGCCCTTAGAAAATCACAAGTCGGAACAAAAGCCGACAAGTTTGAAAAGCTCACCAGATCTGAAAACAAAATGACAACCACAACATTAACGACAACCAACCACAACAACGACAACCACAACAACAACGACAAAACTAAAATGCCGAAAGGGTGTGTAGCCAATTTGTGCCACGTTACAGGTATTCTACCCTATACTTTTAAAGCAAACAATGACACGTGCTCGGTGGGAGAGGGAAGGAGGGGGTGGGGGTGGGGGTGGAGGGGGTCATCCCGTTCAGGGCCTTCTTCCATTAGGGCTCAGTACTATTAGGGCAAAATCATTTCAATCAAATGCCAGATTCAATGTGACAAAGTACTGAAAGGGGCCAATACCATTCGGGCACAGAACTATTTGGGCCCGTCAGCACAGAGGAGTAACACCTGATCCCTCAGTCTGAAGAGACAGAGAAAGACTGACAAAGAGACAGACAGATGGACAGAGACTCGGGTGTACAGAGAAAGAGACAAAGTGAGGTAAATGGTGAGACAGATTAAGAAAAACAGACCAAGACTGAGGGGCTGAGATTAAGACACCTGCCTGAACAGACAGAAAGACAGGCAGACAAAGACAGAAACACAAAGGTCCCAGCAACCAGATGGACAGATACAGGGACAAAGAAATGCTTTCTCTGTCGGCTCTCTCTCTCTCTCTCTCTCTCTCTCTCTCCTTCTCCTCTCTCTCTCTCTCTCTCTCTCTCTCTCTCTCTCTCTCCCATTAGCCTTCGCCTCTCCGCCTCTCCCAACCTTCTGCTCCAAAGTCAAAAGTCTTTCCATTCTTCTGTCTCCCGCTCGTCAGATGTGTAGAAGTCATCAACATGAAACAGGCCAAGAGAGTCCAACTGGGAAAGGATCCTATTGGAAATGGGCCTTGCTGATGAGATTTCGGCCTAGTCCGAGACAGTGGAGCGGCTGTGGTTGATTCGAGAGCGTCCAGTGTTGGACGCAACAGGCTGGGACATTGAAGTGGAATCAATTTCTGACAGACTGATTCCATTAGGTCCCAATACCAGTGAGTACCGCCAGACCAGGCCCTATGGAACTGGAACCTACTTTATAGTGGGAGGTCTACTGCAAGGCCTTAGCAGTTTTCTTTCTTTTCTTTCTTTTCAAAGTCCACTGACACTGCCGGAATCCTAGGTGGTCCATATTTGCCATCAGTACCTGAACTCCCATAAAATTCAGTTCGGAAATTATTATTTTGTCATGGTTGCCGCAGCTAAGTAGGGCGTAGGCCCTATTTTCGTCTGCATGACAAAGAAAAACGGTGAAGTTCTAGGCCTAACCATAGACCTACGGATAACTCTTCCAAGTAATCCAGCGAATCCGAGTAAGTAGCCTAGGTGTTTGTTGCACTGAGGTGGAAAAGCGACCTGTTTTGGGCTAATCAGTCTCCACTTTCGCGTAACGGGAACTGTTCTGGCACTCTCAGCATCGCCGGCTCTAGGACCTATCCGACGGTTTAGTTAAGAGCCGGACACACGATTTTCTGGTTGTCTTGAACGGTGGTCCGACGGATAGCAATGTTGCTGGTGAGGGTGCTCCACCCTTAGTTTGTAGGGAGAAAAAAAAAACAAACGCAATTAAAACCTTGTAAGTTTTTAAGTAAATTTTAGTCGTTCGGATGGGACTATAAACCGAGGTCTAGTCTGTGTCACATGCACTAAAGATCATACACGGACTCTAAAGATCCCGATGCTCATGTCCTAAGACGGGTGAGTACCGGCTACACGAAAATACACAATGCATGCAACCTGTGTGCCATAATAGTCTACTTGAAGACTGCGAGCACGGGCAGGTTAAACATCCCCATCTGGGCCACTTACGTTCAGAAATGAACCCGGCCCTTACGGAGAGAAGAAGAAGAAGAAGAAGTTCGTCTGTGTTCGGAGATACCATGAAGAAATTATGTTATTACACGACCTTTCAAATTCATATTTCAACTTTGCAATGGAGTGAGGACATGGGAGGAGGGAGATGGGACGAGTTCGTGCTACAACGAACACGATTTGGTTCTGTGACGACTTAAATTGCACGTGCATACTGTCATCACTGGACCGAAGTTGCCCCCTTGAAACAGGCCACTGTGTGCCCCTACACAAATAGGGCACAGAGGTCAAAGTGCAACTTGCTCTAAAAGGAAATTCTTGTTGCCACGGTGTGTGAATGGGAGCTGTGATGTGATTGTACTTAAAGCGGAGATAGTGATGAATGAAATATCAGTATTTTTGCTAATGTCCGTATCAGTATTAACCTGTTACTGGTCTAACTGTGCTTATCTTTCGTCTTCTTTTGCGTCTGATGTTTACAAGTTTATTATTCCGCCATTATTTCCGGTCATCATGGCGTCGGAACATTTGCTAAGTGGCTCTGCTTGACAGATGTACAAAATTGGACTTAGACTTTCTGTTCTTTTGAAAGAAAATCATTTTGTTATGACAGTGTGTGTTCATCATCGAGCGTGCAAGGGAAGGTGTTTTATTTTTTACACGGGAGAACAGTCACGGCTGGAAATATTTTTTGCTGAGCGGAAGTCTGCTATCAGAAATCGGTCTGCTTCGTTTTCTTATTTAGCCGATGAAGATTCGTGGATCAAATGTGATAAGCTGGATTAATGAGCATTTAACATCATCAACGAGCATCATCATGAAAGATTTAGTGTACCGTATCATACTAAATCGCTGACCATGATTTTAAGGCATCATGAGGTTACAGTCGAAATAAAATGCCAAACAGCTGCACTCCGCACTTCCTGGAGTTCAGAAGACTTGAGGCAGTTGAGGAGTGGTGCGAGTTGTAGCCACTGACTGAGTCAGCATGGACGAACAAGTACTTAGCGAATTATTAGAGTGTTCAGTTTGTTTGGAACGTTTAGACCACACAAGCAAAGTGTTACCATGCCAGCACACATTCTGCAGGAGATGTTTGGAAGAAATAGTGAGCACTCAGCTGGAACTGAGATGCCCAGAATGCAGAACATTGGTGACGGTGCGTGTGGAAGACTTGCCTCCCAACATACTTCTTGTGCGTTTGTTGGAAGGATTGAAGACACAGGGTCATGCCCTTAGCCCCAAACCATCTTCCTATCACAGGAAAAGAGACACCTCAGCAGACAGTAGGCAACAGCAATCTGCTTCCGCCAGAGCTGGTTTGGATGTAAGTTTGAAGACAACCAAATATTGTATACACTTCTTCAGTAGTTCTTTGATTTAACTTGAATTTTTGAAAATAACACTTTTTTGTATGTGTAAATATGTGTGTTAATAAAATTTTAACAGCTTTGGTAGTTTTGTATAAAAACAAACCTCATACTAATAGTGCAATATCCAGTCAGTCTTATTTCATTTCTGAGCCCCCAACCCACAAATGTTCCTGTTTCTAAGTCCCCCTCAGCAGGCATGCATGCATGTGCACACAGCCTGTGCGCACTCACATGCACACACACACACACACACACACACACACACACACACACACACACACACACATACATGTATACACACACACTAACACTAACACTAACACACTCTCTCTCTCACACACACACGCATACAGGCACACTCACATACACACACACACACACACGCACACATACATGTATACTCACAGAGATCTAAGCACACACACACACACGCAGTCACACACACACACACACACACACACACACACACACACACATGCAGTGACACACACACACACACACACACACACACACACACACCACACACACACACACACACACACACACACACAGAGATATTAGTGCACAGATACGCACACACTCTATATATTTTTTTTATTAATGCGCTTGAAAATGTGTACACAGCATACAGAGGTTTGATGACTGGTAAACATGCATGCATGCATCACCGATAAAAGTATGAAAATGTATCATTAAGAGCTAAAAATATTATCTGAGAAGCTGAAGGGAAATGAGATAGTTTTGAGGCTTGTGGTTGTCAAGTTTTGTATTTTAAGCAGGTCTTGTGATTGTAATTTTCAAATATTGATGGTCAGTGTCAGACAGTCCTTGGGACTCTTTTGTCTTACTTCAAAGGGTACTGGTAGGTGGTTGTCGCTATTGTTGTGTTGTTGTTGTTATTATTTGAACAGATATTGTAATTGTTTTACTTTTAGTCAGGTGTTCAACACTCCCCGCATGCAGTAATGCATACACATGTACACGTGAAACCTCTCTCTCTCTCTCTCTCTCTCTGTCACTCTCTCTCACGCACATACATACACACACACACACACACACACACACACACACACACACACACACACACACATACACACACACACACACACACACACACACACACACACACACACACACACACACACACACACACACATTAATGGTACATATGGCAACACATTTTGACAAAAGCTTATAACACATCACACACAATAAGAACAGTGAATTATAGCCACACATAAGCACTCATGAACACACACACACACACACACACACACACACACACACACACATGCACACACACACACACACACACACACACACACACACACACACACACACACACACACACACACATATGCACAAGAATGATAATTAAACAAAACAGTGTTCACAAGGTGAAATCAATAATCATAGGAAACTCATGATGCTTACTGCTTATAACTGATTGAGATTCCATGAGAGCTCTGAAGTACTGCTTTTGAAAATGTTATCATGCTTTCGGTTTTTGTCTCATTTTAAGCTGCCGTGGGACATGTTCCCCCCCACCCCCCATCCCCCCCCAAAAAAAATCTGAAGCTCTGCAGTGTTGAGCCATGTGTGTGTGTGCCAGAGATACAAGAGAACCTTCATTATGAACAACATGCTGTCCAGCATAGAGTGGCCTTCACTGCTGTCTAGGAGACAAAAAATCATGCCTAACAAAACTTTCACAAGTTTCATAATTTATTGATCTTCATAGATAATAGTCAGTACACTCGGTCTCCAGATCCAGGCTGCCATCAAGCATGCCATACCCAGAACCAGGATTTTTTTTTTCTCACAATGGGACTCATGTCCTCGGGTAGGTTAAAATGAGGAGACAAAAACCAAAACTGCAAAAGCAACTTGAATTGATCATTAGAGTAACCATCATGAATTTGTGTTTTTTCACACTGTTGATACTGCAAGTGCAAACTGTCAAAATGTGTGTGAATGTGTGTGTGTGCTATGCGCGCATGCTCCTCTGTGTGTGTGTGTGTGTGTGTGTGTGTGTGTGTGTGTGTGTGTGTGTGTGTGACACTGCATTTGTTAATTAAAAAAATATCAATGTGTTCATCTCGTCATGTGTGTATTACTAGTGTTTCAATATGTGTGTGTGTGTTTTCATAAGTCTGTCCCTGTATAGTGTTTGTGTGGAGTGAATGAGAGAGAGAGAGAGAGAGAGAGAGAGAGAGTGTGTGTGTGTGTGTGTGTTGTAGCCTGTCTGTACCTATGTCTGTGTCTTGATGTCTCTGCCTGCCAGTCTGTAACGTCTGTCTCTTCCCCCCTCCCCCCTTTCCCACCAGTCCTTTTTCCCACTTTCCCTTCTCACAAACACTTCTTCTATCACTGTCTGTGTGTCTGTCTGTGTGTCTGTCTCTCGGGGACACACACACACACACACACACACACACACACACACACACACACACACACACACACACACATACACTGTCCCTCTCTCTCCCCCTCTCTCTGTGTCTGAGTCTCTGTCTCCAAACCTCTGTCATGAACCTCAATTCCTCACACACAACAGCATCAGCAACAACAACATCACCAACCATACACATACACCCCCTCCCCCCCCACCACACACACCCATACATACATGCACTTTACTAGTGACTATCATTGTCTGGTCCTTTGTTTCATGGAAACTGATAAAGTCTTTTTTGTAATTTCAGGGACCACAGCCTTGTGCAAGAGCTCTGTATTCCTATGATGCAAGTGAGAAAGAGTAAGTTTTGATGATAAATCAATCCATTTGATGTTTTTAGACC
This sequence comes from Conus ventricosus, assembly GCA_018398815.1. Classification (NCBI taxonomy): domain Eukaryota; kingdom Metazoa; phylum Mollusca; class Gastropoda; order Neogastropoda; family Conidae; genus Conus; species Conus ventricosus. The sequence continues at coordinate 85,835,247 of CM031601.1, read as the reverse complement.
TGGACATTTGTTACGTATTGCAGTGTTACTTATGCTGTTAACAAATCTAGTTTTGAAAATTACATGTTAAGATTGTTTTTCAGTAAGTACATATTGTAAGATATTATTAGAATAGATATGATCCATGGTTTTGGTGTCATGCACTGTATTTTATCATACTGTTTCAGGCTTCAGTTGTTGTCCAAGCTCAAATTTTTTTTTTTTTTTTTTTTTTTTTTTTTTGCTGTCCCAATCTCTGCGCCACCTCAGAGGCAGTGCACACACGCCGCTCATTCCGACACCCCATCCACAGCCACAGCCCCGGCACCAACAATCCACAGGGAGCAGTCAATGTCAAGTCGTCAAGAGGCAACCCACCGGAGAAGACACTGCACTGCTGCAGAGTCACTTCGGTGGTGTTCAGTGGCGCCTGTTCTGATCTAACATACGCAGGACACTACCTACTAAGCCCCCTGCTGATGACAATAATTGCTTAGTCGCAGAGCCGGCGTGAGTGAGCTCTCCCTCCGGAGGGCGCCACCATATCCGTCCAGCGACAGCCCCAATGGACTCGCTGATACCGGTGACCCTGACTGAACCAAGTCAAGGCCACAGACGTGGAGAGGACATCGAAATTGAGGTCACCATGAGAGCAGGGCATGACGGGCCACATAATCTGAGACTTTTTAAATTTTTTATGCTGATCGGTGAGAATGAGGATGATTAAGATGATGCTACGGATTTCCATTTCGGTCTGAGACTACATGACAAGGCTGTACTCTACGCTTCCTTTCATAATATATCCCGGCGTCAACCAGGCCTGAGAGATACAGGCACCTGCAGTGTTGGTCAGGAAATTTGAGCAACACTCTCAGAAATGCATCCATTAAGTGGATGAAACTCGACTGTGTGGTCCCAGTCTTCCCAACTGAGTCCGCAGCAAACTCAACTCTGGGTAAGAGCCGGTCGGGGCAGAAAAACCCACATGACTCTGATGGGATTCGAACCCACGACCTCCCAGCCGGGAGTCCGTGACGCTAACCACTTCGCCACGGCGGCTGGTGTGCTAGCTCAAATTTTGACAGTACAGCCAAGACATTTAGAGACCCGCCGGCCAGTAAAATATTTCTTGCATAGAATAGGACTTACGTACTCTGCCACCTGTTGCCAGCTTGCTAAGTGGTGGTTGTTTGTTGTGTTGCAGTTATGCTTGACCTTAACTCTTTCACTCGTTAATATTAAAGCAGTTTGGAACAGTCCATTTGTAAATACCTCAGTTATCAATCATTGGAGCCTGTTACCTTTGCCTTTAATCCAAGACAGAGAGGGGCGACTTTCCACTTCTGTGGCATGAACACTTTTTCTGCCATTAGCTCTGGGTCATCCTCCTTTTGGAGCTCTAGTTCTGGCAGACACTGCTTGTCCTTTGGAGCCAGGATCCTCGGAGCAGGCTGGCTGGTCTCTGGACCGCTGGAGTCTGTCCTGCCACCCAGGAATGATAGACTGTTTTTGCCCTCCGTGGGAAATCTTACATGACCAGAGCTTACTGCTAAATTCAAGGCTCTGAGGATGAGATCACTGTCCTACCACCCAGGAATTATCTGGACTGTTTTTGCCACCCAGTAAGTCTTATATGACCAGAGCTTACTGCGAAGCTCAAGACTCAGAGGACGAGATTGCATGGGATCTCTTCTCACTGTGGGGCCCTTCAGGACATTCCTCTTACAGTCACCCAGGGACTTGACCCTCTGTGTTCCAAACTTCTTGGATTCTTCTACACACCTGACTAGTAAGTATCATTGTCCCTGAGAGGACAGGCTCTGTCAGATCACATCTGCCCCCCTTTGGACCATTGTGGCCTTCACTACAATCGCTGCGTGGAGTCCCTTACTCGGGGACACTATCCTTGGGACTCTGCACATCAGCAATGGATCTTGGCTATATCACTGACTTGTAGCCATGGTGGAGTGCAGTAATGTCAACCAGTCTGCCACTGGATCCACTCCTTTTTTTTGCCTTCTTGCCAAAAGCGCCACTTAAGATAAGCTCTCCATTGAGTTTTTTAATTTACGTGTGTCAGATTCACATGCCCTTCCACCCTTCCCCACTTTCTTGCTATCGTTTACAAAGTCTTGGCCTTGCTGGCTGTTGATCATCGAGTCGGAGGATGTGGCTGTATCACTTAGTCTGAGGCATTAGATGGTTTTTGTTTTGGGGTTTGTTTGTTTTGTGTTTGTATGTGTTCAGTATTGTCCCTGAAAATTTGACCAAGAAGACATTACACTTTGGACATTGCTTGCAAAAGTTTTAAATTGTAAATATACTTAGGTAAACAGGAAGTTCAGTGAAAAACTAACGTTTTACGTATACCTTGAATTTTATATAATTGGTTATATAACCTGGTTACTTCTGTTACAGTTTTGAGACATTGACTTCTGACTAAAGTATAATTAATATGAGGTAATTGAATGGGGTTGTGGGAAGTAGGGATGTGGTTTTTGGGAAGGGTGTTGATAATGGGGAAGAAAATGAGTAAAACTTGTTTCGGAACAAATATATGAAAGAATTACTTATTAGTTTTATTAGAATTATTACCGTAATTATTCTAACTCCTTCGATATGGTAACAGGCTCTTTCAACATAATGGAAAAATGGCTGCCTTTTAAAATCAGTATGTACCTTGTCCTGTCACTTACTATTTTTGCATTGTTTTTATTTGAGACGTGCTTGGTTGGTTTGCTTTTTTTGTGTTTTGCATGAAATACAAATAGTATAGAGCTACAGGTTGTGTGACCTGATGATGCATGATTCATCTATTAATGGAAACATTGTTGTCATAGGTCATGGATATAGATCAGAAATAGTTAAATATGCTTGATCAACTCTAGTGTTTTCTTTGCTGCAGTGACCTGTCCTTTAAGAAGGGTGATATAGTAACCCTAAGGCGCCAGATTGATGACAACTGGTACCAGGGTGAATTAAATGGGCAGATAGGAGTTTTCCCTGCCAGTTATGTCCAGGTAAGTTCAGATTCTATGTTTTTATCAGTCCTTGTCATCTTTTTCTTTTATTTGTTGTGTAATGTGTGTAGGTTATATTTTATAAGTTAGCAGAAATTTTTTTAAAAGACTGCATTGTCTCTAATTCATGCGCTGGTTTTTGTTGGTCAGAAGTTGTCACTGCTCATACTTGCGCTTTGTCTGCCAGAATTGTAAGATATTCACCCCCCCACCCCCCACCCCACCTGCCCACCCCCCATCCCCCCCAAAAGCATTACATATGATAGAGGACTTGTGAGAAAGATCATCTGGAACAGTATTCATGTGAACTCTGCTTTGTCACGTCTGTGGGAAAAGATGTGACATCTGTTAATGTTAGTTGGATTAATGCTTACACACTAGAATATATGTTGTTTTTTTTCAGTCATTTATTTATTTTTTTTTTAATGCTTTTTTAAAGATGCTTTTATCATGTCAATAATCCATGTTTCAGTTTTAATGCACATCAAGGAAATAAAGTATTCTAAGATACAATAACAGACAGAGAAGTGTCTGGCGCAACTTGACATTTAAACATGTTGTTTATGTAAGCATGGATGTGAAACAGGAAAAGGACAAAAATAACAGAAATTTACACAGCAGCAAACAAGAAAACAACAAGAGCACACTCACATATACTCTCTCTCTCACGCTCACATTCACATACACATTCATAGCAAAATGCACCTTTATTCCAGCAATTGTACATAAACATGTACATGTGCAGACAAACATACATGCATGTATACATACATACTTTTTGTATATATATATATATATGAAAGTGGCTGTCTTTCTCTGCCTGAGATACATTCAAAATGCCTTTCTATCGCTCCACAAGGAGGAAAAGAAGCAGAAGGTGGCAATACAAAGCAAAACAAAAAACTAACATGGACTGATTCTATCATCTAAGTATATATGTCAACAGTCAGCAGAAGTGGCTGCAGAAAAGAACCTTTTATTGTTGCCAGTCCCAAATAGACTACAAAAAATGTATAGTAATCATGCCACAAAAAAGCAGTAGAGATTTAGCCTACAGAAGAAAGCAAACAAGAAAAGATTTCAAAGATCCTTGCGTTTAACTTGCCCCAAAAGATGCACCATCAGAATTAATGATTTTCATTTATGAAACACTCATTGCATTTTTACCAAGAAGGATAACCAAAAAATTTGTGTTTACAAGAGAGGAATGCTTCTGTGTTTTGTATCTGTCATGTAGCTGTAGAGGTTTTGAAGAAACATAAGGCATTATAGTTTGTCCAATAAAGCCAAAGGGAACATGAAAACATCTAGTGAAGCCAAAGGGAATATCAGAGTATATATGAGGCAGTCTTATTTGTTCCGAAAAGAACGAAAACTTTTTATGATACTTTCACTGATGATGACGGGGACATAAATGCAGCTGTAAATGGAACGAGGCACTGACTTCAAATTTAAACTGGAAAACTAAGTTTTACAAAAGGCACAAAAATGAAACAAATGAAATGGCTCCAGTTGGGGTAATTCATAGAATTGTTGCAAAAAAAAAGCTTTAACTCATTCAACCCTTTGTCTGGTCTCTGTTTTTACACCACTGAATGTCATTCTCAGTCTGTGCCTGAACAGGGGAAGGAAAGGACAGGTAACAGAAGATTCAATGTTCTCTTTTGCAACTACGATAAAAGTTAGAACAGATTCGTGCACCAAATTTAGAGTCCCAGAGCTTAATGAATTTCAGATCACATATTTGTACAAGCATAGTTGTTAATAATAAACAATGATAATCATGTAAAAAATCCATTGTGCACATTGTATTTTCGACAGCTCTGTGTGTGTGCGTGCGTGCACACGCACGCAAGCTTGCTTGCTTGTGTGTGTGTGTACATGTATGTGTGTGTGCGTGTGTGTATGAGAGAGTGAGAATAAGTGAAACCACTTGCACACGTTTGATTTTAAGTCCATGATTAAAATGTGGGTGTTGCAGGGATCCTGTGTCAACATTTTTATGATCTTTTGAACTTGTATTTATCATTACAAAAGATTCCGAGTTTTGTGAATGAGGAGGATAAAGGGGATGGGGTAAAAAGGCATTGAGGAAGTGAAGAATAAAGTATGTCATGGTGGTTGACTGATTGTCTCTAGTTTGTCTTTTCAGGTTTTAGTACCATTACCTCAGATACCACAGTGCAGAGCGCTGTACGACTTTCAGCTGGATGATAAAAATGAGAAAGACTGCCTCACATTTAAAAAGGTATGTGTGTCACACATGAACTGAAACAAAGGAACAAACTTAGTCAGAGATATTAATTGGTGAATATGTCAAAGAAAAGAGGAACAGTCATTTTAGTGGTTTCTCTGTGTTGGTTTACATAATCATTCTTGTACCTGTTTGCAAGATGATGGGTAGTGTTATTCATTTTTGTTGTTGAAAGTATGCAAATGCTGTTGTTTTATTTGAATTGAATGCAGATTTTGTACTTTTTTTTTAATTGATGATTTTCTATAATTGAAAAAAAAACAACACTCTTGGGGGACAGTAGGGGACAGTACTTCTCTGGGTCCAAGTGGCTTCTTCAGATGTATCGTTTTCTTTCTTCAGTGTGTTTACAATGTTTGGTTTTTAGATGTTAATTCTGATGGTTTTATTCATTGTGTAATAACAAACAGATTTAACAATATTCACTTGCGGTTTCAGGATCAAATAATAACTGTGATAAGGAAAGTGGACACCAACTGGATAGAAGGGAGGAAAGGAGACAAGATTGGTATATTACCTCTTGCTTTTGTGGAGGTTGGTTGTACTCTTGAATTCTCTGATTTTCTTTCTGTTTTAATTGCTTAGTTCGGTTTCATAGGATCTAATTTCGCTTTGTGATTGTAATATTGCCCACTTTCTTACTTTGTTGTTACTATTTAATCAGAAAGTTTTTTTTTCTACTTATTAAACAAAAGTCCTAAATTAATTTACCACAGTGTGAAATAAACAGCTAAACTGGGCTACTTTTAAAAGAAATTATAACACCATGCACCCCACCCTCCACCCAGCCAACCCATTAAGTCAAACTTACATCATATTTGTTAAAAATATTGTAGGGGATATGCATGTGTCCGTAAGCTGGTAATGTGTATGACTCACCATTGTGATCACTCACCTACCGATGAAGGTGTGGATCGACTATAAACACCCGCGTAGTCTACACTGAGTTCCCAGGACCACAAGATTGTCTGTAATCTTGTTAAATGGATCGTCTAACCAAAGTCGTAGTACAGTGTGGATCGACTATAAACACCAACACAGTCTACTTGAGTTGCCAAGACGACAAGATTGTCCGTAATCATGTTAAATGGATCGTCTTACCAAAGTCGTAGTACAGTGTGGATCGACTATAAACACCAATATAGTCTACTTGAGTTGCCAAGACCACAAGATTGTCCGTAATCATGTTGAATGGATCGTCTTACCAAAGTCGTAGTACAGTGTGGATCGACTATAAACACCAACATAGTCTACTTGAGTTGCCAAGACCACAAGATTGTCGGTAATCATGTTAAATGGATCGTCTTCTGTCAGTGTCGCTGATTGTGTATTTGTCAGTCACACTTGATACAGGGTTGGATGGAAAAAAAATCTGACTCATTACAAAGTGCACTGCAAATAAAACAGATGGCTGGGTATTGCATCTCACCACTCTAGGCTTCCTGAATAATCTGTATAGAAACAAAATGTAGAGTTATCCTTCAGAATTGAAAGGTTAATGTGGTTTCGTGTGCTTTCGATGGTCTTTTTATTTGTTGGTTTTGGTTTCAATTTCATTTACTTGTTGGAAAAGAAAAATAGGAAAAAAGAAAGAAAAGAGGATCTTTGTTAGCAAAAGTGTGTACAAACTTGGTTATCAAAATCCCTGCCCTTCCCCTTTTCTCTTCCCCTCACCTCAGTGCCCCTCCCCCTCCCCACCCTTCCCTTCTTTCTGTGATTTCCATTTTCTGTGCAGAATATACATATTTGAAATATTGTAGAGTTTAATGGCTTAGAGACCTGTGGTTACCGTACGTCAATTGCTATTTGGTATGATGAGCTCGCCTCTGAGATGGCACTAAGTCCATCAAATAAATTGTTTTGTTTGCCAGCTGAATCATGCTGCCAAAACCTTGATCAGCTCCAAGCCACCTTCTTTGGTGCTCCATCATAGCAGTCGCAATAACACCACCTCCGCTACCACCACCACCACCCAGTCCACCGCCACATCTTCATCAGCCCCTTCAACCTCTCAGCCTCCCTCATCCCCAGCCCACGCAGCTGTGCGCCAAGCGAGCAGGATGTCACCCCACAAACGCCATTCATTCACCCCAAAGTCAGAGTCCCCTTCCCCTCCACCCCAAACACAGCGCCACTCACTGGAGTTGACACCCAGCGAAGGTAATGCAGTCTCCACCACGACAGTGACCACATCAGCTCTGGCCTTGGCACCATCTGCGGCACTCATGTCGACCAGCATGCCAGCTATGCCAAGTGGGCAGGAGAGACCTATGGCGTCCATGACAACCTCAGTCATTGAGGTGAATTAATGGTGGTGGATTTGTGTGGAAATAGACATCACAATAAAAACATGTTGATTGTTAGAGATTCGCATTTGTAACATATAATTCTTTCACTTCTGTTTTGATATATCTGAATGTGGTTTTGTGGAATTTCAGGCTGTGTGTGTGTGTGTGTGTGTGTGTGTGTGTGTGTGTGTGTGTGTGTGTGTGTGTGGTGTGTGTAGCTGACAAAACAGGATTTGTTTTCTCAATAACCAGAGCTGCCAATCATATGCTCTATTGGTTTTCGTGGCATTATTTTGCTTGAGTTATTGCATGTAGAAAAATGAATACATGTATGTTTATTTTTGATTGGATACAAGACAAGCTAGTGTCAATCAAGGCACTCTGATTACATTCCTCTTGCCAGAATGTATCTTTTTAATTGCCTTTGGAAAGATTTGTAAGCCCCAAATCAATTATTACTGTTACACTTAAGGACTGTTTACATGCAAAATCAGATACATTACACTTACCAGGTTTTAGCTACTGCACTTAATTTGAATTGGCATTGTTCATGGCATTTGAGCTTTTGAAAGTCAGGGCTACTGTCTGACTGGAGTCTGTTGATTTATTTTATGCTTGTAGTGTTCCAAAACCTAAAAATATGTACAGATATTGCACATCCAGTCTCAAAAAGTATAGGATATTGATACCTCCAGGAGTAAAAAAAACCCACCAAAAACAAGGTGTGTAAAAGCACCATGAAGCATGGTCTGTAGAGCAAGAAGAAAGATAACTCCAAGTTTACATTAAATAGTGTCCATTAGGACGTGGAACAGCTGAAAAATGCAAGTCTGCTTTGTGATCCTTTTATCAGTAAGGGGTATGAAGAAGAGATACCTGACAGTTGGTGGGCAATGAAGTCTTTTGTTCTCATTACACCTGAGATTGAGAGTATACAATGTACCTGTTCATACTTTGGGAGTAAAATACAGTATGCGTTTATATTCTTTGCTAAAATATCAGTAACTGTTAACACTTTACATCAAATAGAAATGGGGTATGAGAAGGGTAAGACGATAGACTGCAATTTTTCTCTGGGGTCTTATCATGTACTGATTGTTGGCTGTGGTGGTATGTGGTTTGAACAAAATTCCATCAACTCATCTGACTCAGTAGACTTGTTTTTTTTTTCTTTTTTTTCTGTTTTTTTTGTTTGTTTGTTTTTTTGTTTTGGTTTTAAGAGGTTGTGTCTATGTGAGATTGGAGGGGGATACAAGCCTCAAGACTTTCAGTCACTGAGTCATAAACGAACACAAACATTTGCCCTGGGACATGAGCTTTACTTTGGCTCCTTCGCATTAAGTGACTGTGTCCAGTACCATCCATGACAGAATGCTCCATTTGAGAGCTTCCAGCTTGCAAAGGCTCACTCATCTGAAAGTGTATGTGATAGTGAAGCAAGGGAATCTTTCAACTTAAAAAAAAAATCATTTCACTGTAATCTGATGGCGAGGCAAGGAAAGCTTCCATTTAAAAAAACAAAACCTATTCATTTCAGTGTAATCTGTTTCCTTGAAAATGCTTACTGGAAGTATTATTAGCCCCAGTTGTTTTTTTAAAGGGTATGAATATGCCTTGCTCTATGATGGATATGACTTGCTTGTGAGTTTCAGCTGCAAGAGGCATTTTGTAATGCTCTATGATGGATATGACATGCTGGTGATTTTCATCTGTAAGAGGCATTATGTAAGAGACATTAAACTGGTTTATAGGATGCTATGGGATATAAAACTTCCTGCTCAGAAATGGAAAAAAAAAGTTGCTTTGTTGTGTGCAAATTGCAGTAAGTTTCTAGGTCTCTTGTTTGGCACTTGTGTTCAGATTGAAAAACAAAACAAAACTCACAATAACAGACAAACATTTTCTAAAGCTTAGAGACAGAGTGGATCATGAAAATCTGTTTCATGTGTTCATTAGCATGGTGGGGTAAATGTGGATGGTTCTTGTGAGCATGCTTGTTGAATTTGTATACACTTACCGTTACACACCTTATTTTAAAAGTTGAAAACATATTGAAGATACATTGGGAAATACGTTTATACTAATGTGTGTGTGTGTGTGTGTGTGTGTGTGTGTGTGTGTGTGTGTGTGTGTGTGTGTGTGTGTGCTATCAGAATGGTGCATCAGGGGATGCGGCAGGCGCCAAGGGAAGTGCCAGCGGCAGTGCCAGCAGTGCTGCCAGTGGATCCACTTCTACTCCCCCGCCAACTGTGTAAGTTTTTTTTCTCTTTTTACTCTTCACCTTTGTACCTTCATCCATTTATTGGCATTGTTTGGAGGGTTTTTTTTTCCACAGATGTTAACAACACTGGATAGAATTGTCAGATGTTCAGTTTATGCTTATTGAAAGTTACTGGTTTTCTTCATGACATGAAGCTCGCAACGAATGACTGATGGAACAGTTGCACTGTGACTTTACTTGTAGGGATCCCTTTGAAATCAGCAACTCTAAAGTTCTTAATAATGACTGTACTTACTTGAAGCTTTCTTTGCATAAATTGTTTATATTTTGTTGTTGAGATACAAATATATGTCTCATTTGCTGTTATCTTGAATGCTTTTAACTGTTCTAAAGTTCAGAACAGTTCTCTGGTGTGTAAGACATTATCAGTTTTGTATATGGTCATTTTGATGCGTGTTTTAAAGTATGTAGATGTCCATTACAGATGGTTTGTCTGCAAACAGTGTGTCACACTATCTACACTCTGCTTGACAGATATATGGCAGTGTACAACTATCGACCACAAAAGGATGATGAGGTGGAACTTCGAAAAGGGGACTATTACACTGTCAGTGAGAAATGCCAAGATGGATGGTTCAAGGGCCAGTGCCTTCGCACTGGTGTCTCTGGTGTTTTTCCAGGCAATTACGTGAAAATGGTCAGGTATGTGAAAAGATCATAACATGTTTCCTTAAAATAATAAATATTGCATGAGGGAGAGCTGGGGGTTGGGGTTACAGTTGTGGAGAGCGTGGCAGCAGAGAGTGCTCTTCTTAGGACTCTCTGTTGCCACGCTATCCACGAGTTTCTTTCTACTGCTACAAAAAATTTGCAGAAGCTGTTACAGTGCAGTCATACAGCCGTATTTGAACAGTGTTCTGAAAGATGCACATATATGGGTAAATGAAGTATCAAAATTCAAGTCTAAACACATAACTCTGTACGTCATTGTGGTGCACAGTTTTTGTGCTGTTGGTGGCTACATCAAAATGATTCCAACAGGCCTAGCACACAATACAACACGAACAAGCCTGAGTTCTTTTTCTTCACTGTCTATGAGCACATGCGCAAACTGATGTCAAAAATATATTGCTTCTACAGAGGCTTGTGAAGCTTCTTTTCATACACTTTTTTTTTTTTTAATGGCATTACTAGTCATGTTTAACTGCATTACTATTGACATTTAAGTTTGTTTTTTTTGTTTTTCTTTTTGTGGGGGGGGGGGGGGGGGGGGGGGGTGCACAGGCTATTTTACTTCTTTTTTTTCAGTTGACCTTCTGAAGTAAGAAAATGACCCACTAAAAGGACCCTCTGCAAATTAAAAAATGACTTTCCAAAGTTCCAAAGGGTCAACTGACTTTGACAGTTTTAGATCCATTGCAGATACTGTTTGAAACTATCCCCCACCCCCTTTTGGTTTCTTCCTATTGAAGACTTCCCACCACTTTGAAACACAGCTGTTTGTTATCCTCTTTCCCTCTTCCTGCTGAGTTGTGCTGGTGGTGGTGGCTGATCTTAAGTTGCCACTGATTGGATTCCAGAACAACTTGACCTTGAAGCTGTGCTGTAAAGTGGATTGTCTGTTACATGTTAGCAACTAGCAGACTGCCATTTGTTCCCCAGTTTTTTAAACCCCCCTCTCTCTGTCTGTCTCTCTCTCTCTCTCTCTGTCTCTGTCTCTCTCTTTCTCTGCATGAATGTGTGCTTGCATGCATATGTATTGTGTGTGTGTGTTTTTAGGGTAGGGATTAGTACAGCTGATTTCTGTTCATGTAAAACTCTGTGATAGGTAGGCAGTAATGTGAAATGGGGAGGAAAGGTTATGTGTGTGCATGTGTGTATGCACTCATGCATATGCATGCAAGCTTGAAGTTGGGGATAGTTTGGGGGGGGGGGGGGGGGGGGGATATCAAAGGCAAAATTATGAAATGAAAGTCTGGGGAGAAGGGGAGTTAAAAAGGGCGCGCACACACACACACACACACACACATACACACACACACATGCGTGCACGAACATCCCAAGTTTGTTTATTTTCTGTTCATGATGAAAGCTCTCTCTTTCTCTCTCTCTCTCTCTCTCTCTCTCTCTCTCTCTCTCTCTCTCTCTCTCTCTCTCAAATGAAATGTTTGAGAGTGTGTTTATGTGTATGTGTGTGCACATATGAGTGTGTGTATGCAGAGAGAGAGAATGAGCAGACACCCCCACCCACGCACACTGAAATGCCACTAATCACTCTCCCTACCCTCACTGTCCTTCCACATGCTGATTGACAACACAGTGAATCACTTTGTCTTTCCCAATAGCCTCTTGTTTCTGTTTAACTATTCTGTAAAGTTTTATCAAATGACAAATGAAAACTCTTTTGGCACATTCATTGCCCCTCCCCCCCCCCCCCCCCCCCCCCCCCCCCCCCTCCCTCCTTCCTCCCAAATGTCATTTCATGTTCTCTACACACACTGCTTGGAGCTTGCAAAGTTTTGTGATTTTTGCTGCAGTGACGTCTTGTTTCACTGCAGTGTTGGGTAATTCAGACTCACTTTTTACTTCTCACACTGTGTTCTGCGACCATTCAAGATATATTCATCATTAGTTTTAGTACTAACCAAAAATGTTTTTGTTTGTAAGACTTGATTATGAATAATATATGTTTACTTGCATAACACAATTCCACCTAGAATAGCACGGTTTTAAAAGAAGAACTTATTACTCAGAATAATTCTGCTCTTGATCAGCTAAATGTTTCACTGTGATTGCAGACAGTCCAGCATGTTCCGGCCACTGAACCCAAACATCCTTAACATTCGTGCCAAGGTGCCTACATCAGAAAATCACCTCTCTCAACAAAGGCCCCATCACCATGCCCCTGCCCGCTCTTTGTCGGACGTTGGAAGCAGCAGTAGCAGTAATTTCTCGCCACCTGTTCCTCCCCATATCAAAACTTCCTCACCTGCGGCGCCACCGTTGCTTCCTCGTGTAGCACGCATGTCAGCATCATCAGTATCATCCTCTTCAGTTACGGGTCGAAATTCTCCATTGTCGTCTCATAGTCAGAGCCCCAAATCCATTTCAAACACTCACGTCCCTGTGACAATCACTGGAGGGAAAAGCTGTCGTTTACCCGACTCCCACGTTCTGGCTTGTCAATCTCTCCAGGGGTGGAGCCTCACCATGTTCATATAGGAGGAGGTGCCACAGGGCACCTGTCAAAACGATCAACATCCCCATCATCTTCAAGCTCCAAACTGACGTCAGGGTTGGTGGACGTTCATGCGCGCACCTCCTCACCCATGGTGGACTGATGTCGGTGCATCATTCCATGTCTACGTCCAGCAACATCACACCCCCAAACGTTGTTATGGGCCAGTCCGAAAGCAGCTCTTCTCCTCTAGCAGTCGTCTCCAAGGACAAAGATAAGGTCAGTGATTATAGAGTACTAAAAGTGAAATTTATTTGTGGTGAACATTTAGATTACTTCGTTATACATGTACAAACAGTCTGAAGCTGAACTCGTTAAGAATCAGGGATGAAAACTCCTCCGCCGTTTCCACCGTCTCCGCCGTTATTTTTTCGCATCTCCGCCGAAAGAAAAAGTCTCCGCCGAAAAATTATTCGAAGAATGAAGCTCAGAAACGATCTCAACTTGTCTGCACAGCGAATTTCTTCTCTGTCGGTAATGTTCTCAAACGGCGTAGTTCTCATTCTGCTTCCTTCCAGTATCAATTCTCATCATGGCGTCGATTCACAGTGAGAGTTTGCCGCGAGTGAGTGCAAACAAAACGAAAAAAAAAAGAAAGAAGTATGTGAACCACTAGAAGACCGAGTGGCAGCAGAAGGACGTGTGTGACCGCAGAGTCGCGGATGTAATAAGAAAACATGACACAGACAGCGAATTTGAAGTGTTTTGCGAGCCTTGCCAAAAACGTGTCTACTTTGGTAGTCGTGGCTTTGTGGCAATCAGAGATCACATCGAGCGTCCCAGTCACCAACAGAAAATGTGTGTGTTTCCCACACCATTACAGCATGTTTTCAGATCATTGGGTATGCAACAATCTACGTTTAATTTCCAAAGATAGTTTGACTCCTACTCTAAGTACTTCCACTCGTAGAGTCTTCAAAGCAAGGGAAAAACGTCAAAGTGGCAAAAAGAATATAAAAGAACAAATGACATCAAAATAAACTGATGTCACAACAGTATTGTGTAACACTTTTCCCCGGTATAGCCTAATGCAAACGTTTGCTACATTTGTTAAGTATAACAGCCCCCCTATGAAATCCTTTTCCACCAGCCCACTCCCCTCACTACCTATATACTTCCTCTTCTCCTCCTCCTCCCCCAACCCCACCCTCACCCCACAACACACATATCCCACACACTTCGCCCCCTCCCCCCCCACCCCCGTCCCCACCTCACACACACACACACAAACACCCCCCCTCCCCACACACGCACACAATCACCCCCCCACACACCCCACACACACACACACACACACACACGCACACACTTGTCAAGGGGGGGGGGGGGGGGGGGGAGGATATGATTAGTTGTAAGGGGGAAGTGGGGGGGTGTACTGTTGTGACATCAGTTTGTTTTTATATCATTTGTTCTTTTATGTTCTTTTTTGTGTTTAGTGTTTCCTGACGAAGGGTCTAAGGCACCAAAGCTTCAGTTTTTTTTTTTGTTTTTTTTTTTTCAAAAGGACTTAAAAGTAATCATTTTTCATATTGTGTTTATTGAAGTCCAGCAGTCGTTTTCATACATCTGATTTACTTAGTTTGATTTCCCACTCTGATTTACTTATCTACAGGCCTTATTCTTTATGTCCTGAAAGCACTGTTTGTCAAATTTTCTTTAGCTAGAGTTCTGAGGATTCATCATACTAAATGTTTGTCTCAATTGACATAGTCTCTTTCCACATCAGTCTCAGTTTTCATGGTGTTGAAAGCTGTTCTATAGAATGAGTTGTTTGGAAGCAAGAAAGTGATTTCTAAAGATTTTTATGCCTTATTTAATACAAAATATGCTTCAGCTTCAGGGGGCGCTGCCCCTGACCCCGCCAGGCTGTTGCCCATGTACCCCACTGGGGGCCCATGGTGAACCCCCAGATCCCCGCCAATCTCCTCTTTTTTTTTAAAAACTGTTTTCATCCCTGAGAATTCACTATCATTCCTACTTGTACAATCAAACTGGGTTAAAAAGTAGCAGGAAGCCTAACCAGTAGTTGTATTTTATTGACATTTTCTGCATTTGTGTTAACAGTGAACAAATTCCTTTACAGCGCCAGATCACCTGCATCCTTTGAAACTGTATTCTATTAAATGCCCTTTTATGTCGCAGAAGGAGAAGAGGGAAAAGGAGAAGAAAGGTTTGGTCAAACTTTGGCCAGGCAAGGGCAAGAAGTCAAAATCATCCACATCTGAAACAACCTCTTCACATCTTGCTGGTGATGTTGTTGCTCATACTCGGTAAGCAGTTGGGGAAAGAAATGAACATGTTGCTTAATGAGCGAATTTCATAGAAAATGTACAAAGTCAGCAATATAAGACATCATCACTTTACATTGTTTTAAAGGCTTCTGCAAGTGTAGGGGAAAAAACTTATTGCCCCCTCATGAATACAAAAAGAGGGAAAGAAACAAAAGTTTAGAAATGGTCTGAGAATAAAGAATTGTATAGTGGTGTGTTGTTATTGTTTCTGAATGGCAGTGTTCGATTGGTGGAAAGCTTAGCCTTGAAATGAGTAAACCTCTGAGTATATTTTGTCAGGGCTGAGAATGGTTTATGCAGGACAAATTATGAAGAAAAAACAAAATATCCAGTTGCAGCTGATTGGCAAAAAAAAAAGTTGCTTTAAAAAATGTAATATGGACTCACGTACTTCTGCAAATATGCATATATATATACACACAGAGACAGACACACTTACTCTCTCTTACTTAACACACACACACTCTGTCTCTCTCTGTTTCTCTCTTGTTCTGTTGAATTGAACTGATTTCCAAAGGAAATGGAACTTCAGTTGAAATTAGGGGTGTATGTGGGTGTTAGTTAAAATCAAGCTTGCATTCAAGTGTATACATTTTGTCAGTCATCTTCATGCAGATGCTCCAGAAATTTTGTCTGTCCTTGGTAGGAAGGAGACTTGGGTGGGGGAGGAGTGAGGGAATCAGGATGGGATCAAACTTCATGAACACTGATTCAGGAAAAATTCCTCACTCCAGATGGTCAAAGGAGAGGTAACAGAAGTAAATGCTTGAAACATTTCACACGTGTAGAGTATTTAAAATCATTTGATATTTAACAATAGCTGCTACCGGCAGATTGGAACAAGTGGTTACAATTTTTGTTTTTACATAGTTTGCTTCTTTGAGTACCCATGAAATAAATAGATCTCTTTGTCTCAAGATTTTGACAAAGTCTTTTGTGCATTAGATTAATCAGGGAATATACTGTGTCAACCTTTTGCCATCGGATTATTAGCAGTCCCATTGGTGATAACAGATCTGGGTCATTTCCGTCGGAGAGAGAGACACCAGGATCTCCAAGAGAAAGCTGTCAGCATCGCAAAACAGCATCCCTCGATTCCACCACTTCTCCCTGCCCAAACTGAGATCCAAAACTCAGCTCAGAGAAAGGTAGGCAGGGAATGTTGTTGTCAGCTGATATCAGACTTGATTTTTCATTCAGTAACTCTGGTAGCACAATCCTTTTCTTTATTTTTTTTCTTTTCTTTTTGTTATTTGTTTTTTTTGTGGTCACATTTGATCATTTGTACTGATAACAATTTTTGTAGAAAGAAAAAGAATAAATTATCAGAGTCTGTGACGTGCAGCAACATGAAGATGGACAGTCACATATGCACACATCCACACACACATTTACAGAGTGGGGAAAGAGGTGGGGTGTGGGGCAGTTGATATGGTTATGAAACTATCTCTTCAGGATGGTAAAAGTGATGTGGACGTTTACACTACACTAAAATTACAGTGTCAGTATTCTTCTGAATCAAAGATATTTTTTCAATGTTAATCAGACTGGAACTTTTCTGCGTAGCATAATCACATGGAGGTGAGACTGGGGTCTGTATTTTTATATAAGAGTGTATCTAGGATGCTGATGGTGTGCTGAGATGTTAAAAAAAAAATGCTTTATATTGTGACATGATACGGTGATGCTATTCACCCCTGGTGATGAGTGGAGAAGCTGTTGTTATAGTTTGTAATCACCAGCACCAAGGAGTTCATGTTTTCACTGGCATATGTAGGTGGATGGTTACCAAGATTAAACAAAACCTACTAATCAGTTTTCGTCATAGGAAGATGTATTCCATGGACCCCCCCATTGTTCTGGTGATGATCCTGATCAGAGGGTCGATCTGGGATTTGTTTGGTAAATTGAACCTGAAACTGTTGACAGACTTCAAGGAATTCGGTGGAAAGACAGAATGTGGCCCAAAGATGAATTCATTAAATTTTGGTGCAAACACAGATTAACCGTTCACTGCTATCATATTTTGCTAAATCCCATGCTGGACCAAACAGAAAGAGTGTTGAATCGTGACGAACAGTGTTCATCAACAGCGCAGTGAAGAGGTTAACTCATTGCAGACGTAACTTTCTGCCACAACCGTGACACGCTGAGACGCACTATTTTCGGTATTTTTACAAAAAATATACAGACAGAACCAAACCGAATACAACAATAAATATTATGTTTTTGAAAACTTCAAATCATGTTCTTTTAGAAAAAAAATACTACAGTCCTGTGTTCAGTACACACTTCACTCGCCACTGGTTTGAAAAGTGTAGGCAAACAGCTATGAGCAAAAACTTTTTCTCCACGTAAGTATGGATGAAAAATCAATATGATCATAACTGTAGTCAACACAATGTGTAGCAAACACATGCAGGGATGAGAACAGCTCCGCCGTTCTCCGCCGTTCCGCCGTCTTTAAAAAAAATCTCCGCCGTTCGAAAAAATCTCCGCCGAAAAAAAAAAAAAAAAGCTATCGCGATTTTTTTGCTCCCAATCTCGGCGAGAGGCCTCCGGCGAGATTCCCAAATGGGCTGGTTTTTACTCGGTTGACTCGGCCAACCACTGCACATCCGCTTTACAGCGCCGATCGACCGAGTGTCATTTGTGAGTCATGGCGTCGAACGAAATCGCAAAAAAAAGGAAAAAATATCCCAACCATTGGAAAGAAAACTGGCTCGAGGAAGAGGTGTGTGGGAGTAGAGTTAGAGATAGCATATGCAGAAGCAGTGAAGAGCAGGCGTTATGTGTTGCTTGCAACAAGAAAATCAGCTTCGGAAGTCGTGGCTTCATTACGATTGCTGACCACATGAAACGCCCGGTTCACAGGCAGCGTGTCGCTGCATTGAAGAACAATTCAACTTTGGAAGGTAAGCTGTTGGTGATTTTGCTCTCTTCTTTGTTATATTTTATCATTCATTTGCAATGGTCAAACTATCTCAGTTAGCCGAAACATTCGTCTTTTGACTTTCAGTTGTGAAACAAAACCTAGACGTCTAGTTACTAATAATAGAACCAGAGCCAAGGGCAGGTAATTTTCGGAAAAACCCATTTCTTATGTAAATCGACGAGAGACAAACGCAGAGAGCCCTGTATTAAATCCATTTGCATGTTTGACAACAACAAAAAAACAACAACAACAACAACAAAAAACTCTGAGAATTTGAGGTTTGAATTGAAGGCTTTTCCATTCATTAATTCTACAAGTATTTTACACTTTTATTTCAAAATTTAGTTCCATTTAGATAAGGGCTAGAAACATATTTTGATGGTTTTAAATGTGGATTTTTCTTGTTTATATATTAAAAATGCTTCAGCTTCAGGGGGCGCTGCCCCCTGACCCCGCAGGGGCGTTGCCCCTTGACCCCACTGGGGGCTCTGCCCCAGACCCCCAACAGAAAAATCTCCTCTGCTTTTTAAAAATCTGTTCTCATCCCTGACATGAAAACAATGTATCTTCCACACACACAGCTGTGTGCATGGTCTAAACCTCAAACAGAGAGCTGCTGTCACATATTTGAAGAAAAAGCGCGAAAATTTCATCATCATTTGGTATGTGCAACTCGCCATCGTCACTCATATCCTCTCTGTCCGATTCGGCAAGTTCGGAAAACAGTTCGGAAAAGTTCCACAAGTTTGGAAAACAGTTCCAGTTGTTCCTTTGATCGTTCTTCCATTATTCTTTCAATTACTTCTTGAAATACGATGTTTCTGTTTGCTACGACTCGCTGACGCGTCGGTGCCGACAACATGATGAACACGGGCAGCCAGAGTTATCTCCAGCTATCCCATAATATGAGCGAAAAAGTAGAATCAAACGTGAGATAATATACCAAGGGAGAGTACCACCTAATAGAGGAGATCCTCAGCTTTCTGTAGATACCACGATTGTTTCCCTTAGACCGCACAGCTGCATGCGAAAATTCAAGTAGATCGTCGATCACCCGGCCAGTGACGTGTCTGTGCGAAGCACTAAACCCGTCGTCGGCCAGGTGATCGACGAGGTGGCAATGAGTTAAAGAGCTTGTTCAGAACTTGTTTGCCTGTGATTGAAGTTTGCACCCTCATGAGTGCCCTTTTAGTTTGAGAAGGATTGAGAGTGTGTTTGTAAATTTGATTGGTAATCAGTGAAAGTTTGAATCCCATGTTTTGGCCAATCTGCAGGTACAGGTGTATAGTGCCATACCCACCCCAGACAGAACATGAATTAGAGCTGGAGACAGGGGACATCGTTCACGTCCACAAACGCCGGGAGGACGGCTGGTACAAAGGCACACAAGAACGCACATCCAAGACAGGCTTGTTTCCTGGCAGTTTTGTTGAGAAATGTGACTAATGGTGGTGTGTGTAGTTGTGTGTGTAT
Source organism: Conus ventricosus (assembly GCA_018398815.1). Classification (NCBI taxonomy): domain Eukaryota; kingdom Metazoa; phylum Mollusca; class Gastropoda; order Neogastropoda; family Conidae; genus Conus; species Conus ventricosus. The sequence continues at coordinate 85,815,548 of CM031601.1, read as the reverse complement.
GTGTGTGTGTTGGGGAGAGAGAGAGAAAATGGATAAAACAGGAAATAATTAAACATTGTGCTTAAACACAGTGTTGTTTATGAACAGTAGAGAATTGTTTCTGTTCACAGAAACTGATTTTCTCTGAACATATTTTGCTTTGGAGATGAATTTGATCAGTATGGTTGATGGCCACTGTAACAACAGGACAAATGGGAAAGTGTTGGGAATGGTTTGATGTTTGTTTCTGTGTATCGGTGAAAAGTATAGAATCCTGTGATGTGCATATGTGTGTAAGTACCGCCAGTGTATGTGCATGTGTGCCTCCAGTGATCTATAACCATGACAGTTGAAGTAGGGTCTTTTTTAATTAATAAGACTGGAAATCAAAGTTTCAAAATCTTGCATGCTAGTTCATGTTGTTTCGCATTATCTATTTTGTTTTGTACAGATATTTTGTCTGGTATTTAATGCAGTTCAAACAATTTTTAAAAGTAGTGATGAAAGAATCGGATCTAGAATGATGATTTTATGACATCGTTTCCAACATGACGGATGTTGATAGAACCTAGTAGATAAAAGCCCTCGCCTAGAAAGTGAGAGAAGGCAGGATTCACGTCATAGACCAGACAGATTTTTTTCCCCTCTTTTCCGCTAGACATTTTGTAGAGAACTGAACACTGGTTTTGTGGAGGAGACAATAAACGGAGGTCTCATGAGCTGAAAACAAATGAAAGCGCACAATAAGAAGGGTCATGTCCGTGGTAATGCTTTGCAGAAAAATCCACTTTGTTGAATAAACACACATAGGTGGAAGAAAACAAGAATATAAGCGAACCTGTACTATGTGATGCACTGTCCACTGAGAGAACAAATCGAATTTCATTCTGAGAAAATCTGCTGTGTCAAAGGAGTTATGGCGTTAAATACAATACAATCAGTGTTCTTGTGATCAAGACTGTACAGGTATTATTTTGGATACGACTATATAAGAAGGTATGGTGCTGTTTGCTGGTATTGTGTTTCATACAGTTTATAAGGTAAAGGCGACTGTCCTTTCGTCCCATTGAATATAATAATAGTCCAACATATGGAAGCAGTACACTGACAGGAAAAATCAGTATTTTTTTCTCTTTTTTTTCATGTTGGTTTCTTAATGGCTAGGAAAGAGACCAGCATTTTGTGTGAAGCCTGTGCCACCTGGAATGTTAGGCATTCACTTAGTGGTGTTGTACAGTTGATTTCCAAGTACTGTGAATCTAGTTTCTTTTCATGGAGTGTTTAGTGTAGTTGGGAGAGAGAGTGAGCTTGAAGTTAAATTGTTTTAAGTGGGAAAGTGACTTTAATAGTTGTAGATGATGAATTTGAGTGTTTGTTCAGTTTTGATTGAGTTTAGTTCTTATTTATAAAATCACACTCTGTGTGTGTGTGTGTTTATGTGTACACATGCTGTTTGCTTTTGTGCATCTGTGAATGAATATGACAAGGTATACGTGTGAGCTATTGCGTGTGTGTGTGTGTGTGTGTGTGTGAGAGGGGACAGTGTGGTATGTATCATTCTCTGTGTGTGCTCGTATGATAGAAAAGTCTGTATATGCAAATGTGCGCAAGAGATTATAAGAGTGTGCACGTGCACTGTAGCATGAATTGTTTGAAAAAACATGTCTTGCTCGTCACAAGAATAGATCTCGGAGTCGTGTATAACATTTCCTCTAGACGTACTTCCCAGGCATGTCCTAAGTTTTAACCTTGCCCCTGTATTGCTTGTTTGATTCTGCTGATTTGAATGCATTTACAGTAGATGTGACTGTCATGTTGTATGTTCCCTTTGAGTCAGTTTATATCACAAACTCTTACCTTTGATGTGTTCAAGCTGTATTCAAATAAAGACCCACCTTCATTTCTGATTTGTTTTTGCATTGTGTTGATCAACGTGCTATACATGTTTCTTTCAAAGAAAATGCTGTTGTTCAACTAACGTTTGAGCAAACATGTTTGTGTGCGCATTTCAAAATCGAGTCATCAAGAAAATAAATGAGTAGATTTTTCTTGGGTTTATGTAGTTTAACAAAGAGAATATGAGCTCATTATTTGGTTTTGTCCAATTTTAAACATGGCAGTGATAAGAATATTGTGATTGTCATCAATATATATATATATATTTATAATAATTCTTGTATATATTCTAAATGAAAGACAGTAGAATGAGGGGGATGGGGGTGGAAAGTAATTACTGCTCAACTATTGAGTCATGTTTTTTTTTTTCTCTGTCTGACATTTCATCATTTTTTTCTTCACTAGGGGTCCATCTTATCACATTTGCTTTCATAGTCTCCACCCATCCCCCTTCACTTTTATTTTTTGAATAAAAGGCCTGTCCACGCACATACAGATACCATTTTCATGTTTTTTTCCTGAGTGGTGTTTTATATGAATTCTGTTTCTTAAATGATTGGTTTCTTTCTGTTGGCAATTCAGCATTAATTTGTTGACTTATAGAGAAAAGAAATTTGAGAAATTTGTAAGATATGTTTAAATAAGCCAAAAATTCAATTTTTTTTAAAGGTGTTTAAATGAGCCAAAGAAAAAGTAGTATTGTATAAAGATAGTTTGATGAAAAATTATGTAAATAATAGGCTGCCTACTTAACAACATTGAATTTATATATTTCATGCCTTTCTTAGCATATCGTCAAACAGTTAAGGCAAAGGAGTCGTTATAAAAATCAGTTGGATTGTGCAGACCATGATTCACAAGTCACTGAATTTTAAAACAGAAAAAAATGTTCAGAAAACTTAATGAAAGAATTCTTGATAGAACATTTTTACATATGGGCAGTTTCATGGTATTTGAGGACACTTGTTTCCATGAAAGTTATGAACTTTGAAATCATGGAACGTCAGTGTTGGTAGGTGAGATGAAATGAAATTGATGTCTTCAAAACTTGTGTCCTAGTTAGGGTAATGATGTTACCATCAATGCTCTGAGGTGATCCTGAAAAATTAAGATAAACAAAATAGCATGCAACCATTCCCAAAATAGGATGGGAATTGACATTTTCAAATAATTTTAGTTTCTTATCCCCACAATGAACTTAGAGCATTGGTGGTAATACAGCATTGGTGGTAATACCTCTATCTCACACCAGAATACAGATTTTGAAAACACCAATTTTATTTCACCTCATCCCTCAATCCTGAAGCTACAAGACTGAAAAAAATGTACAACTTTGCCAATCACAGGTGTCCCCAGACGTGGTTAAACTGCCTGCATCCATTATTTCCACCTTGGAGGCTATGTGTTAGCCAGCTTCTGTTGGCTTATCTTGAGAAGGATGAAGCAGAAACTGAACTGATTTTATTGAAACTTAGTGGGAAGATAGAGCGTGATCCAGGGATGAAATCATTGAATTTTAGGGTGGAGCTATGGTGTGGATCCGGATTAAACTGTAGGGAATCATTCAGCAAAATAATAATGTGCATAAGAATAACAAATTCAGTCTCTATCACTTTTATTAAATTAATTCCCCTTGTGTGGAACATGGCATCCAGGATCTGTTCTCATTGTTGATAAGATTGCAACAAACTCGCTTCACTGAATATAAACACTGTGAGGGCACTGTTACAAATTGATAACTGGTTGATAACTAACTTTCATGGAGTATTAAAACAATCTATATTTCATGTTTTGGATGTTCTATGAAAAAGAATAAAAAACGAAGGGAAACATCTCATGCAGTGATTACTTCCCCTGGCGGCAAAACTACCGGTATGTTTTCACACCTTCAACTGATACAGTGGGTGGATTCAAGATTCATGTGACCTTTGAGGAGGTGTTCACTCTCTTGAGTGACCTTCTAGTGTTCACAAAGTGATTGAAAATGCAGCTAAATATAAAAGGCAGGAACTCGCTTGCATCCTTTCTCTGTCTTTTGCAGACTTGGTCTGTCTTTGATGTTCTCATACTGTGTTGACTCTTTTCGGCACCTGCTGCTCTGGTCTCCTGCAGTTGTCAGCACCATTTGATTGCATACTTACTCTCTTGGACTGCTTGTGCCTTTGTCATTTCCAACGTAGGGCTTTGTTTGTTAAGGTTAAGGAAATTATCGTAGCTTTAACAAGTGACAGTGTGAGAATGTGACTCTGGCGCTTCCTTTTAACACTGGTAGGGTAAAGTTGAAGAGTGCACTCTTGTCACTCCGACTGATATGCTTGTCTTCATAAGTGCAGCTTAGAGTTGGGCCTGTGCTGACTTTTGTGGTGTGAAATCAGATTTAAAAAAAAAAAAAAAAGGCAGAATGAAATTTCTTTGTAGATTTTTTATTTATTTTCAGCAGATTACGAAAAGTGTTGGTGGGCTTATGCTGAAATCTTAAAGAAAAGAGAGCATTAGGGTGGAAAGCTAGGTTTTTTTTGTTTTTTTTTTTAATGTTAAAGATAGGTTAGATCTTGAAAACAATGATTAAATTCATGTACTTTTAGGTGACCTTTATTTATTTTTTAAATGTCGAAGACAGGCTAGATCTTGAAAACTGATTAAATTCATGTAGTTATAGGTGACCTTCACACTCGTAGCATTGTGTTCTCTGGTCAGTCGTCCATTGATAGACATGTTTAGTTTTCTTTCATCCTTTCTTCCTGCTGTCCTGCTTTCCCTTTTTTTGTGTGTTGTTGTTGTTGTAGACATTCACTCTTGCCTTGGTTATAGCACTTTGTGGTGAAGAACAAAACAAAACAAAACAAAAATTTGAAAAAATGAACACAACTATTTTCACATTTTTCAGAGAGACTCAGTTGTCGGTGTTTGTAGCTGAAGCCAGCATTTTTTTTTTTCTGTGCCAAATCTCTGTTAATGAAAAAAGAAAAACTAATGCAGCAGTCTTGTCTCACAAGCACACACACACACACACACACACACACACACACACACACACACACACATACGCACACAAGACCGCATTCATCTCATTTGTAAGTACATTTTCAAGGATGATATGAGTTATGGAAAGACTGTGAAGTTTATACATGCCATTTTGACAGGAAAGACCTTCATTTTAGTGAAATTAAAATGTTCTACAACAGCTTTTGAAAACTTCTCTGACATTTCTGAATTCTTTTTCACAGAAATCTAGTTGTAAAACAATAATATTTATAAGAACGAACAAATGAAATTATATTTTACCAGGGTAATGAGATAAGCAAATTGTACATGCTTTTTTCCACCCAGCCCTTAAGACAAGTATGTAAAAGGTCTACATTATTTTACAAATATTTTCTTCAACAAAAATATGTGGACATATATAAAAATATGAACTAGGTCAGTGAGAAAAAAAAAGTGGGTTTATGAAAGAGACCTTTATATCTAGCACGAGATACAGACATATGCTCTAATCCATGCTCTTAAATCCATATATTTTTAAATTTGAAAGATTCCCCTGCCCTCCCCCCCCCCTCCCTCCCCCCCCCTCCCCTCCCCCCACCAACATCCAGCCCACCTACCCGGAACCTCTCTTTCCCTCTTCCTCTCTCTGTCTCTGGCTGTCTCCCTAAGTCCATTTCTCCATGTCAACCTGGCACAAACATACAGGCACATGCTTGACACTCCCACAGACACTGATACACCAGTTCCCTCCATAACACACACAGTTGTACTAACGCATAACACCTGTAAATATGTCATTATTTGTTATTTCATCCCCATAGGATGTCAGGCTTTTTTTCAGTAAAAGTAGTGTATGCGCCTTCTAGAAGTTCAGTGCTTGTATTCTGCTCTATTCTTCTCTCTCTTTGACTGCCCTTTTTGTGTGTTGTTTTTTGTTTTGTTTTGTTTTGTTTGCTTCACTGCCGGCCACTGTCTTTCTCTCTATATGGCTCATCCACCTGTCTTTGTTTTTAGCAAATCTTGACACGTTTTGTTTTTAACTCTTGTGGAATTTGTAGCATGTCAGCTCTATTTTGTTGTAGTCTGGCTAGGTAATGAAAATGTACACACTGTCCAGGAAGCTGTCCATTCTGCCATGTCCATTTGGTGACATGGCCTTTTTCTTCAGTTGAGTTTTCATTACATTCAGATGTCTTTCATTCATTTCTTGTTTTAAACTTGGGTCAAAACAATAGGGAGCCCTCAGAACAGGTTAATTTTATCAACCTTCAGGATGTCTATGGATTTGTTATCATGCTATGAATTTCACATGGTTGTGTACATAGTTGTTTATTGTCATCATTTAAGGTCTTATGGAGTTTATTTTCCAGTGTGATGGCAGCCTGAAAAGGCCCTACATGGCTGGTTGTCTGGGATATGATGAAGATGAAGAATAAAGGAGAAGTTGTCATTTACCTTTGACCAGTCTAGAAGTGTCATATTCGAAGGTCTACAATGGAAATGTTATGTATATTTTTCATCTCTCTCTTTTTTTTTTCTTTTCTTTTTTGGTTGTTGTAATGAAATCTTCATATCATCAATTCAAAGTTGTTGTTTTTTTCTTTTTTAGATGGAAGCAATCTGAACAAGTCATCTTTCTCTCTCAAGGCTTACCTCATATGACTTTCTTCTCTCCCTTCATCTGAACTTGAGCCGTACTTCCTTCCCCTCACTAGCCCAGCGTGACGTTAGCCCTGCACTGGTTTGGGAGTAGATAGCAATCAGGGCCCTTTGGTTTCAGACATATTCCCCCTCCTCTTTCTCACTCTACTCTTCCCGGAATAATGAGGAGTCAAGGAGTTTGATGTCAGTCTCAATATCTCTAGTTTTATTTTCTCATATCTGAAGTTTTTATTTCTTTTATTCCCCCACCCCACCCACACCCCTCGCTCCTTTGTATGTAAAGTTATTACAATAAAATGAAACAAAAAAAGAAAAGAAAACCCTTTTGATGGCAAGGTTCCTCCTACCTTCCCCCATCTCAAATAGTCACTGTGATGATTTTACTTCATATCAGCATTTTCTCGTGTGTGTGTGTGTGTGTGTTTTCCTCTCTCGCTCGCTCTCTTTCAATAGTCTGTTCTTTGACAGTGATGAATGATGATGTTTTTATGGCAGTGACATTTCTTTTGCCTTTTTGGTCTGGGTCTGACAACAGATCTGAATTGGAATCGCAGGATTATTTTGTTTTGTTTATTTTAATCTCTCATCCCCTTCCATTCTTCCCTTTGGTACCTTCACCTCGTTTCTGAATGAGGGGGATGAAAACACATCATCTGAGATAAATGTTGTGGGGAGTTGGGAGGGGAGGGGGAGTAGAGGCTATGTGTTTCAACTGCTATTAGTAAAATTTGTAAGAGTGAATAAGAACTGGTGTTGGCTTCCTTGTGAGAGCCGCATGCAAATGTTTTCTGTGACAATTTCTTTCCTCAGTTTTTATCATCTATGCCTTTCTGTGATTTATCATGGTTACAGGCTCATGGACAAAACTGGTTTTGTTTTCTGCTTGATTTGTCATTATTTTTAACTAAAAACAAAATGATGCAGGGCAGGGATATGCTTTGGCTCCTTTTCTCTCTTAACTCTGTATGAAACCTCAGGGCTGTCATTTGGATGTCTTTTTTTCTTTTTCTTTTTTTTAACCACTGTTTTCAAGTATGATTTTTTTTCATACCATTTTTTCCTGTCTCTTGCCTCCCAGATCATATTCATTTTGTGAAAATAAAACATTATATCAACATTTTTGACCCCATAGTTTACACATGTTACAGAAGAAGGCAAGCTTCTGCTGGAGATGATCGCAGCCAGTTTTCATATCAAAATAAAAATGGCGCCTATTGAATACTTAAATCATAGACTTTATGTAATCTGCAGTTGTCAAGAAGACTGCCTTTTGAGTTTGAACGAAACATTACACAGGAGGTTGACTTCTTTTTTTTTTTTTAAGAGTGTCATTGATGAAAGATTACGATCACTGGAATACATGTGATGCAGGTTGACAGTAGTTTCAAGCAGATTTGGTTTACACGAATGGTTTATTTTAATTTTTTAAGGTGAGGTCATACATGAGGTAAGCATCCCTCGCATTGTATACTGTCACATTTGCACGCACGCGCACACACACATGCACACACGCACAAGCATTTTTTTTTTTAACAAGCTTATCAGTATCTCTGGGTGACCTTTTTTATGCAAAGAAACATTAGTAACATCTCCTGAAGCTGACTGCTTATTTCAGTTGTAAACTAAAGCCAGGTCAAAGTAAAGACGAGTCTGACATACTGTTACATAACTCGTGCATACAACTTTATGATTGAATCACTTGAAGTTATTCTCATCTGCTTCTGGAAACATGCACAATATACCAGAAAGGAAGAAAATACTTTGAAGGATCAGTCTGTCTTTGTTGCAGTGACAGATTTATGGAGTGAAGTTATGGACTTTCCTCCAGCACATTGCTGTACATGAATGACGCACAAGAATGGACATGCCTTTGTGACCTGAGATACTGAGTGCAAATTTCTTATTTTTCACCGACTTATATGATCTCAAGGGTCGCAATACTCTTTGCTTTTCTGCGTTCAGGGATGAAATGTTTGTAGAAAAATATTTACAGACAAATCAATATGTGTGATTGTAAATGATAAAAAACAACAACAAAACAGTTCTTCATAAAGGTAGGTGTACTGAAAACAGATTGTACACTTTTCATTCAAGTTGTTTGCCACTGTGCACGCTTATTCATGGGACCATGGATTCATCAGGCCAGTTGCAAAGTAGAATTTAAACCATTTGTGTGCTCAACCAGTCACAGAACTAGCAAATTTGCGCCTTTCCAGTCCTACACCACTCAGCTCAGTGGCTACCATATCCATGGCTTCTGTGTATAGGCTGTGAAGGCCAGAAAGCGTGTATATGTGACACAAAACATGACTTGTCCTTTGCTGAGGGAACCAGTCTCAAAAATGCATCCTAGGGACACAGACCATTTCTGAAAATGCATAGGCTGTTCTTAAAACGCAATGTTTACACAGATAATTACAAACCTGGATCTCATATCTTGAATGCGATATATGTGGTAACATAGGGTAGAAAGTTCAGTATGAAAATAAAGAGAACAAATTATTTCACGTCTGTGAAGCCAGCCCTCACTTGCAAGTTTGAAAATCAGAGCAAGGTACAGGGAGTGAAGAATTAAACAAGTGAATGCATGGAGACTCTGTTCTCATTCTTAAATGATCGTCCTGCAAGCTGAGGAAAAGAGACTTTGATATGTCAGGAGGAAATCTTCTACATTGGACATGCTGAGGGGTTGTAATATTATGAAAGATGCACGTTTATTGCGTCACTGAGGAAGCTGCACCCATCATCTTCCTCACTCCTTGCTTCAGCTGGAACAGGGAGTGAGAACAGCTTCCACGCTGCAGGACTTGGCATAGTCATAGTGAAATGTTGTTAGAGTTTTCTGAATGGAATAAGAAGAATTTAAAAATGTTGGAAATACATGTGCACATTGTGCTTTTACCTTTTTGGAGGAGGTGGAAGGGAGGGGGTAGGGAATCCAGCATACATTATGACTTGTTTCTCCTGCCCCCCCCCCCCCCCCCCCCCCACCCCCATCCCTTGTCAGCCCATTCTGTAAATGCAGTATATATATATATGGTCACCACAGCTGACTGTGCTGTAAAAATGAACAATATGAATGTAGATACCAGTAATATGGGCACCTCGAGCCTTCCTCGTAGAATGTCGTCCTCGTGTTTCATAGGATCATTGGAGAGTGATTTTCTTCAGTTTTGCTACAGTTCATCTGATTATGAGATCATCCGGTCTGGAGAATTAGAATGGCGAGCTTATGTGATGACCTGTTGACGTTGATGTGATGCGAAGAATGGTTTAAGGTCCTCCCCATTAACCCCGTTATCGTTGCTAAAGTTTGCCTACGACTTACCTCCTGCCTGATCAAATTATTTGATGACCTCTAATTTGCAAATAGTTATGTAGAAGTCACTTAACACAGAGAGGATGGGGAAAATGCATTTCTGCAAGTAGGCTGGACTAGCCTTTTTAAAAAGAAAAAAAAAGAAAGAAACTAGTTCACTGTCACTTTTGATAACTCTTATCACAATTCAAGAAGTGTGTTAATAATTTCTCTGATTTTATTCTGTAACATCTTTGCACAGAATTTGTTTTGTGAAAGAGCTCAGGGAAATAGATTAACAAAGAGAGATTATAGTGTTTCCTTGTCAGGAAATAGAATTCTTGATTCCCATTTCAAAATATCCAAAAACCAGGGAAAAATCAAAGACCACATTTATTCCCAGTAATCCCAATGCAAATATTCAATAATAATCTAAGATACAGTCACTGACTTTAAGGTTTTCTCATTTTCATGATTGTTGGTATGCTCAAGTGTCTCAAAGTGTTGAAGTAAAGATGAGATCTGTATTTTCATTTTTTTTAATCATTTTCTTACTTGTAGGATGTATAAATAATGGGGGGGAGAGGAGGTCATTACAGGCCAGATCAGAGTGCGAGAAATAAAGATAACCAAGGTTAAAAAATGCAAAATCTTTTAAGGCTGATAAGGCAGGCAGCTTTTTTGTTTTGTTTTATTTTGTTTTTAGATCAACTTGATGCAAGCGAGTTGAAACCATGATGTATACTTTTTCGTAACGTTTACTTTTTTACAAATATGACTTGACTGGTGACATTTTGATTGCTTGGTGGTGTTAACCAGTTTTTTAATGTGTGTAATTTATCAGTCCCCGCTCTCTGGCCCCCTCCCCCCTTCTCCAGGACTCATATTTCAGCTGAAATGATTATGTTAACTACAACAGGCGTTTAATTTCAATGCAGCCAAGATTTTTATTTTTTTTTAATTTTTAATCCAGTGTTACCATTATCATCAAGAAATTTGTGATCACCCTTCTTCCTTGAATGCTTTAATGGTTGCCAGTTCATGTGATTTTTTTCTGACTTGGGCAGAGCCTACAGCTTTTCCACTTCAGATTTGATGGAACTTTGTGTCTTGCAAGCTCTACTTCATGTTCTGTGGTTGTGTGTGTTGAGCGTTGCAATATTTTTCCCTCCAGCAAATCATTTGCTGTGCTTGCTGCTTTTTTTTCCCCATGGTCATCAAATCATCTGTAATTGTCTGTCAAAATTGACAGTATGTTTCATTTCAAATAAATTGTGAATAACCTTGTCTCACCTGCAACTGTGTGGTTCATTGTAAACAAGTCTTTTGATTGAAATGATTCAATCACTTGTTTCAAATCTTCTGATTTAAAATCATACTGTCCCTTACTGTCCCTTATTTTGAATTAAATCATCTTCATAACATATTTCGTGCCAACAAAGTATGCTCCACAAATTAAAATCACAGATCATGTTATACTCTGCTAATTATATACGATATACACATCCAAACAAATCATGTGTAATAGTCCCCAATGCTACCATGCGTCTTATTTACAATATATGCTCCCACACACGTTGTCAAAAAAATATGACTGTGCATCAGTGTGCACCAAATTCAGAATCGCAGCCATGAAAATACCTGTGTTGGTTCATAACAATTCATTGTCCATATCAAAGGTCTACTCTCAAGATTTCCATAATTTTGTCAGCTTGATGGATATATTCTGTGTTTGACGAATGGTGAAAATGAACACTTGCAATCAGTCATTTCTGATCGAGCTGTATAATCCATTAAAGTGGGCATTTTCACCTGGAATCAAAGATGAAGAATGAGATCAGTCAAATCTTGGCTTTGCTTAACATCTCTTGAGTATGACATCAGTTGTATGGTTGAATGAGTCAGCTGCTGGATGTGAGTCCGATCAGCCCGCCCAGCTAGGTCTCCATGCAATCTTACAGTGACTATTAAACACGCATGTTGACACCTGAAACCTTCGGACCGAGTCGACAAAAATATTTGGCAAAGACGTTTTCTTTTATAGTCGTCCACTCCCCACTCTGGAATTGAGAAGGCTGTCTATGTAATGCACATATATGATTGTTTAGTGTCTTTTTCACTTTCAACAACATGCTCTCTCAACAATCCCAAACGGAAGGGAACGTTACACATCTACGTTTAGTCTCCAGCAACTCTCGGTGACTGAAATACCCTTGGTAATACATTGAACAAAAGTGTGTGCCTTTTTTTTTCTATTAACATTTTTGATAATTTTGTTAACATTAGAAGAATGCAGGCAGCCCAGCCGCACAAGTGATGTCACAGTTTTCGTCCAAGGTGTTGGGTTTGAGCAGGTAAGCAAATATGTCTTTTTAATCATTAAATCAATATGAAAAAGTTTTTCACAAAATTAACCCCATACTGAAGTATACAGATCTTTTTTTTTCACAAATTATTGCCAGTCTCAAGTGTAGACCTTTAAATTATCATTACATTCATACTTCGTCGTACTTTCATAGCACAAATGATTCGGAAACAAGTTTTTAAAAGTTTTATTTGTAAGCTTTAAAAGCGGATTTGTATAAATTTTCTAGAATTCATGCTCAAATAAAAATACATTCTCTATAAAACGAAGAAAGCAGTGGCACAAATACTGCTACAGAAATAAACTTAGATTTGATAATATTAATTCATTTATTCATCAACAGTATTTATTAGCAACAGTGGTGATATAGACCATGCCAGCTAGGGACTCGAGGCCTGGCCAGCGTGCTGGGTTGATGCCTAGGTCAGGCATCTGCTGAGTCTTGTTCATGGGCCCCTGTTATCAAACCTACCTTTCTTTATTCACTTGTTTTTTCACTCGCCTATCCAAACACATGCCTTATCCCTACTTGGCATGGAACATCATTACCAGGATCCAGATTTTTAAAAAAAAGGGAGAGCTGGGATCTAACCTCACCTCCAGACCCAGTCAGTAAGAGTGATCGCCCTTAGTAACTGTAGCCCCTGTGGATTGCAGCCTGATGGCACAGTAGATGTGGTCTACTGTACATGAAACTGAAAGCGATATAATTTTAAATGAAAAATAACGAATGCCACAAACTTTGGATTTCCTTTGAAGTCCGTACCTCCGACTCATGAGGCATTGTGATCTTGTTGACAAAACAAACGAGGAAGCTCTTCTTGTGTGTGTTTTTAAAAAAAAATCTTTTTTCTTAAATTCATTGCACTCTTTCTTCGGCCAGGCAACAGTGTCACCATAGATTAGTGACCCACACTTTTGCTCCTGCCTGCATCAGTTTCTGTCTACCTATGTTTACACTACTGCAACTCAATCTGTGTGAACAAGGTCAAGAGGTTTAGCTTGGCCTGCATGCACCATTTTGACTGGCAATGCTTCCCTTGTTCCAGCAAAAAATAGAAGCTCCAGTGTCATATACTGGCTGGCGGATGTGTATATCTGCTGCTGCTGACCGGAAAGACATCCATGCTGACCTTGTTCAAACCTGACATGTACATGAAACACTGGTTCTCCCACACCTATCTCTTTAACTCCGTGACACACCGAGATATGAACAGCTGGACTGGCCACTGATGGTCTCGGCAATTTGAAGGACAGAAGAGTGGGTCATGACTGACTGCCTTCAACTTTTGTTGGACTTCTTTCTTTTTTTCCCAAAAAAACCCCAACAACTTCAGTTTGTGCTGTCTTTGCCAATCTGCACTGGAATATGTGAAGTAAAGAAGACAGTAGATGGATGGTGGTAGTTTTGGAATGGCGAGTAGGTTTTTGCATCCTTTCTTGTGCCTGTGTGTTTTTCACATTTTTTTCTTTCTTTCAGTGGCGTCTTGTCACAGTCCACTGCCGACAATGAGCTGTTCTTCCATTTACTCACTGCCTATAAACGAATATCTTTTTTGCTAGGCATGCTTTACTGTGGGACAAAACATGTAAATCATGCACTTTAAGTTGCTCACTTAACATTTGGCTGAACGGACTGCCTGACGATTTCAGTGGTCTACACCGTGCACCAGCAGTTTAGAAAGGCTAGAAGAACCTCTGAGGACTGTCAACTTCAATGTAGAAACAAACCAGGGATCACTCAAGTCCTTGATCTAGTCATGTGAAAAAATAATCTGCACAATTAAGAACAGGATACAGATCTTCACTTTGATCAAATGAGAATACTGTCTTTACAAACCAAATACATGAAATGATAAACACATGCCTGACATCGCAACACCAACCAGGAAAACCAAAACAGGAATAAGAATGCCCAAAACAACAAGAAAATGATATTGCTTAACACAGAAAGGTATAGGAACTAATTCTCAGTTCATAAAGAAAATCAAAACTCCAGGTAAAGTTTGCAATCACTGTGGTTTAACAAGAAGAAAAGCAACAACAGTCAAAAGCAACAATAAAACAAGATGCAAAGTATATAAACGTACTCCCAGTTTATGTTGAATATGCGTGGTGGGGGGGGGGGGGGGGGGTGGAGCTGAAAAACATCACAATTAAACTTGCGTCATAATGTATGATGACGTCAAACATGCGTCATAATGTATTTCGTCACTCAGCTGTTCCATTATTCCATAAAGAAGAAAAACTGTTTCGGGTCGTTACAGCCATTAGTAATGGCTATTCTGGTAAAATAAAACATTGGGCATCTTCTGTGACCCATAATGAATATACCTACAAATTTTAAGAAAGATCTACAAGAACTGGGAGTACAAAAAGGACATTATTATCTTCGTATTTCAGTCACTCATTTCACATTCATTGGATATGTTACAGCACAGTGTTTACATATTAATTTCCACGAGAGCATTTATATCTATAAGCAAAAAATATTCTTTAGCTACATGCAACCATCAATACATATGATTATGATCAAAATTTCTCTACAAAAATATCTCCTGACAGAAATCTTTGCAGCAGTTTGTATTTGTCTAAATTTTGGAACATTTTGTTATTTGACACATGAAAAATAAATGAATACAATGCCACAAAAGGTGACCAAGAAGATCTTGTGCTACTATGTCATTGCCAGCAATATTTCATTATGAACGATTTCACATGGGGTACAATCACATTCTCATTTACAGATATACTTAATAAACAACGACGTGAAACATTTGGTGTTATTTGTAACCAAATGTTTGGTGTTACCTCCACTGGGAGAAAGGCGCTGCACATTCCAACAAACAACTGCAATTACCCTCAAAATCATGTCTGATTTGTAACACAAATACATGTGACTAGAGAATTACAGTATCTTTAAAATGCAGGATAGGTAATGTGAAAAACCATCTGTTGAGTGAAAAAAGAAAGTTCATTTTTACTTAGCAAATAATGCAGCAGTGCGGTCCCATGGATGTTGAAATAGAGATCGAGGAACTTAACTGAAACACGACTATGCAGTCATCAAGAGCTGAAATGCCATCAACAACTAACATCATTATCATTTCTTGATTTAATTTTGATCAGTAGTAGTATTTGTGACTGTCTGCTCTAATAAGGAGCCTGATGTGAGCACTGTCACCTGTATGACATGCTCACCTATGTGTAGGCATAATCCCATTTCCCATACAATATGCTGTTTTGAAGCTGGATAAACAAAGCCAGAGATAGAACCATGAAAAGGAGTATGACATGCTCACCTATGTGTAAGCATAATCCCATTTCCCATACAATATGCTGCTTTGAAGCTGGATAAACAAAGCCAGAGATAGAACCATGAAAAGAAGATATATTCTCTATATATGCTATATTAAGCAAAAATCTATGGCAAGTTTTCCTTGGGAGTGTTCGTATTTCGTTTCTAAAACAATGAACAATTAATCATTTTCAACCACATTTTTCTTCATGGATGCATAGATGCACTGTCAAAGGTCGAGACGGCTGGTGTAAGGTTCATTACAGTGAACCACAGTTCTGGTGGGCTCCAGTGAGCAATGCACATTCAAAGCCTAACCCAAGCCTTAATTCATGGCCATTTATAGCTGTTTCTAGTTTTGTGCCGCAGCACCAAACAGCTGTGACTTCAACTCAGTTTTGTGGTGATGGTCACATTTGTACACAGCACTGCAAAGATAAAGAGAAAAATACACTGAAAACACTTTCAAGCAATTATGCGTATGTAATATACATGGGCACAAACTAACTTGTGTCCTTCCATGTCCCTGCCCGTGATGCAGACATTTCAATCAATCTTCAAACAAATCTTATTTTTCCCAAATGCATTATAATTTTTTTCAATAGATATGCATACATCCTTAGATGTCACTGGCACTCAGCATTTGTAAACAGGTCAAGCAAAGTTGCAGCAAGATAGTTTGAAATACAAAAATGGAGGTATGAATGTATATAATAGAGAGAATGTAAATATGTTTGTTCACGACCACCCATCTTATTTTGCACGAAAACCCCCTTTTCACAAACAAATCACATCCTTCTCATGTCACTTTTAGCCACAATTAACACCTGTTTTACAACCAAAATTAACGCGCAAAACCTCTAAAAATTGACGTAATCGGTACTTTAAAATGGGGGGCTTACGTGCAAGATAAGATTTGGTGATAGTGAACAAACATATTTACATTCTCTCCAGGGGCATAAAAATCATTATAAAAAAGTGCAAAACTCTTCGCATCTGGCCACATTACTGATCACCCCTGGGTCTAACTTGAGACCCTATGACATAAATAATCTAATGGCAAATAGTCTGCCTTTCTACTTCAAGCACCATTAATAAATCTGAACAAACAACCGGCTCTCCATTTTGGTTAGTTATTTTTACATCCAATGAATTTATAGGCCCATTAATTAATTCTTTAAATTCACTGTTTTTTCCAACTGAGATTAATCGATAATCGCAAAACCCCGACCTAGTTGATGGCAAAACCTTTAGAACTGTAGACGGATAAGATAGGTAAGATAATGTTGCTTATAGCCCAGCCGACCGCAAAGGGCCACATCAGGGCTGCTGTAGACGGATAGCCATCAAACAAATTAGCATCTGTTTTTAACTGTTGTAAATGAACATACAACATTGGGTTCACGAGAAAATCAGAAGGTTTATTGCCTTCAAATTGATAAACATCTCTTGTACTAAATCTATAAGCTCTGTCACTACTGTGGAAGCCCAAGATTCGAGCAAGACTTCTAGGGAAAGTGTACTCTCTTCTTTCCTCTAGTGGGAAATGTATAGTAATTCTGAGGTTTGCTTCGTTAATTTTTGACAATATGCCAAATTCGCTAAGTACTTCTTTTAAAAAGCAAAGTTGTAGTAACCATCAGGTATTTTTAAATGAGCTATTTGATTGCCCACCTCGTTACTAATATTAATCCAGTTATTTTGAGCCTCTTCAGATATGTTAATCCACATAACTTTAAAGCCAATTTCTTTAAGGGCAATCCTACAACTCCCGCGCCAATTGACAATTGGGTACGTTAAGAACACACGCTCGTTTTGCTTGGTTATATAGATGTAATCTTTTTTATAACTATTTAAAAAAACTAATTTAAAAATGGAACCTTTTAAATATAACGAAAGTGCCACTTACAATGTAGGAGCGTTTTATAACCCCAAATCTTTGGACTTCAGTTTACTAACCATTGCAGTAGATGAATCATATGGCTTCCGGGTTAGACTTGTAAATCCACTAACTAAATATTTAAATCCGCCAATAAAGAGTGACAGAGTGCCATCAGCATGGTCATCCCGCCCTATGGCTTTTTTCCAGAATCAGTTAAATTTTGCCATTTACTGCGCAACTACTGGCTGTGGTATTTCATATGCAAACCATTTAAACCATCCCAATCTTTTAGTAAGGTCAGTATATAACTTTCATGTTTATTACCAGTACAGACGCATACTAACTGAACTACAAGTGCCCCTCCCTAACGACAACGCGTTTAATCCATTTAAAAGCCCAATGGACACTAATGCATATGAAAGAATTTGCAATGAATTTAACATTAATCCTTCAACTGATTTTAGACAAAAGTTAGACCGCAATCATGGGTTAGGCACATTGTATTTGTGGGGTGCAAAAAGAGAATATACTTATGACTACTGGCCTGGCCACACCTCTTTTCAACCAAACAAACAAGTTCGATTGGGATCCATAGAACAAAAACACCCTGATGCTTGGACAACATTTATCTTTGATGAAAGTGAAGGTCTAACAATGCCAGGAGTGCAAAGACTTAATGACTCCATACGGACATACGTTTGGTGCCTATTAGGAGCACAAGCACAGACCAAGTCTAGCATAGTAGATCAATCTACGAGCTTTGATGCCAGAAAACAATTTCTAGCCAATTTAGAAGATGCTATTAACTCAGCTGTTGATTTGCCTGCCAGCATACAAAGGTATCAAGACGTTCTTTCACATGCTAGGTCAAAGGTTGACTTTGTTGTAGGCCATGGATTATACATGCTACCCTCTGACCTTAGACTGCAGATTGGCATGATACAGAATTATAATAACGAACCCTCTGACCTTAGACTGCAGATTGGCATGATACAGAATTATAATAACAAAATCCTCATAGCTGGAGACGATCAAAACTTAGGACACAATCAAGGCTTAAACACAAGGCCTGCTCCATCCATTTTAAAAAAAGTACTTAGCCCTGAAGAAAGCGATCCAGTTATAAGCGCCCCACAGCCAGAAAGCAGCCCAGAAAGCACGCCACCTGTTGATCTACCTCGCACTGACAGTCATACTAGCGAAAAGACAGCCCTTGTTGTATTTTTAACTTTTACTGGATTAACCATACTTTATTTCACTAAAAATTAATCCAGCAGCTAGCACTCCTAACGTCCACAGATGGTCAGCCATATAACCAGCAACTTTGCCTATAGTAGACAAAACCCAACTAACAACACTGCCTATTATGCCAGGCAGAGCATCAAGCGCTTTGGCTGCTAACTTCTTTAATAAGTTTGCTAGATGATGTAATTGTTTTCTAATCCAACTTTTACCAGGCTGAGGCGTTGGGGGCGCTACTGGTCCTGTTGGCGCACTGCCAGTTAAAGCATAAACAAGTGTAGAGATAGCAAACCCAACAGCCGTTAATATACTAACTATTGTAATCCCTTGTTCTCTGAACAGAGTCCTTAGAACAGAGTCCTTATTCTTTCTGCTAGCGTAGTGTTTTCATAAAGCATTCTGTCTATAGTTTCTCTGAATCTGCTTGTTTGTGATGCTAGCTGCGCTCTGTTAGTAGACAGCATTTCTAACCTGGCTTTCTTTTCTAGCATTGAATCTTGTAATTTCTTCTGTATTCTATCCTTTTCTTCTCGCCCTAAATTGTTATCATCTGCATCAGCGAGTTTATTTTTTTCTTCTTCTATCTCTCTCTCTATCTCGCCAAGTTTTCCTAGATTGAGCGCTAGTTCCTCCCTTACAGTTGTAAGAGCATTCTTAATACCCTCAAGTTCGCGCCTAAGCTTATCGTTTTCACTCCTAAGAGCCTCAATTTCACGATCAGCGAGTTCAGAGTTGTCAATTGTTTTTAATTGTGTCTCCCCATTTAAACTCGCCTCAATTTCTGCTATTGCTTCATCTGTTCTTGGGCCTAAATCCTGAAAAGAGGTCATTTCTATTTCAGATCGCGTTGGCAACCTTTGCACTATGGTTTGTAAACGACTAACAGCCTCAGAGCCTAAATCTCCAATAAAGTTCAATTTCCTTTTGTCAGCAACAGGGAGTTTTCAAGAATTGTGCTTGGGCTTAAAAACTTGGTTGAGTCTGGTTTTTTAGTAAACCGCATAAGGTCCCCTTTACTGGTTCTATAATTCAAATGATTATCTTTATCTATCTCAAAATTGGAAACCCTAAGCGCTTCTGGTTGCTCTCGGCCCATATGGGTATATAATGATTCAATTCTATCTTGACCTACTGCTGCTTCTTCAAACTCTTCTTGCAATGAAGGTCTCAATCGTGTTTCGCCTTCTTCTTCTTCTTCAGAAGGATCAGGCACATTGTAATCTTCTTCATCCATATTTTTTATTTATATTCTTTTTTGTTTTATAAAAAATGAACTCATACGGTTGTGACCTCGATTCATACAGAAGAGAGAAGGAACCTCATGGCGTAAAAGGTATAAGGCAGACTGTAATTAGTGTAAACACCCCATCAACAGTTCAGCCTGGACAAGCTTTAATAGTCAAGTTCCCTGATCTTGGCGCTGGCGATGTTATAATGCCAGGCACTGCTAAACTATCATTCAAAATAAATATTACATCGACAGATCCTAATGCTACTGTTGTTGCTAATTTGGGCAGGGCCATCGTTAAACATATGGCAATCAAACTGGAGGGCAGAGAAGTCTTTGTACTAAGCGAGGCAGACATTTTTGCCCTCTATTCTGATCTATGGCTGCCTAAAAAAGAAAGAAAAGAGAAAGTTTATCAGGGAATACAAGGCCCAAACGGTCTCAAGCACAGGCTTAAAGCGGAGGATGCAAAGGATGATGTTAAAGATGAGGCAGTAGCAGAAGGATTTGGAAACAGATTCTGCATCCCTCTAGATTTTGAGTTGTTAAAGACGCATATGCCATATTACCAAGGTGCACTAAAAGAAAAACTTACTTATGAACTGACATTTAATCCTAGTGATTCTGTTGTTCTGTCTGAAGACCCTGAAGCTAAATACACAGTTAGCGACATTTCTCTTGAGTTTGATGTTGTTACTACCCCCGAACTGGCCAGATCAATCTTAACCCAGTATAAAAATAAAACAGTTATTTATTATGAAAGAGTTATACACTCCACTACAGAAAATAGAAACAAGCGAGACACTCTCTGGAACATACATCTAAATCAGTCTCTGAAGTCTTTAAAAGGAATTTTGTTCTTGTTTACTGAAGAAACAACTCCTTTTCATAGAGAATCAGAAGCGTTTTAAAATCCAAAAATTGAGAAGGTTGACTGTGCAATAAATGGCAAGTCTGATCAGTTGTATTCGGGTCGCGGACTTTTACCTCACCAACACTTTGATGAAATAAGAAAGTTGTTCGCTGGAGGTAGGCAAAGGGATGCTGTCTTAAAAGACTTTAGATCGCAGTTAAAATCAGTTGTATTATTTTACACTAAGGATAAAGATAGTTTTGAAGAATGTTTAAGTGAAAATTATATAATAAGGGACAAAGATGAGCTAAAAAAATAAAAGAGCAGTTACAAAAATCTAAGCATGCTAAGCTATGCTTACGGACTGACCCCCCAGTTCAATACGTTTGTTTATTGTAGATTGTTTATTATCGATTGCTTATAACAATTTGTTTATTATAATTTTAATATTAAAAAGAATGTCTCGGGGGCCAGAATCAAAAGCGCAGCTAGCTCCTAAATGCACTGCAGTAGAGCTAAAAGACCTAGCAGACACAGCTGAGTTTGATCTGATAGGGGCGATAGGAAATGTTTATGGATTTGAATACACAGATGATGGGGTTTACAAACGAACAGAAATTGAAGACAAAAAACGACAGCAATATCCTAATCTAGAACAAATAAGAAATCTAGAAACAACTGATTACGGTAAATATGAATACAGGCTTTATAAACAAGACAATAGCTGGGTCTTGCGTCCTGAAATTAAGTGGGATTTTAAATTTGACTTGCGAAGCCCCAATGTATACTTTGATAAAAAACACAATTTTAGAAAAGCTTTGAATGCAGGTCCCTTTCTTGCTAGTCTTGTCCCAGGAACACAACAGAAAAAGCAGATTGTAATAGATAAATATAAGCGGGAATATGTGTTGAGCAGAAAGAAGTCCTTAGTTGAAGTGGGGGATGACACAGTAACCCTAGAATTTATCCCAAAACCGCCAATGCCCAACACTGCTACTTTGATTTTTGTTTTATTAATTACCCCTGGGGAGTCTAATTCTAGTTTGCCAGAACATGTGTTAGCAAGAGGAGTGCAATTATCGTCTGAAAACTTAGATGGGCCTCTTAGGCTCGTTATTGTTATTACTAAAAACGGAGATGAAATAAACACTTTTTCATCATCTGACAAGGTTACTGTGAATGTTGACAAAGACAAACTAACAGTACTCGACTTTATTTTCATTAAGTATGTTGATTTTATTGCGTTTTACTCTGTTGATGAAGTGCTGCCAGAAGGATTAATAAGAAGATATGTTTAAGATTAATTAATAAAAATAATCTTAATTAAAAATGGAGGTTCAACAGTTTAGGTTAGAGCAAATAACTGAACTTCAAAAGGAAATAGAAAGTGACTTGGATAAGTATAGGGTTACTAGAAAGAAATATGCTAAAGCTTTAAATACTCTTTCTTATGTAATTGCTGGCTCATCAGCTGTAGCTAGCGTAAGTGCTGGGTCTAGTGTTGCTCTTTTAGCTACTGGGGCTGGGGCCCCAGTCTCTTTAGCATTAGAGAGTCTCGGATTAGGTTTAGGCGCCATGTCTATGATTGTTAGTGCTGTTTAAAAAAAATTAACTCCTAAATTACAAAAGCACACTGCCATTGTTGCCCTAGCATCAGCAAAACTTTGTTCATTAAGATTAAGAATAAGCAAATCATTACAGGATGAAAACATTACAGATGAAGAATTTCAGAAGCTTATGGCTGACGGTGAGGATTACAGACGACAAAATGTTGAACTTCAAAAGGACCTGCGAAGATCCCTTTCTTCCATTAAGAAAGGGTGAACACCGTAGTCGCACCTTCTCGCCACGTTAATGTGGGTGTTTCCTCTGGGGGACATGGGGCAGGTTGTTTTCACTAACGCGGCACGGGAGCGGAATACTGGCGCTATATCAAAACTAGATCCCGGCCTCTCCAATCAAGGAAAGCCGCAGGCTAGACCAGTCCAGATGGAGGAGTAAGGCCCCCACCAAAATGGAAGGAACTGAGTGAAGGCCCACCGGCGTGTGGATACGCCCTGACACTGCTCCAAGCCTTACCCCAGCCATGGGTTTAAATGGCAAAAGCATCCAGCCTGCCGAAGACGGAGTGTGTCAGCTACGGCGCAGGTCCTGGGGATAAATTAGGGCACACACGCATCAACGATTATGGTCATGCATCAGACTACCTTATTGTCATGGTGTCGTCCCTATCAGCAACAACCGGGGAGGGATGGAGCCGGGCCCTTAGCCTCAAAGGGGCCCACCAAAGCGACCGGTGCCTCTGTTAACCTGACGGTCGGGGAAGGCAACGACACAAAACCTGGCCGGGGGGAGCGGAGTTACAGGCGCAGCTTTGGGGAGCCCGTTCTGACCTGGAGAAGACCGTGGGCTTCATCATGGCGGCCGGGTTACAAGTCTGACGCATCCAGCTTCAATCGAACGCAGAAGAAGAAGAAGAACTTCAAAAGGAGTGGAGAAAGACTTTTACTTCGCAACAGGTAGACACTGATGCAATTAAACAGAACATTGAAAAACAAACACATGATCAGTTAAGCCCAAAATAGGCAAAAAAAAAAAAAAAATCGGAAATGAAATGAGGTAGGGAACAGTAAACGATAAACAGTAAATAAGTGGGGTATGTTTTGCTCCCATAAGGAAACCTAACACAGAGTAACTTTTACTCAAGACTGGCACAGCCTTTTAAACTTGAATAAAGTCAGACAAATACATGGACGAACAATCTAATAGTGGGGGAAAAAACAAGCGCAAGCCAACAACTGAACTGTCTGGCAACGATTTGGACTTGAGGGGAGGAGAGAGGAGTTTGAAGATGGAGAAACTGGGAAAATGAAATTTAAAAAAAAAAAAAAAAAAAATATGTTACAGATATGAAAACTCTTCTCTAGCTGCATAAGGGAACCATCGCAATCCCTTTTGAAGGCAGATAATTTGTATTGCCTGCTCCGAGGCCTTTCGCCCGCTGGATCGGGACTCATCAGGGAGACACGGCTGGTTGTGTCTGCGCTCCCAGCGTCAAATAGAGACACACCACAGTCCATAATACTGTGGTGTTCTCACCACCATGGGTGCCAAAAAGAATCCAATAGCACCCCCAGAGCAGCCAGCGAAGAGTAGTAAATGCAACCAAACGAAAGTGTGGGGAGGAAAAAAAGTTGCTGTAAAACTAAAGACATTATGCAAATAATATAAAATGTAGAGGACAGTCTTTGAGCCTACGCCTGAGGATCCACCCAAAGATGCAAGGGAGATCAAAGACAAACACACAGAAACAAATACCCTCAATTTAATCAAAGCAAAATCGGAAATGAAATGAGGTAGGGAACAGTAAACGATAAACAGTAAATAAGTGGGGTATGTTTTGCTCCCATAAGGAAACCTAACACAGAGTAACTTTTACTCAAGACTGGCACAGCCTTTTAAACTTGAATAAAGTCAGACAAATACATGGACGAACAATCTAATAGTGGGGGGAAAAAACAAGCGCAAGCCAACAACTGAACTGTCTGGCAACGATTTGGACTTGAGGGGAGGAGAGAGGAGTTTGAAGATGGAGAAACTGGGAAAATGAAATTTAAAAAAAAAAAAAAAAATATGTTACAGATATGAAAACTCTTCTCTAGCTGCATAAGGGAACCATCGCAATCCCTTTTGAAGGCAGATATATTTGTATTGCCTGCTCCGAGGCCTTTCGCCCGCTGGATCGGGACTCATCAGGGAGACACGGCTGGTTGTGTCTGCGCTCCCAGCGTCAAATAGAGACACACCACAGTCCATAATACTGTGTGTTCTCACCACCATGGGTGCAAAAAGAATCCAATAGCACCCCCAGAGCAGCCAGCGAAGAGTAGTAAATGCAACCAAACGAAAGTGTGGGGAGGAAAAAAAGTTGCTGTAAAACTAAAGACATTATGCAAATAATATAAAATGTAGAGGACAGTCTTTGAGCCTACGCCTGAGGATCCACCCAAAGATGCAAGGGAGATCAAAAGACAAACACAAAAAACAAAATAACAATCAAAATTAATTAACAAAAAGCAAAATCGGAATATAAGACTGGCCAGTTTAAAACGATAACAACATAATAAGTGGGGAAATATATTGGCTCCATAAGGAAACTAACCAGAGTAACTTTTACTCAGACTGGCAGCCTTTTTCTTGAATAAAGTCTGACAAATACATGTACGACAATCTAAAAGTTGGGGAAAATCAAGCGCAAGCCAAACTGAACTGTCTTCTTGAGGGTATTTTGATTCTGTTGTTTGGGCTTTGAATCCACTTGATCTTTGGTGATCCTCAGCGTATGTCAAAGTGTCTTACATTTTATATTATTTGCATATGTCTTTGTGTCAGCAATCTATTTTTTCTCCCACACTTTCGTTTGGTTGCATTTACACTCTCAGCTGTTAGTGGGTGCTATTGGATTTCTTTTTGGACCCATGGTGGGCAGAACACCACAGTTCATGGACTGGGTGTGTCCATTTACGCTGGGGCAGACACACCAGCGTGTCTCCCTATAGTCCCGATCAGCGGGCAAAGCTCGGCAGGCAATCAATATATCTGCCTTCAAAAGGGATTGCGATGGTTCCCTTATGCAGCTAGAAGAGTTTTCATATCTGTAACATATTTTTTTTTTTTTTTTAAATTTCATTTTCCCAGTTTCTCCATCTTCAAACTCCTCTCTCCTCCCCTCAAGTCCAAATCGTTGCCAGACAGTTCAGTTGTTGGCTTGCGCTTGTTTTTTCCCCCACTATTAGATTGTTCGTCCACGTATTTGTCTGACTTTATTCAAGTTTAAAAGGCTGTGCCAGTCTTGAGTAAAAGTTACTCTGTGTTAGGTTTCCTTATGGGAGCAAAACATACCCCACTTATTTACTGTTTAAAAAAAAAGTTTAACAAAAAAATAAGTTTAGCAAATACTTTTTTTTGTTGTTAACTCACTGTGTTTGGCGGGACAACTTGCAGCTCTTCACGAACAAAGGATCTTTTAGGGGCAGGCTTTTTAGACGTAGTAGCACCGCTAGCAGAAAGAGTCTCTCTTAAATAATATACGGGAGGGGTTGTTTTCATAATTCTTTCAACTTCATATACGTCTACGCTCCATACAGGATCTGTAGCTCTAATTCTAACATCGCCTTCTGCCTCTCCAGGAGCATACAAGTATCTTACTTTTAGTCCAAACGGCAAGAGTTTTTGATTACCTTGGATGTCTTCAGTAATGCTAATTTTTTTTAATTTGATTGTGTTTACTGGTTTAAGGCCTGTTGCTTTAAATTCTTCATTGTTCATGGCACGTAAGACTGCAGACAATCTCCTAACCCATTCTGTGTTACGCGTTCTGTCCATAATTTCTCTGTGATATTGATAGGTAAACAGGCATTCAGCTAGATTCTTATTAAAGTTTTCTACTAGGGCTTGTGATCGATGGTTGCCTGGGATCCCTCTCTTAACTGTAACATGATGTTTTAAAAACAGCTGGTTTACAGAACCTTTAAACTCTTTTCCATCATCATCCTGGATCATCCTAGGATACTTTAATGGGCCTCTCATGTATATTTGTTGTAAAGCCACAGCCACAGCAGTTGAGCTTTTATCTGTTAAAGGTTCAGCGTCTTTGTATCTTGAAGCCATGTCAACAACTGTCAGACCATACTTAAACTTTTTTCTTCTAACTTTGTCATGTGGAAGATACAGCAAGTCCATCTGGTGGGTGTCATTTGGAACTGAATTAACAAATCTAGGTCTTATTATTCTTTTGGGGGCAGGCAGATATATTTGCCAAATTGCCTGTTTTGAAAGCCAGTCTTTCGCATCTGATTCAGACACTCTAGCAGCTTTACTCAGTTTTTCAATAGCAGTCTTTCCTTTCCAATACCCTTAAGAAGAATAATATATTTTGTTCATATTTAAATGCATTTTATTTTACACAAGAAAGTGAGCAACAAGATAGACTGAGGTCATGCTAACTGCATGCAATAAAAACTATCTCTGCAGTCTTCTGTTCCTCAGATGGCTCATAAAAGTCAGACAGTTCTGGCGGTGGTGATGTTAGAAACTTCTTTCCTGTCACTAAGTAATACTCATTCATTGCGTCATCAACGTCTGTAAATGTGTGCTCTGCATGGCCCTGTTCTCTTAACTTTTTATTAATAAAGTCTAAGTGAGCAATTCGTCTTTTCTCGTAAGCGTCTCTTGCCTTAGCTAAATCTTCCATTGCCATGTTATGACGTTCTCTCTCTTCATCGGACCGCAATTTACTAAACATATAATTGCTTCCAGAGAAGGCCAAAGCATTAACAATAGCTCCTCCACCATCAGAACCAACCCAGACATCTTTTTATAAATCAATATTTTCTAGATTAATCTTTCTATGCATTAATATTTTCTGGGATAATCCCCTGTGTAACAAGAAAGTCTTTTGACGCAATCCCTGCAGTAATTACAAACTATAACCTTAACAACATCCTCAATGTCTAACCTTCCTAGATCAGCTGGCCTCATTTTTAACATGTTTTTTGCCAACACGCTATAGCCTATACTAAGACCACTAATTACAGCAGAATGGTAAATCGTATTGATAATCTTTTTTTCACTCATCTTTTTATTAACTAAAAAAATAATTAAAATAATCATAATACGAAAGACTGTCTATGTGCTTTTTAATCAAATAATCTTTTGTTGTTAAAGCTAAAAATAAGGCTGCAACTAGTTTTGGCGAATCTTCTATCTTCCCCATGTTGGGTGGTTTTATTCCTAACAAACATTTTGCAAGGGTTGAATAAACTATAACACCAACAATAGGCACTGCATAATTAACCAGCGTTAAACTCATGGTTTTAAAAGTATTATATTATTTTTTATTGCTTTTTAAAATGGATTGTGATGAACTATTAAAGTGTGAGGAGCAAGCAGACTACTCCGTAGGCTACTCCGTAGGCTACTCAGCAGACCACTGCCATAAAGAAAAATTATACTCTCTAGCTGCTTGCGAAAAAACTAAACAGTATTTAGGCACTGAACTAAGTATTGAACAGATTCAACAACTGTCTACATCAGACGTTGAGAAGTACTACGCCAGGTACGAAGCACAGCTAGGGTCAAAAATGGTTAGATCGGTGGGGCAGACAATGATTAGTTTATATGCTAAGTTAGTAAGTAAGATGGCGCCAGTTGATTCAGAAGAAGATTTAAATATGACTTATCACAAGATCCGGTTTTAAACAAGTCACTAGAAACTCTTGCATGTGACATGTATTACAGATTTGGGACTATGTTATGCCCATTCATCATGGGATTAATTACTTTTAATCATATTAATTTTGATCATATTAAATTTAATCGCAATAAAAAAAATGAGCGAGAAGATGCCACAGGACAGTCCGCAGGAGCAGAATGTACCCCAAGTGAATGTACCACAAGTGAATGTACCACAAGTGAGTAATGTTACTAAGTCTAAAAATCCTGGGCGTGTTGCGGCTGGCCATAGACTAGCTGATTGGAACCGACTGCAAAAAGCAAACCAAGCAGCAAAACAAAAATTGTTAGATAGTAATACAACATCGCGGCCGCCGCCAACAACAACACAATTAACAACAACACAATCACAATCAAACAATAAGATGTATTGGGAGCTGCTGTTGTTGTTGGGTTTTTAGCATACAAATACCTAACACCATACCTAACAACAAAGTCACAAGCCTTTAGCATACAAATACCTAACACCATACCTAACAACAAAGTCACAAGCCCCCACAGTAAAAGAAGAAGAACCAGCTTCTGCAAAAAAAGTACAACCTCCTGCTGTAGACCCATTTTCTATGGAATAGTTTTTAATGAACTAGATAAGAACTAGATAAGTACAAGTTAAGTTAGTTATAGAAAGTACTTTTTAAGTTAAGTGCAAGTAAATTACAAGTTAAGTGCAAAAAAATAAGTTCTAGTTTTAAGTTCTTGTTAAGTTCTTAAGTAAGTACTAGTTAGGTTCTTAAGTTAAGTACAAGCCAAGTCAGTCAAGTTAATCTTTTAAAGTTCTCCAATGCCCTACAGCATATGAAAACTCATTATTGACGTAAGTTCTCTTGTTATTGTTAGAGACTAGTGATTTCTTATTAACAGCAGTTGTGTTTACTTGATGAAGAGTAGAGCGCAAATTAACATTTGTGTGATGAAATACTTTGTTTTCAAAGAGAGCTTGCTTGTAGTTGTCGTGAGTTATATTTTTTTTACAACTTCTTTACTTATACCCTTAGCCTTCTTCATTACAGAAGTCTGGCTAGCAACACTGTACATCTTTGACCGCAAACCAACATATTCTTTTATAACTGTCCCATTAAGTTCATCCTTCATCTTTCCAATTACTTTCTTGTTCACAGTTGAATGTAAAGGACTGTCTTTGGGATAGTTGCATGTGTCGTACCACCCATCAGTTCCTTTAGCTACCTCAGTTTCTAAGTCTTTGTAAAAGTCTTCAGTTGGGACGTCTAGAATAAAAGAGTCAGTGTCTGTGTAAAGGACTCTTGCTTCTGGGTACAGCGGTTTAAAGTAGCCGTACAGAAATTCTAACATTAATAACTTTGACAACTCTAATACGGTGAAGCTGATAAACACCGGTTTGTCTAACTTAACATCCTTTTTCTTCATCATAATGCCAACCAAGCTGTCGTTAATCTTCTAAAGTCTTGATAGTTAGGTTTAGAGACCAGAGACCAGCTTAATTGCTTGTTTTTCTTTTGTAACTAATTTCACATCTTTACGTTTGTGTGGATTTTCCATAGTTTTGCCAAAACAACTGTTGTTCATTAACTTGAAAAAGTCTTTTTCTGAAGCGTCAGTGGCTTGGGTTCCAAGATCAGTATTCTTCTTGATGTATGGTCTCAAAAAGGGCTCTTGATCACAGATAATTATTCTGTGAACAGCTCTTAGTTTCAGCCCGTGCTTTAGGTAAAACTTTAGGAGTCTGTAATGGCACACATATTTAGTTTTATGTCCAAGATTAGGCACAAGTTTAGGAGGTTCGATGGGGCTCATCTTTAATCTTTCTGCGGCTAGGGGGTAATCATTGTGGAGATCGTGTAATTCTTTAGGATATTCTAAGTCTACTTCCAAGATTAGTCCTATTGGATTATCAGGAGGAAGCTCTGACAGCATTCCTAACACAATATTAACATCGTGAGGCCCTTTTATCATTGTAAAGTTTCTCAGTAGAAGCGGCTGACTCATGGCCCATCCATACAGATTGTTGGCGTCTAAGTACATTAGATAGTTGGACGGTTTAGTGGGATCATAATCGTCTAAATACTTGTTGTTGGCTTTGCAGTAAGGATGTGAGGCCATGCTAATACCACCCCTTAGGCCCTCTTCAATCATCTGAAGTGTGGGTAGATCAGAAATTAAGTCAATCTGAATGTTTGTAGACTTTAAGAAAGCATCCCAAGAAAGGCCAGGCGCAGAGATGTAATGTGATGAGTCTAAGCTGTAATGTTTCATGCAAGTAGATCTGTAATTTTTAAACACGTCAGCCAATAAACACACGTCAGCCATTAGAAACTGATCGTGATAGTTGCCCATCGTTTGGCAGTGTAATTCTGTCCAGGCTTTCTGCGCGTATTCATATTCAGAGTCAGTTATGTCTTTGCCTCTAAGACTAGAAAAGAAAGCGCCTTTATGAGGAAGTGAGTCTTCATCAAACCTTTCCCACGAGTTCATGTATTCATAAGGATAAACACCTTTACGTACTAAAGATGGGTCAAAATATTGTTTAGTGATTGGAAAGTCTTGTAGCAATCCCGCTAATTTATCTAAACTCCCTATCAGATGTTGGGCAGAGTCATAAAAGGATAAACAGTCAAGAGTAAAAGTCATGTACTTTTCTGAAGACTGTGCAATGCAGGTAACCCTCTTATATTCAGAAGTCACTGCTTGCATGATAAAATGAGAATCGTAGTCTCGTAAGTTATGAAAGAAGATAGGCAGTTTCCATTTTTGGGGGTCAACCTTAAGTTGAAGATTACAATTGTTGTGCGCGGCCCCTCTGAACTTTCCAGTAATGTGATCGTGGTCTCTTACTGTCGCGTCTTTACTGTTAGGTGTTAGCTCTAAGCCGCAAATCCAACAGTGTGTAGATGAGTCATAACGTTCTTGGTCTTCAGGAGTCATAACAATGCCTGAAAGGTTCAGTTCATTGGATAACTGATTGCGAAGTTGTTTCATCTGCTCTAAAAATCTACTAGCTGCGTTGGGGCCTCTATAAATCTCTGGGTGTGTGTGTGCCCCATCTGACCTAACAACAACAAAGGCATAAGAACAGATCTGATGGTGGGTTAATAAGGTTGTTTTTTGTTCTTGCTGTTGAGGGCCGTAGCACTGTGGCAAGATTGATTCAAAGTCCGCATAAACCACGTATGGGCTCATTTGCATTTTGCATACATTCTTAAAACTAACTTTAGACCCTGGTTTAGGTGTGAGGAGTTCGGTTTTCACAGTCTACAAAACTTTTACAATGTTTCTTATGACTGGCAGCTGCTTCTATAGTAGGAATTCTGACTAAACATCTTCTACAAAGCTCTTGTTTAGCTGGATGCTTTGTAGTATATGCTAACAGTCTGCTTATTGTTCTGATTAATACATAATGGCTCTTTGTACTATCCGCAAAAAGTATCAAGTCTACATGTTTGTTAAGTGGTTCGCCAAAAGTAGGGGCATTGGGAGAAATCCTTAGAGGCACTAGATTATCTACTACAGCCCATGTGTATACGTTTACAGTTATTGGGTTGTTTTGCTCTTCAAACTGAGATATACTTTCTATGCTTACTGGAAAGTTTATGTTATCAAAGTTCAGCTTATGCTTATATTGTTCATAATTAGATACTCTGTTTGCATGACTTTTAGCCCTGATGTGGCCCTCTGCGGTCGGCTGGGCTATAAGCAACATTATCTTATCCCAGCATGACTTTTAACAGGATGTAAATGCGCTAAAACGCACCACATAAAACACATGTTGTCAGAATTATGTATGTTTAAAACTGCTCGTTTTAACTCTAACTCTTTTGGGAGAGGAAGATAAGAATTGCCAACTATAGGATAGAACTTTGTTTGCTTCAATATAATTTCAAGGACTGTTCCTTCAGACCAGCCAGAACCCCTTAACTTAGCCTCCTCACTAGCATGGTTAAACTGGGTAAGCATGTAATCGGCCCAGTCAGAATTAAGGTCGTGATAGCTAATAACTTCTTTCTGTTTAGTTGAAACCCAAACTTGCATGTTACTATCATCAGGCGTTATATAATCAATCAGAACTGCCAACAACACTTTTACTGGCGGCTCCATCTGAAGAAACTCTGGGATTTTAGAGATAGCATGTGTCACGCTTTCCTGAACGTTTGTAGGGTTAATAATATTCATGTCTACTTCACTAAACGTATTGCTTAATTGTTTGTCACTATCAAATATTTCTTCCATCGTATATAGTTTTCCAACCTTGGATTCTCCGCGTTTGGTCGTCATTTTTAAAGCCGCAATATTTATGTAAATTAAAAAAATAAATGTAAATAAAAGTAAGTAAACGCGCTTTTATTCTTCACCCAAGCGTTGCAACACTTCAAGACACGTTAACCTTACAATAACACTGCTAATATTTTAGCTTTTTCTGAATCACTACAGTCAATGTTCATCACTTTGATTGCTTCGTCAAATAGTTCACTATGATCTTTTATTATATTGTTTACATCATTCTCAAAACCAAATTCACTAAAATCAATGTTTAACACTTTCATTGATTCGTCAAATAGTTCATTACAATTCTTTAAATCAGATTCACTGAGTTCGACAGCCATTTTTAAATCTAAAATAAATAAAAAAATAATTGTAAATTCAGCTATTATTCATAGTCTTTTCTAATCGTAAAACCTGATTTTTAATTAAAGCGAATAGCTACTCCTTCAGAGTCAGTAGAAACAGTCAGATTAACATCTTCAGGAGCAATATTATCAACTAAAATAGCAAACAACTTTATAACTGGTTGGGGCCAAGAATCTGGTGTTTTACTGATGGCCTGCTTTACGCTTTCTCGCATATTTATGCGCTCAAAAAGATCAGTAATTAATTCTTCAAACCTGCTCTTTAACCAGACCTGTTTAGCCCCTTCGAGACCAATGTGTAGTCAGATGACCAAAATGTGTAGTCAGCCATGTCAAATGTGTAGTCTACTTTTTCGCACAAGATAGTATTACTATTAAAAAAATACTAACATGCACATTAATCTAAATAAAAATGCTAATAAGTGTGTGTGTGTGTGTGTGTGTGTGTGTGTGTGTGTGTGTGTGTGTGTGTGTGTGTGTATTGCGTGTATGCATGTGTGTGTGTGTGTGTGTTTGTGACGCCGTTGGGTCAAAAAGAAATAAAATAAGCTCACCTGTTAGCTGTTTAATATCCAAGCATTGAGTTGAATATCTTCTGATTCATGTAACACTACCAGTTCATGTCCTCTCTATACATATTGTCACTTATTCCAGTTTGGATTAATTGTCAAGAACCACAATATATACACTATTTACACATTTCACATGGTAGTTTACTGGTTGAGTTTCTTGCTGTAGGCACTCTTCAGTGCAGCAAGATCCTCTGTAGTCATGCTCCTCACAGCATCTTGCGGCTCCTGGGGCACTGACTTGAGGACCAGCAGGCTCTCCATGGTGCTGTCTGCCAAGCTGGCTCTCTGGTCTGTGCGGTTCTTCCTCACACAGGAGAAGATGCGCTCACAGTGGGCACTGCTATGAGGGATGGTGACAATGCCCCTCATCACCAGAGACAGCTAAAAATGTTAGATCAAAAGGTAATATAATGCAAGAAGAAAAGTGACCTACTTTTGGCGATAGGCGAGTTCGGACAAATGGCCTTCACCGCCCAACGATCTTGTCAGCAGCAGACAGCGGCAAGTTGTTCTGTACCACGAGATGGCACACGATGGCTTCTCCTCTCATAACATCTTGATTGAGACTAGATTCACTGCTCGAAGGTGAAGGCTTTGCAAAAAAAACTAGCCAGAGATGACTGCTTTCCTGCTTTACTCTCAAAGTCCTTGTGAGTCTGGTTCTCGATATGCCGTTTGCAGTCAAACATGCCGGCATGTTTGATCGAGAAATCTTTCCTGCACAATGTGCAATGAGCATAATGCTCCCCTCTTCTGGATGAAACAAGCCACGGGTAGCGTTGATGGTATGATGACAGAAAGGTTTGATCGGCAACTTTTTTCTTCTATTCTTTTTGCTGGGAGAAAAGTCGGAAGAATCAGCTTGGCGCTTCGACGAATTATTGTCAGCCATCTTGATCGAAAATGAAAACCGACCGTAACGCGTTCAGCGAGCCGTTCTAACCTGCCCCCTAAAGTTATTGGGCAGTAAAGGGAAATAAGTAACTAACAGAGGCGGGCGGGCAGTCCAGCTGAACGCAGCAGCGTGTCAGGCTGCTTGTATGGCGCGTCAAGTTTGTCAAAAGACGGCAACACGCAAAATAGCTTCAGTTTCGAAAATGCGTACCGGCGAAATTCTGAAATGCGTAGCGAGGTTCCTAAATGCGTATTTGGGGTCAAAATGCGTAGAATTCTACGCCAAATGTGTAGACTAAACAGGTCTCTTTAACTGATCTTTATCAGCCTCCCTCTCCCAATCCAACTCGTAAAGTATATTAATAAGCTCTGTAGCTACTTCGTGCTTCATTTTTTAAACCAGATTAAAAGCAACAATTAAAAAATTAATTAATTCTGTAACCCCTTAATTTTTATGCCCCTGGAGAGAATGTAAATATGTTTGTTCATGATCACCAAATCTTATCTTGCACGTAAGCCCCCCATTTTAAAGTACCGATTACGTCAATTTTTAGAGGTTTTGCGCGTTAATTTTGGTTGTAAAACAGGTGTTAATTTTGGCTAAAAGTGACATGAAAAGGACGTGATTTGTTTGTGAAAAGGGGGGTTTTTGTGCAAAATAAGATGGGTGGTCGTGAACAAACATATTTACATTCTCTAATAGATATGGACATAGAGAATTATAAATCTTGATAGATAATTTTAACAGTGGCCTTCATAATAATCAGAGTATGTTTTAACGTAATGGTAACCATACACCTGGTGGTCAACACAACAGCTCAACACATGGTTCATAACCAATGTAAATATATACATATTCATTATCAACAACAACAAAAACAATATACTGTTTCATTCGTAAAATGAAGGCTGTCCCAGCTGAAGATAACAGAGAGGAATGTGAACCGAAGCAGTCTCCATTTATGTACTATCACAATGGCTTTCGTCAGTTACCTACATCAGAGATATCACAAGGGAAATCATATGCACCCCAATACCTGAATGGAGCAAAGCGCAACAGATAATTCTGCTTTCCTTCACAACCACTTTTCACAACAACAACAAACGTTACAGAACGGGTACAATCTGAGCTTATTTCATGGTAAGCGAGGTAATGATCATGCTTATGATTAAAGGATCAAACTTTTCATTCAGCAGAAAGAAAAAGGAAAAGTTATTAAAAAAACAATAATGGCACGCCTGAAATGACCAGATGCAGCAGTAACAGTTCACAGTTGTTTTTTTTCCTTTTTTTTTTTTTACAAGAAACATGTATCTGTAAAAGAAAGAAGGAAGAAAACACACACACACATATATATATATATATTATTCACTTCAGACAATCATTACGATCTTGCTAAATCAAGGCATTAACACCTGATGACAGGCAGGTGACGATGACCACAGGCCAGTGGCTTCATCCAGCTGCTCAGATGATTTTTTTTAACAGCGCATATTACAGTTCTGTCTCCTCTTCAAAGGACAAGACAAAAGCTGCTCTGAACTTCAAAACTGCCACACACACACACAAGTCTATGTTAGCAAACGGGATCTCAATGAAAGGCACAAATTATCTGCCAGGCAATGAATGCAGCTGTGTTGCCCTCAGGAACAAGGTTCAATCAAATGACCTGAGAAACCACTCTCATCAGTGGGTTTTTTTTTCATGACTGCTATAAGAATGAATGCTGAGGTATATTTCTATGATCATGTGTTCTTTCATGACTGCCATAAAAATGCTCAAATACTTTGAAGAGAAATTTCTATGATTAAAATTTCTATGATTAGTGAGTTCTTTCATGATTGCCGTTACAAATGAGAGCTCAGTTAAATGTTCCTGATAAGTCAATAAACATGAGGGACTGTTACCAACCACTATTTCAAGTTGACTTCATACTTCCTGCCCCAAATGCAAACCGTATGGATATATACACGTCTGGAACAAAGAATGCTGTCCACTTTGATTGAGAAAAAAAGAATACAATTTTAGTATTTTTTTCTGCTTT
The DNA here is from genome assembly GCA_018398815.1 of Conus ventricosus. Classification (NCBI taxonomy): domain Eukaryota; kingdom Metazoa; phylum Mollusca; class Gastropoda; order Neogastropoda; family Conidae; genus Conus; species Conus ventricosus. Next base: position 85,779,455 of record CM031601.1, on the reverse strand, counting down.
TCATTTTTGATGTTCATTAAACTATTTCAAAGGAAACTGTATATCCAGCCTGGCATTTGTGTATTCTACCTTATTCACAAAGCTAACACTGGATGAGTCTGCATACTGCTTACTACAAGGAAAGCGTGTACACAGTCTGGCCTTACTACAAGGAAAGCGTATACACAGTCTGGCCTTTGTGTGAGTAGTCAGCTCAATTCTTCAATACTGACAGACAGTGTGTGTTCATAGAGCCTAATATCAAGACTGTGCAAGCATTCCATTAGTTATGTAGAATACATATTATATACACAGCATTCCCTTTGAAAATCAGTCTGCCCAGTTCTTCCTCACTAACAATGGAGGTTATTTCTTGTGTCTTGTCACAATTAGATTACTGCAACTCTTTCTCTGGCCACCCTGATTCTACCTCTAAACATAGCAGAAAAAACAAAAATTTCACAGCAGGTATTATCTTCAAAGCATGGTACCTACGAACCACACAGTCCACTTCTTATTTTTCTTTCTTTCTTTCTGCGTATGCAGGCTGATACTCCTGCGGACACTGCCTGTATAGACAGACAGTGGAGTCTTGTGTGAATGACCGTTTTTTATCCCACCATTAAGGCAGCCATACTCCATCTTTGGGGAAGTCCACTTCTTATGAAAAGCTGTAGTTCATATGTCTGTTGAACAACAACTAGCTATTGGTGGTGGAATGGTAGCATAATGATGACCTTTGCGTGGACTTTGATGGCCTTATTGGCATTGACCAATCTTCCATTGATGACGGTTGGCTCTCTGGGTGAATTGTGGAAGGGGAGAAAAGGGGGTGTGGGAGAGGGAGGGGGGGGGGGGGGAGGTTGCAGATGTAGAAAGGGTGAGCATGATAAAACATTGCACCAATGAGAAGAAGAAGGAGAAACATACCCCGACCCTCTGGTGAAGAAAATACTATCACATCGTAAATGTGGCACATAAGCTTGGAAGCATTTGGCCTGTTCTGCAGGTCTCTGTGAAAAACGAAAAAAAAAGCAGCTGGAAGGCAGGCAGATATGGATTTATCCACCTGTAATGGTTGTAAGGACAGAAAAACCAAACAAACAAAAAAATCAGCTGGAAGGCAGGCAGATGTGGACTTATCCGCCTGTAATGGTTGCAAGGACAGAAAAACCAGCCAGTCCTACAACTCTGCACCAGTGGTGGTGGTAGTGGCGGTAGGAGGGACCGTGGAGTGGGATGGCCCAGGCGTGTCATTGATGCACAGGGCGTTGTCCGGAGGGATTGTGAAGAGGTACATCATCATCAACAGGATGTAGATGAACACCACAATGGACCCTGCAACAGGAGACACACTGAATGTTTTAGATAAGAAATAAACATGTACTGGAAAAGATGGAATCAACTTTCATCACAAATCTTAAATAAATGTTAGCGAAGCGCCCAGAGAACGTGGACAAACGAGTCACAAGACAAAACACAACACGTTTCGACCTCTTAGGTCTTCCTCAGGTGAGACATAAACGAATAAAACAACGAAAATTCACTTAGCTTTGATCGCTTCAGAGTTCAGCGCAAGGAAGAAGGCGTTGAAAGAAGGATTCAACGCCTTCTTCCTTGCGCTGAACTCTGAAGTGGTCTGAAGCGATCAAAGCTAAGTGAATTTTCGTTGTTTTATTCGTTTATGTCTCACCTGAGGAAGACCTAAGAGGTCAAAACGCGTTGTGTTTTGTCTTGTGACTCGTTTGTCCACGTTGTCTGGGCGCTTCGCTAACATTTATTTAAGATTTGTTTAGATTTCCGCCTGCAGTCGTCTCGCTTTGCAACTAGATCTTTCATCACAAAGTATGGTGGGGAAGAAAACATCCTTGGTTCAACTGCTCTCCTGGAAGCAGGTCCTCCTCACCACTTCCTCCAACCTCTTCTGTCTTCTACAAGTACCTCTAGAATCAAGGTGTACTTGTGGAAGCCTAGACAGCTTGTTTTCATTTCATTCGTTAAATCTTAATAGTTTTAGAATTTTCCCCATTTTTTAACAATAACTATGCAACCATATATCAACATTTCTGAGTTGTTGTTTTTCCCCGTAAACACGTTTGTTTATGTGTGTTTTTTTTCTTCCAGTAAACGCATTTATGTTTATTTTAGAAAACTATTCCATTACTTCAAAAAAAAAAAGGTTTTTATGAGTGATAAATTCCACAAAAACTTTAAATCACTGGCGGTTTAAAATCAAGGGAAAGAACTGCAGGGAGTTAATAGCAGACACTATACACCACGCTGTTTATTCATTCAACAGTCCACACATTCTGTCTGTAAATGTTCACGGGGCTACACCAGGCACTCACTATTTTCTTTTTGCCTGATTTATTGTTGGGGAGGTGGGGGCTGGATGGAGTGTTACTTCTTTCCTCTTCAAACACTTTGGGGATTAGATCAGGCACCCGTCATGTACTACTAAAACAAAGATTAGTGAATGACTGATTGGTCTGGAATCCAATATAATGGAACCTGTCTACAATGACCTTAAAAATGTCATGAAGCACAGATCTTTGTCAACAGGAGTTTTTACTGGGAGGCAAGCTGCGGACTGGCATAAAAGTATGCATGTCAACAAGTTTAGCACACATATTGTGCGCCCACACACACACAAAGACACACACACACAAAGACACACACACAAACACACACATACACACAAGTCAGGGAGGTTTCAAATTAGTACAAGAAGTGTGTTGTTAAAAGACTGATCCTTGCATTTATTGTCACATTTTTGCTTGAAAAAAAAAAGAGTCTAGATTTAGGATGGTCCAGTTAGCACGAAAAGATCACGAAACACAGTGGGTAGGTAAGCCAGCCTATGAAAGTTGTCATGCAGACCGTGGAACACAGCTGGAACACAGAGAGGTCTGCAGAGATATAAAAAAAAAATGGTATCACAATAAGAAAGAAAAGATGCAGCCCAGAATTTCTGGTCAATAAATGGAGGGAATCCTACAGAGGGCTCATTAACCGAGGATCGGCTCTTAAATTAATACCAGGCTTCTTTTTTTGTGTGGCTTCATCGACCATTAATCCCTCCCCTGGCTCCACACCCAGGTATACTATATTATGGATCCGGTGTCAGCAGTCCAAATGGACCTGTCAATCAACATCAAGCTTTCATGGGGTAAACTACCACTGGAAATACTGCACTGCCACCGAGTCACTTCAATGGTGCCTGTAATTCAACACACACTGGGCGTCACCAACTAAGCCGCCCACTGACAAGAACATCTGATGCGCACTGGAATTAGCTTGAATGCTAACCCTCTTCGGGAGGACCAGTGCCACCACTCCATCCAAACACAGTTCCCATGAAATTACTGACACTGAAAGCGTTGAAACAAGCTCACAACAGACACTGAAGAGGAGAGAAAATAATTATTTAAGAACACCAGGAGAAATGAACGGGATGGACCACTGAAACCAAGATCTGTTCTCTTAGGATGATTGATATGGATGACGGTAATGTAACAGGATGATACAACATAGTTCCATCCTGGTCGTAGTCTGCACAAGAAGGCTGTACTCCATGCTTCTTTCATAATTCATCCAAGCACCAGCCAGGGAAATAACAAATTGTGAGAGTGAATGTATGAAAGCCAAGGTCCAAATTATATTTTCTGATGGTAAATTGGATATGCAACATACCTGCTTTTTTTAACATAGTTGTTCCTTGCACAAACAAAAGATCACAAAAGAAAAAGAAGAATTAAGGAATATAAATGAATCAATTTGAAAAAAGAATGATGTACAATTACATACACTGACAAAAGGAACATGGAAAATATCACTCTTTCCTTTCTATTACTTCACAGACAGATGCACAAGCACACGTCTGGCATATCTGGGTATGCACACAGATACTGATACACTTTCAAGCATACATAAAGCATAGATGCTGACCATTTTTGTCAAAGCAATTGGGAAGAACATCAATCCTGAGAATTCTTTTTTTTCCAGATTTTTCTTCGACTGAGTGTGTGTGTTTGTGACTGTGTGCATTTGTCCGTCTGTCTGTGAGAAACAGAAGAGGGAGTGTGCCTGTGTGAGTGTGTGTGTGTGTGTGTCAAAATTTATTGACTTTGTATGTGTGAGTGTGCATGCACAAATCAGTCTAGTTCAACACACATCAGATCTATAACTTTCCCTACCTTGGAAGTAATCACTCTTGCCATCTTGAAAGATGTAGTTGATAACGATAACAGAGAAGATGACAGCCCAGAAGTGGACTTCAGCAAAGATCAGATGGAATCCCATTGGCTGTAGAAAAAAAAAAAAAAATGGTCTGTTTAGGGGAACAGCAGTTGTCACTTTAAATAAACTAATGAGTTGTGATGCTCAACATCATTTACATGTTGTTTTTCTAAACTTCAAAACCATGAAAACTTGATGCTGAAGCCGAGAAATACTGAACCATTTACAGTTCTTTTATTCCACTTTGCGCCTAACAATGAAAACTGCGTGTCCTTCACTTAAAGCCTGTAATAACAAATAGGACAGATAAAACACTAATACAATCTGTTTGTATGCACATGTATTTGATGCTGAGAATAGTAAAACCTGTTTCTTTGTTTGAAGTTGTCAAGGGAAGTCACCCATGTAACTATGTAAATGTAACTAGGCGAAGAGTAGCTTCCCTTGCTTAGAAACGTAACGAGCGAAAAGAGTAAACAGTCCGAACGATCTTTGCTGTGCTCTGAATTCATTGTGGATGAATGCATAGATCTGCCTTGCCTATCGCCCACAGGCTTAACTTGAGTTGGTGTCAGAAGTGAACAGAACTGAAGGGAAGAAGGAAATGGCTGCCAGATACGATCCGCCACCGAAATTTTCGTTCAAAGCAAGCGAGTGGGAAGATTGGCTGGAAGATTTCCAACGGTTCAGAAGGGCAACGAAACTTCACCAGGAGGATGGAGATATCCAGAGGGATTCTCTCATCTATGCTATGGGTTCCAGAGAAGCTGTGAAAATCCTGAAAAGCATCAAGTTTGATGGTGAAGCTGATCCTCCTGAAACTGACACAGACTTTGACTGTTTAGTGAAGAAGCTTACTTCATACTTCATTCCCAAGAGAAATACCATCCATGATCGAAGTATTTTCAACTCCAGAACACAGTCATCTTCTGAGCGTGTTGAAGAATTTATCAGGGCATTGCAGTCACTAGTTCTGAACTGTGATTATCAAGATCCGGATGATCAGGTGAGAGACAGGCTTGTTATTGGTTTGCGTGATCAGCGTTGAAAGAGAAACTTCAGCTGACACATAATCTGACTTTAGATCGTGCTGTAGAAGTAGCAAGACAGCAAGAGATGATCAAGCAGCAATGCAAGAGCAAAACCAAGCAGCTAGTGGTGAGGCCGATCTCAGCGAGGCGTATGTTCGTCATCGAGGTCGTGGTCGAGGTCGTGACCATGGAGGCAGGATTCCACAGCGCAGAAGGGGTTCCAAAAGTCAGCAAGCTGAATTCCCAAATGCAGGTAGAGACGGAATGCGTGTACACGATGTGGTTATGTTCACACTGACAAGCCGTGTCCAGCCAAAGGACAGAAATGTAGAACATGCCAGCGTAAGAATCATTTTAGCCGATGTTGCAATATCTACAAACCAGGTTCGCTTCGAGAACTAGAAACCGACACATACTGGCTAAACTCAACGAGTGTTGGACACTCTGAAGCATGGACTGTTGACCTGGATGTGTGTGGTGATGGCCACATGCAGTCTTCAAAATAGATACAGGAGCTGATGTCACTGTCATGAAGGAGACTGACTACAGGAAACTACCTCGTCGACCTGAACTTTATTCATCATCCATTGCATACCTGAAATCACCTGGTGGAAGAGTGAAAACGTTAGGCGAGTTCACTGCGGAAGTTACGCTCAACGGCAAAGACTTCACCTTCCAGATCCTAGTGGTACCTCAGTCAGCAGGCAGCAATCTGCTCAGCAGGGCAGCGTGTGAGTCAATGGGACTAGTCAAGAGACTGAATGAAGTCAAAGATGAAGATGTCTACGGTAGCACAGGACTACTGAAAACACCACCTGTCAAACTTGTGCTTCAAGACGGTGCCAAGCCCTACTGTGTTACTACCGCTCGACGTATTCCTTTCCCTATCCGTGATAAGGTGAAGCAGGAACTTGACAGGATGGAGAAGAATGGCATCATAGAGAAAGTGACAACGCCTACAGACTGGTGCGCACCTGTTGTGCCAGTTAAAAAGAAGAACGGCAACATCAGGATGTGCATCGATTTCAAGAAATTGAACAAGAGTGTGAAAAGACCACACCTCATGGTACCCAACTTAGAGGACATTGCACCCAAGCTGGCGGGTTCCAAGATATTCACGACGTTGGATGTTTCTGGGGGTTATCATCAAGTACCTCTGGACAAAGGAAGCAAGTTGCTTACCACCTTCATTACACCCTTTGGACGTTTTTGCATGTGCAGACTAGCCATGGGTATCAACGTCGGCACTGATGAGTTTCAGCGGAAAATGGAAGAAACGCTGGGACATCTGGAAGGATGTGAGATCATCATCGATGACATCCTTGTGCATGGGACTACCATGGAAGAACATGATGAACGATTATCCCGCGTCATGAACGCTATCAAGGACTCAGGCTGAAACTGAATCGAGACAAATGTCACTTCAGACAGCAGAAGGTGACATTCTTTGGGCATGTCATCAGTGAGCAAGGCATTCAACCTGATCCACAGAAAGTTGAAGCAGTGACCAAGCTGAGTGCTCCCAAGAATATTGGTGAACTGCGCCGTGTGCTGGTATGATCAACTACCTGGGACGCTTCACACAGGGTTTGTCTACCATACTCAAGCCAATGACAGATCTGCTGCAGAAAAATACACACTGGTATTGGGGATCACATCAGGAAGAGGCCTTCAAGACAGTGAAAGAGAAACTCACAAAGCTTCCTCTTCTTTCATTCTACAGAACGGATCGATCGACTACCGTAAGCGCCGATGCCAGCAGCTATGGGCTAGGGGCGGTACTCCTCCAGATGGATGAAAAGGGACAGCAACAACCAATCGCCTTTGCATCACGAACTCTAACAACCGCAGAGCAGAGATATGGACAGATTGGAAAAGAGTGTTTGGCCAGCGTCTGGGCATGTGAACGGTTCGAGAGATACCTCGTGGGACTAGAATCATTCGACCTGCTAACCGACCATAAGCCACTTGTCCCTCTCTTGCAAACCAAAGATCTCGACCAGTGTCCTCCACGATGTCAACGTATGCTCATACTGTATGATGCGGTTCAATGCCAACGTGCGTCATGTACCAGGGAAAGAACTCGTCATAGCTGATACTCTGTCACGCAGCCCTCTTCAGCATGACGAGAAAGATGATACGGATGCCGCAGAAATAGAAGCCTTTGTTAACCTTCTGGAGTCGTCAAGAACCATCACCGACAGCAGATTGCAGGCCTTACGTGAGGCATCAATGAGAGATGCAGATCTACAGACTGCTGTGACCTACACTAAGGAGGGATGGCCCGACCATGTTTCAGCAAAGCTTAGTGGCTACAAGGCTGTACAGTCTGACCTGTCAGTGTCAGATGGACTACTGGTGTACCAAGACAGAGTTGTTGTGCCAGAAGTCAAAGGAAAGAAATTCTCCGAAATTACATGAGAGTCACCAAGGACTGACAAAATGCAGAGAAAATGCCAGACAAACTGTATGGTGGCCAGCATCAGTCGTGACCTGAGCCGTATTGTTGAGACCTGTCAGGCTTGCCAGGAGAATCGACCCGCACAACGTTATGAACCATTGAAACCTACTGAACTTCCTCTCAGACCATGGGAGAAGCTGGGAGCTGATATTTTCAAGTTCAAGGACAAAGACTTTCTCGTCATTGTTGACTATTACTCCCGCTGGATCGAAGTGAGGCATTTGTCATCAATGAAGAGTGCCACACTAATCACCAAGTTCAAGCAGGTATTCTCCGACCATGGAATCCCGGAGGAGCTCGTGTCAGACAATGGTCCACAGTTTGCGTCTCATGAATTTCTTCAGTTTGCCCAAGACTACGGGTTTCAGACATCACACTAGCAGTCCGTACTTCCTCAAGCAAATGGAGAAGCTGAGCGAGCCGTGCAGACAGTGAAGAAGATGATGCAGCAAACTGACCCTGACATTGCCATGCTGAACTACCGAGTGACACCCCACTCCGCCACTGGAATCAGTCCATCTGTCGCTTTGATGGGACGACAGCTACGTACCAAGGTTCCAGTGATGCCACACAACTTGAAGCCGTTGGGGTGAACGACAGAGAAGTCCGTGACCGTGACACCACCGCAAAACAGCAACACAAGGAACACTTTGACCGACGTCATGGTGCACAACCGCTGCCAAAGCTACACCCAGGCACTTCTGTCGCAATCAAGACCGACGGTGAGAAGAAATGGACCACCAGGGGCAAAGTCATTGGTCCAGCCGACAACAGCGGACGTTCATACAGGATCAACACTCCGCAGGGTGAAGTGCGACGCAACAGAAAGCACATTCACAAAGTTGTACAGTCTCAATCCGAGTCTGATCATGAAGACGTCTTTATACCTGATGAGCTGGAGCCGAGACCTGGAACATCAAGGCAAGGTGATCCATGCCTGCAGCTCTACCCCTCACTCCATCTGCGACTGCGAGTCCAGCCTCAAGTCCACCTTCAACACCAGTCCTGAGACGAAGTGGAAGAAACAAGAAGAAACCGGTCCGCTTCGATGATGAAGAATTTTAATGATGGAAAGAATGGAAAAGCATGAGTAAATGCATAAAAAAAAAAGTAACTGAATTTGAAAGGGTATGAATGTGCAAATCTGAAGACATTGCAGTAAAATGGAGACGTTCTGTTTTTTAAAGTTGAATCTGAATTTTCAGTTATGAAGAAAAACACTGAACTTTAAATTTCAGAGTGATGTGCTAGAGACATACGTTTTTCACAAACAGTTGTTTTTGAAAGTCGCTTGGGGAAAGAAATCAAAGTGAACACAAAAGAAATTAAAAGTAACAGTGGTTGACCTTTTGGACAATGAACACTTTAAAGTATTCAGAAGATGCCACTGTAAAAAATTTAATGCATGTTAAAAGATTTATCCTTTTAAAGAAAGGGGGGAAGATGTCAAGGGAAGTCACCCATGTAACTATGTAACGCTTGGGGAAAGAAATCAAGTGAACACAAAAGAAATTAAAAGTAACAGTGGTTGACCTTTTGGACAATGAACACTTTAAAGTATTCAGAAGATGCCACTGTAAAAAATTTAATGCATGTTAAAAGATTTATCCTTTTAAAGAAAGGGGGGAAGATGTCAAGGGAAGTCACCCATGTAACTATGTAAATGTAACTAGGCGAAGAGTAGCTTCCCTTGCTTAGAAACGTAACGAGCGAAAAGAGTAAACAGTCCGAACGATCTTTGCTGTGCTCTGAATTCATTGTGGATGAATGCATAGATCTGCCTTGCCTATCGCCCACAGGCTTAACTTGAGTGAAGTGTTATTGGAAATATGTAAACACATACATAATTATAATATGTCAGTATTGGAAATATGTAAACATGTATGTAATAATTATAATGTGTGCACTGAAAATATGTAAACATAAATGTAATAATAACCAAAATAAAAATGAAGCATCCATTCATTCATTTTGGAGAAAAAAAAGTTGAAAATATGGTTATTCATTTGTTGTTAAAATTACAAGAAGATGAAATCTTAAAGCGAGGCACCAGTATCTTGACTGATCACAACAGCATGATTTCCATTCATTTAAAAGTTTGCCATCAGACCCACCAAATCAACCCCCTCCAGTCAATGAAACCAGCCCTTCAAACTCACATAAATGAGGTTGACAAGAACCAGTATGGGCACCTGCACCAGACACACCTGTATCGCTGTGGAGCTGCCAATCTCTATGCTGAAACAATCACAAATATCCCAGTTACTGTCACATTATGATAAATCGCAAAGTCAAAATGTAGTTTAAAACAATGGCTATTAAACAGCAACAAAGCTTCATAAAGTAATGGGAAAACAGTACAGTAATAATGAAAAATAATAAAGTTTATTTTCATAATAAAGTTTATAAAAAACCTTCTGGTGGTAGTTGAATCCTTTGGAGAGTGGAGACTAACGTTTCAAGCCATAGGGCCGTTGTCAAAGTGAAGAGATGAGGACAGTGTAGACTGGAAAGCCATGTGAGAACTGGGTGAGAACATCTCATTTAATTATTAAGTTGGACCAGAATACACTCACTGATCACTGTTCAGGTGTATTGAGCACACACAGACACACACCACAGTTCACACAAAGACATCAACACACACACGCCCACGCACACACACACCCCCCCCCACCACACACACACCACACACAAATTTTGTGTATGTGTGTGTGGGGGTGGGTGGGGGTGGGGGGTGTTGTGTTGTGTGTGTGTGTGTATGTGTGTGTGTGTGTGGTGTTGTGTGTGGGAGGGGTGTGGGGGGGGGGAGATAAGATAATGTTGCTTATAGCCCAGCCGACCGCAAAGGGCCACATCAGGGCTGGGGGGGGGGGGGGGGGGGGGGGGGGGGGGTGCACATGTGTGTGTTGATGTCTTTGTGTGAACTGTGGTGTGTGTCTGTGTGTGCTCAATACACCTGAACAGTGATCAGTGAGTGTATTTTGGTTCAACTTAATAACTGAATGAGATGTTCTCACCCAATTCTCACATGGGCTTTCCTGTCTACGCTATCCTCTTCTCTTCACTTTGACAACGGGCCTATGGCTTGAAACATCAGTCTCCACTCTCCCAAGGATTCAACTACCACCAAAAGGTTTTTATAAACTTTATTATTTTTCATCTTCACCACGAATCCTGCAGTCAACTTTTGTCTCTTTTTTTTTTTTTGCTGTCCCAATCTCTGCGCTACCTCAGAGGCAGTGCACCCACGCCGCTCATTCCGACACCCCGTCCACAACCACAGCCCGGTCGGCCCCACCGCAGCCCCGGCACCGGCAATCCACAGGGAGCAGTCAATGTCAAGTCGTCAAGAGGCAACCCACCGGAGGAGACACTGCACTGCTGCCAAGTCACTTCGGTGGTGTTCAGTGGCGCCTGTTCTGATCTAACATACGCAGGAACACCACCTACTAAGCCCCCTACTGACGACAATAATTGCTTAGTTGCAAAGCGAGACGACTGCAGGCGGAAATCTAAATAAATCTTAAATAAATGTTAGCGAACCGCCCAGAAAACGTGGACAAATGAGTCACAAGACAAAACACAACGCGTTTCGACCTCTTAGGTCTTCCTCAGGTGAGACATAAACGAATAAAACAACGAAAATTCACTTAGCTTTGATCGCTTCAGATCGCTTAGGGTTCAGCGCAAGGAACCCTAAGTGATCTGAAGCGATCAAAGCTAAGTGAATTTTCGTTGTTTTATTCGTTTATGTCTCACCTGAGGAAGACCTAAGAGGTCGAAACGCGTTGTGTTTTGTCTTGTGACTCGTTTGTCCACGTTCTCTGGGCGCTTCGCTAACATTTATTTAAGAATAATTGCTTAGTCGCGGAGCCGGCGTGAGTGAGCTCTCCCTCTGGAGGGCGCCACCACGTCTGTCCAATGACAGCCCCCATGGACCCGTCGATACTGGTGACATGGAGAGGACATCGAAATTGAGGTCACCATGAGAGCAGGGCATGAAGGGCCACAGAATTTGAGACATTTTTTTTATGCTGATCGATGAGAATGAGGATGATTAAAATGATGCCACAGATTTCCATATCGGTCTGAGACTACATGACAGGGCTGTACTCTACGCTTCCTTTCATAATATATCTCGGCGTCAACCAGGCCCGAGAGATACAGGCACCTGCAGTGTTGGTCAGAAAATTTGAGCAACACTCTCAGAAATGCATCCATTAAGTGGATTAAACTTGACTGTGTGGTCCCAGTCTTCCCAACTGAGTCCGCAGCAAACTCAACTCTGGGTAGGAGCCGGTCGGGGCAGAAAAACCCACATGACTCTGATGGGATTCGAAGCCACGACCTCCCAGCCGGGAGTCCGCGACGCTAACCACTTGGCCACGGCGGCTGGTAACTTTTGTCTCTTCCTTAGTACAGTAATAATCTTCTTCATACAGTAATAATCACAAACAACAAATTTAACTATAAAAAAAGATCTACCTGGAGAAGAATTAGTCAGACCACAGCTGCAAAGCTAAAAACAGAGAGCATAAGGCAACTTATGTCAACACAGTCAATGCATAACATCTCTCAATACTCAAATATCCTGACTGATTTGTTAGCAAACTATGGATGGCACAGCACATACAAAACAAATGAAGGCTAACCTTGCATTTGTCATCTTCCACTTACCCAAGATTCACATTGTTCTGCAGAGCAAACTGGATTCCGTTGACCACCTCAGGAAGCTCCGCAACTAATGACAGCATTGTCACCCCAATGAAATACTGAAAACAAAGAAACTAACAATGACAGAAAGTAAGGTCATGCCAGCTAAGGTAACACCAGGGAAAAGAAGAAAGAACAGTTATTCAACAAAATGAAAGACAGAAGAGGCAATTATAGCATCAGAGTTGATGGCGGACCATTCAGCAACAGTAATCTGCATATACCATGTCCCTTCCCATTACAGATGTTTACATATAGTACGATCTGACATAATATGATACTGACTGAATTGATTATATCTTCGTAAATCATTGGGTTTGATTATACTGTAGTGCACTGCACTGCATAATTCTACATCATATCACAGTGCAGAAACAAAAATTAGAATGAAGAAATAAACTGCACTGAACAACTGCTGGCACACCATTACAGGGTCAAAAACCACATACACGAATGAATGAACGACAACATTATGCAGCGACAGCTCACAAAAATATGAACATTACAATATGCAATGCACGCACAAGGACAGACAATGGCAAAACAGACCATGACCAACTTGCTGAGTTCATGCATAGATCAGGTGTGTACTTCTATCCAAGTGGCCTCTATGCCATAACCCCAGCATGTCTAGCATCCATAAACAAGTCAGTACATGTAGCACATATGAACAAGACAACATGTATAGTATGAACAAGTCAGCATGTCTAGCATCCATAAACAAGTCAGTACATGTAGCACATATGAACAAGACAACATGTATAGTATGAACAAGTCAGCATGTCTAGCATCCATAAACAAGTCAGTACATGTAGCACATATGAACAAGACAACATGTATAGTATGAACAAGTCAGCATGTTTAGCACACATGAACAAGTCAGCATGTGGGGCATAAATGAACAAGTCAGCATGTGTGGCATAAATGATTAAGTCAGCATGTGTGGCATAAATGAAGAAGTCAGCATGTGGGGCATAAATGAACAAGTCAGCATGTGTGACATAAATGAAGAAGTCAGCATGTGTGACATAAATGAAGAAGTCAGTGTGGGGCATAAATGAATAAGTCAGCATGTGTGACATAAATGAATAAGTCAGCATGTGGGGCATAAATGAATAAGTCAGCATGTGTGACATAAATGAAGAAGTCAGCATGTGGGGCATAAATGAACAAGTCAGCATGTGTGACATAAATGAAGAAGTCAGTATGTGGGGCATAAATGAATAAGTCAGCATGTGTGACATAAATGAATAAGTCAGCATGTGTGACATAAATGAATAAGTCAGCATGTGGGACATAAATGAATAAGTCAGCATGTGTGACATAAATGAAGAAGTCAGCATGTGGGGCATAAATGAAGAAGTCAGCATGTGTGACATAAATGAAGAAGTCAGCATGTGGGGCATAAATGAATAAGTCAGCATGTGTGACATAAATGAACACGTCAGCATGTGTGACATAAATGAACAAGTCAGCATGTGGGGCATAAATGAACAAGTCAGCATGTGAGACATAAATGAACAAGTCAGCATGTGGGAAATAAATGAACAAGTCAGCATGTGTGACATATATGAAGAAGTCAGCATGTGGGGCATAAATGAACAAGTCAGCATGTGTGACATAAATGAACAAGTCAGCATGTGGGAAATAAATGAACAAGTCAGCATGTGTGACATATATGAAGAAGTCAGCATGTGGGGCATAAATGAACAAGTCAGCATGTGGGAAATAAATGAACAAGTCAGCATGTGCAACATATCTGAGATGGTCAGATTATGCAGCATTTTTTAAAAAGTCAGCATGAGTAACGCCTCCTTGATGACACTGACACTGCAGTTGTGATGCTACAAAGCACAGCAATATTTTCATCACTCTATATTAGGGGGCTGGAATAGCTCAGTTGGTAGAAGCGCTGGACTCGTGATCCTGGGGTTGCGTGTTTGAATTTCGGTACAGGATGATTTTTCCCTCAAGAGTTAACATTGGTTCTGACTCCATTCCCCATACAGTCCTTCAAATGAGACTATAAACCGAGGTTCCGTGTGTGAACGCACGCACAACATCTTGCACACACGTAAAATTCCATCACCAACTTTCAGAAGAGAAGGCCAGTTTGGCTGTTGGTATGGATGACACGTTACATATAGCATGCACCTTCCCCGAAGTTGGAGTATGGCTGCCTTAATGGCAGAATGAAAAACGGTCATACACACAAAACTCCACTGCCTGTATATACAGGCAGTGTCTGCAGAAGTATCAGCCTGCGTACGCAGAAAGAAAGAAAGAAAAAATGACTCTATATTATATAAAGAGCTGTAGAGATCCTGACTGCTGAAGTCTTTCACAGCCCAGGGTTTACAAGAGAGGACAAAAAAAAAGGGGAAAAAAAACCCTTTTCTGCAATGGGCTCGGTCACCGTGTTATTACTGCACTGGATTCTATGCAGGTCAGGACAGAATCCTAACAGCAACAGGCATGCAATGGGAGGAGACACAGATCTACAATCCCTCCCCTACATCAGCATGTCTGCATAACCTGCCATAGTGCCCGAGTCTTCTAAACATCTCCACCCCCATGCACAAGGTGAAAAATGAATACACTAAAGACCGTCAGCAATGAATTGGTTACAGATACACAGGAGAAGAAAAATATACTGCCGCCTGGAAATACAACTGCCAGAACTCAAATTTTTTGCATTTTTGAGATTTAAGGTATACTATAAGAGCGGGCCAAGGGGCATAATGTAGCCTAGTCCCAATCACACTGTCCTAAAAACAAACATGCTGTAATCAAAATACTTGTACCGTAACTCAGCTCGCAGTATATCTTGTGGGGATAATAATCAGCTTTTTTCAGCTCCTGTAAAATTTTATTTTCAGACTTACGGCAGTGATATGGAGCTGTAACAAAAATATTATGAACTGGAAGAAACACCAGTACACACCACCAGAATGACTTGGCAGCAGCGCAGTGACTCCCCTCATATTAACCTGATACTGATTCTTCTGTGTGGACTTAGATGAAGAGGCTGTGATGGGATAAACCTGGGTGTGGTTGTACATGGGGGAGCTGCAATGAGGTAGGAGTGACACCGTGCATGTGCATGCATGCAAGAGAGAGAGAAAGAGAGAGAGAGAGAGGAAGAGGGAGAGAGAGAGAGAGATTTGATGCATAGTTTCTAAAAAAAATTTTAAAAAACATTTTTTTTAATTAATCTATGCTACAGCCAAGTGTTTGATATCATTATATTGCTGATCATTGTCCAGTATTTTAACCACAGTACTTGATTCCAAGTTATAATCATACGCCTGGACTAAATCTTGATGAAACATGATCATTTGGAATTTAACATTTTCAGATATCCCGGGTCCTTATGTATATTGGGGTCTGCATACTGAATGTGTGTGAGAGCAAATATGCATGAATACATGTGAAGAAAGAAAGAAAAAAAAAAAGAAAAAAAAAAGTGAGTGACGACAACAGAAGAAAAGACAGAAAAACAGACAGCACCAACGTTTGTATCATACAAACAAGGTGGAGGGTTCACCGACAGTGTGGACATGATGTTGTGCTTGTTTTGTTCCATATTATGTTAGATAGGATTTACTGTTCATTTTGTAAAATCATCGCTGCTTTGTAATCTGTTTATGTAAGATAAGATCCACTGTCAATTTTGTTGCTTTTAGTACAGTTCTTTGTTCATGTTTTCCATTTGTAAATTTCTTCACAAGCGAATAAAAGTGCACTTTAAAAAAAAAATATATAAAAATAAAAACACGGTGGAGGGTGGGGTTGAGGGGGGGAGGAGCGATGAGTTTTAATCTGATGGGGGAACTCACCAGTTTTTGCGAACCACGAATACAAAAGGACATAGAGAAATACACTGCACTGTACTTGGAAACACTCCAGAAAAAACAATGAAGAATAAAAAGGAGACAATACTCAGCACTGTACTATATGCATTACAAACCTCTGACATTCCAGACTTTTCCAGCAGGGGCTGAACATTGTTGGAGATGATGTCCCCACACAGAGCAATGGCGGTGGCACACAGCAGTAAGATGATGATGCTCTTCACCCGAGACCACTGAGCTGACCCGTGACCTGATGCCAGTGTTGACTATTCCATTAAGACAATCTTGGCTTTTAAAAAGAAAGACTTTTCTACCATTTAAAAGCGCACATAATACAAAACAATGCAAACACATGGACAGGACACTAAAGTAAAGCAGGTAAAGTGTCTCTTGGGTAAAACAATTAAAAATAAAGACATATCTTGCAACATGCTATGTTATCGTCTCTCATCAGTCATCAGATTCTTAAAGTCTTCCCAACAAGTGTTTTTTGACTTAAATATTTTTCTTCCATCTCTACAAACAGACTGCCAACTGTTAACATTTGCTTTTTCATAATTACACACCTAAAAAATCAATAACATTAACATTGTTATCTCATACGATATTCCAGATCGGAATAAAAAGTTAACTTTCTTTGTCTCATTCTGAACTGTCGCAGACATAAAATGAGCATAAACGTGACAATTTCGCTAATCTCAATTTCATCAAACACACTGAAATTTCTCAATAATGACTTTCAAAAACTCACTGAAGACTAGATAGGCATGAACTAGACACAATCTTGTTCAGCAGAAAAATCTAGACCGCCATAAATCTCCATGACTTCCAGAAATGCCTAATAAGTGAATTATTAAACAATTCTTATCTTTATTATTAGGAGATTAATTTGGTGTAGACAAAGACAAAAATGTTCTGCTAAAACAAATCTTGTACATGGGGGAAGTCTTTATAAGGAGTTTAATTTGGTGTGGATAAACAGATCTGCAAAAGGGAGGTAATCTTTACCGGGAGTTAAATCTGCTGTAGAAAAAGACAACAATGTTCCATTAAATCAAATCTTCCAGAGGCAAGGAATCTTTATTGCAGTTCAATCTACTGTAGACAAAACAAAAATGTTTCATCAAAACAAATCCTTTAAAGGGAGGAAATTTTACTGGGAGTTAAATCTGTTGTGGGCAAAGACAAAAGTGTTCCACCAAAGTAAATGTTTAAAAGGCAGGGAATTTTACTTGGGAGTTTTCATCTGAGATTTCACTGTAAGAAGAGAAAAAAAATGTTCTGCAAGAAAAAAGTATGTGTCTTTTATTCAAAAGCTTACTGCATGACTCATTTGTAGCCGCCAGCTAGGCAAAGGGAAATAATATTTCATAAATGTACACACGTTTTCTGGAAGTTTCTTGGGGCAGGCTCAGGCTGGCAGAAAGGTAAGACAAGGCAATGCCAGTCACAATAGTGTTAAAGGCAACCAGTCACACTGCGATAGATCACTACTGGCATATTTCACTGCATCGTGAAACAGGTCATGCAAACTACGCAACCCCAACTCTCACCTGAGCCCACGCCATCCTCCCTCAGCTGTGTCTCAAACTCATCGTAGACCTCGGAGGAGTGTGTCTTCATGGTGAACACCAAGCCCACCACATAGGCAATGGGCAGGATGACAGCACAGGAGTACACCAGAGGGGCCACCTTCTCATTGTACAGGTTACGTTCCCCATCAGGACCAAACTGAAGGGAGACAGAAAAACTATCGAAAGAATTGTGAAAAAAAAAAAAAAAAAGGAAATCAGTCTAAGCACAAGAGTTCACAAAGAGGCACTTTGCAGTCCTACTGGCTTCACTATCAGTTTCAGAAAACTGAAGGTAGAGAAGAATTAAAACAAAACTACATAACAACAACAACATATAAAAACATACAAAAACACTGAGGTCGGCATGATCATCTTTAGACACAGACCTGGAGTACATGGAGCGCCCAATGACATTGGAGACATCTGTTTCATCCATTGATAAGGCTCCACCAAATCTAGAGTGCATAATTTCTGCAGTTATCAAACTAAATTTTAAGCAAAGGTAATGCACACAAGTTACCGTCAGAAATCTACTGACAGAGGCAAACTAACAACTGTGACAAAAATGTCCCAAAAGACACACTGCAATTTTTTTTTTTTCAAAACACACTCTATAATCAATATCATAATGATCAGATTGTACTCAAGTAGACTGACATGAACATGTCACAAAAAAAACCCTACTTGTTTCTAGCTTGTCCAAGGTGGCCATTTCTGTTGCTTTTGAGGACAAGTCAGATCTAACCTCATAATTTTTCCATTACAGTGATCACTCGCACAGAACTTACGAGGTGAGATGCAATTTATGCTGAACAGACCCCCCAGCACCTCTGAGGGAGGAGGCAAGTCATTCAGCCTGTCAATCAGAATCACTCACACATTCACACCCTCCTAATCACACCCAGATGTGCTACACAAAGACTTCCACTGCCAAAAGAAGTTTAAATCGCTTACCACAGACTGGACACAAGTTCTGCAGGTGAAGCCAGGTTTGACAGATATGTTAGAGGACTGGCCGTTTGGCTCCAGCGGGGTCATTGGGACTTGGGGGTCACAGTCTTCACAGGTAAAGTGACCGTACAGCAAGGAGAAAATGGTTGGTGAAAACATCCCTGTCACACAGAAGGAACAAACTAACTGCCAGGTTTTCATACAACATTTTCTTCCTGTGTTTACCTGTCCAAACACAGGTCCTACTCTGTAAGAAGTTCACCCTTGACAATTAAAATGTCAAACAAAAAAAACAAAGAGAAAAGGGAGCTCAATCCTACCCTCAACATACCTCAACATTCACTCTGTCTCTTATACTGATTTCCCTTTGATTCACATATCGCTTTCTGTCAGAGAAGGAGAGGGCTCGTTGCCACAGTTCATACGACATTATAAACACAAACTTCTCTGACATTCCCTGATATTTTCCCACACCAAAATTTTATTGTCACTAAAAATGGTACATGAAACTGAAAGAACAAAATGTCTGTCTGGAGAATGAATCCCCCAAACTGTAGAGTTTCAAAAGCAGCAGGCAGCAACCCTTGATGGCACAATCAAAATAGAACTGTTTTACCTTAATATTTGAATTTTGGGGGATGGTCTTAAATTTAGAAAAAAAAAGAAGACGTTTCCATTCCTGATCATGGTCTTGTGGATGACTGCTTTTTCAGAATGTTGTTCTAATTCAGCATTTATGCCCATCCCCTGACTTCTAGCTACAGTCTTATTTTCCCCTGACTTTCAAAAGACTGGAAAAAGTTTTTGTCCCTTCCGTGACTTTACCTATTTTCCACAACCCTCCACAGCAATGGGTAACAATCTACGTTTTTTTTAAATATTATAATTCTGAGTAACTGAATCAGAAAAAGAAAATTATTAAAGTGTTATTTGTATCCTGCTATAATAAACCTCTAAATAATCTCGCTAGAAATCCACACAAACAGAGCCTAATTTTCACAAGTTCAGATATTTTTGGTAGTACATTTTGGATAGAAGTGGGGTATGACAATCTACTGATCATTAAATAAAAATTCTGCATGAAAATATGTCATATAGAATTCTGAATTTGTACAAAATACCTGCTGATTTTTTTTTCAGCAGCAAATGCTTTATTTACATATCTAAGTCCTAATCAT
The DNA here is from genome assembly GCA_018398815.1 of Conus ventricosus. Taxonomy (NCBI): domain Eukaryota; kingdom Metazoa; phylum Mollusca; class Gastropoda; order Neogastropoda; family Conidae; genus Conus; species Conus ventricosus. Next base: position 85,759,472 of record CM031601.1, on the reverse strand, counting down.
TCTACATCGTTAAATAATGACAAACAATTATACAACAATGGACATGAGGGTCATGGATTTCAACAATAGAAACACTGATGGATGAGGCCTGGACTGGGATTGTTTCAGTCTACCTGGTTAACGTAGTTATCAAAATTTTCCTACTGGGTTTGTCTCATATTTACCTCTCCAGATATGTACCTTTATCCATGGACATGACCATAACAATTTGCAACCCCCAACTCAAAAACATTTAAGAAAATGGACAACTCCAGCCTCACTATGCTACTTCAGCGCCCCTCAATCCCTGGAATGGTCTCCCTTGATTAACTGACTCCCTCCCATTAGACAACACTTTAGAATAGGTCTATTTCCTTTCCTTGAAAAGAAAAAAAAAAAAAAGAATCACACCCTTCTTTCTGCGCTCTCCAGGACTTAGACTATGAGAGCTCAGAGTTCTCCTTCTAAGACATGCAGGTGTGTAAAACATCATTTTAGTAGTACATTGCAGAAAACTGGATAAACAGTGGAACGATGCAGAAAGGATCGTGGGAAGAAATCTTGAAACTCCTATTTGTCTGCTTGAAAATACCTGGCATTCACCAGGATACTTCGCATCACTAGGCACTGATATGCTGGTACGAAAGATCAATGCTGCAGGCTCTTCTCCCCAATCACCAGGAAGTTTACAGAATTCAACAGACCACATAGCTTGACCAATATATTAGCATATTACTAAAATTATATCTCTGTATTTATCTATCTATCTATCTTTCTACATACATATATATCAACAATATTTATACATAAAAGACAGTTTCTTTCCATTTGAAATCCAATCTTCAATATGAACATGATGAACGCTGTCTTTAAGAGCCAGATGAGGGAATCTTGTCAAATTATGTTCAGCCATCATTTTTGTGCATATGTGCCAAATATAGTAACATTCTCTGATTTGCATGAAAGCCTATTTGCATTTTTAATTTGTATAATAACAATAATAATAATAATAATAATGAGGACCATTTCTATAGTGCCCATCCTAACAACGTAGGCTACAGGGCACTTTACAAGTTTTAACAATTCAACATCTACAAAAATAAGCAGCAGCACACACACACACACACACACACACACACACACTTACACACACATACATATACATTCACACACACATGCATGCACACACAAACACACACACACACCACACACACACACACACACACACACATACATATACATTCACACACACATGCATGCACACACAAACACGCACACACACAAAATTCTGCGTTCATGAGTCGTAAACACACACACACACACACACACACACACACACACATGCACGCACGCATGCATGCATGCGTGTGCACACACACACACACACACACACTGGAACATAATGTCGCATACATAAAACACACTATATAACACGGTGAACGGCTCATTTGTACACGAGCAAAGTGTGCAAGTGTATAAACTCTCAGACAGAGGGAACAACTCTTTTGTTTATATGAAAAGACAAATTAATACAAAATCCAATCAGTGACATTTTAGATTATAACACATAATAATTCTGGTCCTCATCATTCTCAATAACTCACAGAGACAACAACAACAACAAAAGAAGGCATTACAGATATCTATTCTTTGTTGTTTTCAACACTGACCTGCTATGGAGACAAACAACAGAGCAGCACTGATGTTTGCCGACTTGGGGTTAAAATTCTGAGTGCGGAACTTGATCCCACCAACCACCATCGACATACCCTGAAAATATATGCCATTTCGAACACACGCAAAAAAACAAAACAAAAAAAAAGACAGAACACTGAAAAAAAAGACAGGACTGTCTATGCTAATGACACTGATGCTGGAATATAATACCAGATTTCTTTAAATTAACGTTAATGTCATTGTATTTTTTTGCTTGTAGGCATACAATATACATATAAGAGGTATCTGTCACATAAGGAAAACACAGTGTATGTTAAAGTATCTGTAACATGTTAATCTATTTACATGCAGATATACATATAACATATGTACACATATATACATATAAGAGGTATCTGTGACAAAAGGAAAAAAAACATGTATGCCAGAGTATCTGTAACATGTTACTTTATTCACTTTACTTACAGGGATGAAGAGGATAAAAAAACATATGTTAGTGTATGTGTAACATGTTACTTTATTCACTTACTTACAGGGATGAAGAGAATGCTGACCAGGATGGCACCTGAACACAGACAACACGAACAGTTCATCACTTTCCTTTCTCTGGGTGCTACATGTAACAATGGATTATAAAATGCTGACAAACAGCCCCATCCCTCCCCCCCCCCCCCCCCCCACCCAAACTTACAAACACACATGCTCAGTCACCCAATCACATGTATAACACACACACACAAACACACCTATATACAAACACACACACACACACACACACACACACACACACACCTATATACAAACACACACACACACACACACACACACACACACACACACACACACACACACATACACACACGCACACGCTCACCATCTAATGCAGACATTTATGCAGGTACACAAATATAAACAATAGACCAAATACATTAATCTTGCAAAGCAACAACAACAAAAAATAAAATAAACAACAGAAAAATTTTGAAAAAAGGAAAAAGTAAACCTGTGAAAATGGACTGTGAGACCTAAACCACACAACACACTACTGATCTTGCAAAGCAAACAAACAGAAAAGTGGGGTGGGGGGAGGGGGGAACGTAAACCTGTGAAAATGGACTGTAAACAAATGAATGAATGCAGCCAATGAATAGATACATCCCACGTATGCATGTGCGCACACACACACACACACACACACACACGCCACACACACGCACTATCAGAAAAAAAGAAAGACAAACAGACATAAAAAAACATCTAAAATCAGACCTGTGAGAGAGGATTTGACAAGCTCCTGGTAGCACTCCAGACCGCTATCGCTGCCTTTCTTCAGCATAATGACGAACAGAATCACCTCCACCATGGAACCAAACGTGGCATTTAGTATGGCTCCCACTGCAAAGCTACTCTGAGCTGAGATACTGATAAACACACACACACACACACACACACACACACACACACACACACACACACACACACACACACACACACTAAATCAGTTTCTGAAAGATAATTCACAGTGGATGGTGGATATTTTGTCTAAGAGGTGGGTCAATTTAAGTCCTGATTACAGATATGTGAGAAGGTTCAGAGGGAGAGGGTGGGGTGAAGTGTACTATAGCTGTGGTTCAGTGGCCATGCTGGTTCATGATCTTTGTAGTAAAAAAATACAATGCAGCTGTACTGGACAAAGCTGGCAACCAAAACAAACCTTAGAAAAACTAGCTAAGGACATGCTTTGCATATGAACTGCTATCCCCTCATACTCACCCCTGAATTCTGTCAAGGAACAATAAATAATAAATGAAAATACAATGGATCAAATGAAGATTTAACGCTAGGAATCACAACATGATTTCTGCTGCATTCCTGATGCTGTGGGCCATGATTCAGAGTAACCCACATAATAGATGCACACACACACACACACACACACACACACACACACACACACACACACACACACACACACAAGCCACACACACACACACAGAGAAAAAAGTATACTCTACCACAAATTCTATCTGCCACATGAATACAAAAACTAAAAGAGTCTTATTTTAACTGGAACACGAATACAGTGTTCTTTAAAATGGTAATGTGAAAATTCAACATTCAAAATGGCTCTTGTCTAATTTTACTATGACTTGTAGATCAAAGAAAACTGAAAATGTGACTGGACTTACTATAAGTCTGCAGCATACAGCTTTGACAAATTGAGCAAATGTCTATTGCAAGCCTATATCATGCACAGAATGGCCTGCTTTTCCAAAAGATGGAATGAGATTTCTTCAAGGCTGCGTTACAGCTCAACAGTAGAAAACACCCTGCCTTCCCAATCCCTAAACCAGGACAGCAGTTTAATCAGTCTTGGCTTTTTGTTTTTGATTGTTGGGTGGATTTTTTCTTCTTTATTTTCTTTCTTTCTTTGTGTGTGGTTTTTTTTTTGTGGTTTTGTTTCCATTTTGTTTTTTATTTTCCTTTTTTTCTTTTTTGTATTTGCGAAGATGAAACTTCACTCAGACCAGTGTTTTTGATACCATTCATGGACTCTACACTGTGCATCAGAAAGCAAAGAAGGACTTGGATTCAACAGCAAAATCACCACCACAGTTGTGGAGTTATAAGCTTGCTACTTTGCTGACATTCAAGCCACAACCTTGCAAGGCACAGTTCTCTGTGTACAGCAAGTCTCTCTTGCTGCTCTCTTAGCTCACCAGACCGAGACAGAAAAGCAGATAACAATCAAGCAGGTATGATGCAGGACACTCGTAAGTGGAGATCTAGAAAGTCCATGGACCAGCTTGTTTTGAAAATGCATCCCAGAACCCCTTCTGAACAAATGTTAATGCATTTTTCCTGCTATTAATGCACAGTGACGCATTAAATAGCAAGCCCTGGTAATGTATCAGTGGCAAACCTCTAATCAAAAATCTAAAAATTGCCAAATCTTAAATAAATGTTAGCGAACCGCCCAGAGAAACGTGGACAAACGAGTCACAAGACAAAACACAACACGTTTCGACCTCTTAGGTCTTCTTCAGGTGAGAAACAAACGAATAAAATAACAAAAATTCACTTAGCTATTCGTTATTTTATTCGTTTGTTTCTCACCTGAAGAAGACCTATGAGGTCAAAACACATTGTGTTTTGTCTTGTGACTCGTTTGTCCACGTTTCTCTGGGCGGTTCGCTAACATTTATTTAAGATTTGTTTAGATTTCCGCCTGCAGTCGTCTCACTTGGCAACTAAAAATGGCCAACATTGCAACTCTCCCCAGAACTGGATGTATGCGCACACATACACAAACAGAGCAAGAAAAGTACTCCATGCAACATCTGATGCATGTACATATTCCACACAGCCTTCTGCCATGTTTATGTATATTTGTACATATTTTCCCAAATGCAAATATATATGATTACATGCATGCATAAAAATGGGTGTCCATTAAGTAACAAGACAATTTAAACAAACTTTGACCAACAGAATACAATTTGAATGTTAATGAAAACAAGAGCAAAATATTCTTTTACAGCAATCAAGGGTAACAGTTATTATGTCATATGATTTTTTTAAAGCAACAATAATAGATCAAAATAGATGGTTTTAAAAGCTAGATAATAGAGGGCGCGCTAGGAAAAGGAGGTTACGAAAGATGGAGGAATAAACAAGCAACGGCTTTAATCAGCTCGTCAAGTCTTTGCCTCCACTCTTCATGTCTGCAAGTCTCCCCCCACAAACACATTCTACATGGTGGCAGCGACCATCTGAGCCTTCGAGTCGAAGTTCGAGATGACGGAGAACGCAGACGACATGCGTGCAGCAAGTTCGATGGCATCATCACGGCCCGTCAGCTTGCCTGCACCCAAGATTTTCAACGGGTCACCGGCGGCATGGCCGGCTTGGCGACAGAGGTTTGAACGATTCCACGTGGGATCAGGCTTAAAGCACAAGACACAAAGAGAACAAGTAAGTGTCTTTCTGTACACTATGGGGGAAGTTGCTGACGACATATTAGCAACTCTAACAATCTCGGAAAATGACGACGATCTCACTTACGACGTCATGCTGAAAGCTTTCAATGACTACTTTGAAACAAGAAAAAACGTCATTGTAGAAAGAGCTAGATTCAACAGGAGAACGCAGGGGATCTCGGAAACAATTGATAGTTTTATACAGGACCTGTATAAACTGGCTGAAGAATGTTCTTTTGGGACACTGAAGGAAGAGCTAATTCGTGATAGAATAGTAGTTGGAGTTAGAGATGACCTTTATCCAACGACCTTCAGTCAAAACCCAAACTAACATTAACTGATGCCGTGCAGATTGCTAGGCAGGCAGAGGCAAGGAAAGAAAACCAACCCATTCTACGTGGTGAAACCTCAGCATCAGTAGACAGTGTCAGACATCAAAGAAAAAAGAAATTTGATTACAAAACAAAAGGCCAGAAGAGCGATAGAAGGGACACACCAAAGAAACAATGTCACTACTGTGGAAAAGAACCACATAGTAGAAACAGCTGTCCAGCTAGGCATGCTGAATGCGGCAAATGTGGGAAGAAAGGACACTACAAAGCAGTTTGCCGAAGTGGTCAGCATACTAGAGTGCAAGAAGTCTCAGCAGATTCAGACTCAGACTCTGAAGACTATTATTTAGAACACATTTTCAGTGTTGAAGATGAAGCCTGGACAGCAGACATTGCAGTAGACGGGTGTTTGCACAAATTCAAACTGGACACAGGTGCAGCAGTGTCTGTACTAGCTGAAGGACTGGCACCTCAAAAACAGCTCAAACAGACAAATAAAGTTCTTCGTGGCCCAGGGGGAAAGAAATTGACTGTTTTAGGTACCATGACATCACGTCTTCAATACAGAGACAGTCAAATTACAGAAAAGATGTACGTCATCAAAGGGCAGACTACATCACTACTAGGCAGATTAGCATGTGACAAACTGGGGTTAGTTACACGTGTATACCATGTCAGCACACCACCCCACCATTTGGATCCACAAAAGGAGTTTCCAGCACTGTTCAAGGGCCTAGGTCACTTGAAAAGTGCTCCCTACTCCATCACAGTTGATCCAGACGTTCGACCTACCTGCATCTACGCACCACGCAAGGTCCCTCATGCCCTGAAGCCAAAAGTCAAGAAAGAAATTGACCGCATGCTACAGGAAGGGGTCATTTCTCCTGTCAAGGAACCAACTAGCTGGTGCTCTGGGGTAGTTGTCGTGCCAAAGCCAAATGGCTCCGTCCGCATCTGCATCGACTACACCAACCTCAACAAAGCGGTGAAAAGAGAAATTCACCCAATGGCCTCTGTAGATGAAAACCTCGCCAAGCTTGCTGGATCAAAGGTGTTTAGTAAGCTTGATGCCCGCAGCGGGTTTTGGCAAATGGAACTTTCTGAAGAATCCAAAACACTCACTACGTTCGTCACTAATGAAGGACGCTTTGCCTTCAACAGGCTCCCCATGGGCATCAGTTCTGCCAGTGAGGTATTTCAAAGAGCAATGTCAGATATTCTCGCAGGCCTGGAAGGAGTCATCTGTCACATGGACGATGTGTTAGTTCATGCTGCTGACCAGGCAACACATGATCAGATATTGAGATCAGTGCTTCAACGACTGCAAGAAGCTGGCCTGACATTGAACGAGAAATGTGAATTCTCCAAGTCATCAGTTCGCTTCCTTGGTCACATCATCGACGGTGATGGCATTCACGCAGACCCAGAGAAAGTGAAGGCCATACACGAGTTCCCACAACCGAAGAATGTCACTGAACTTCAGAGACTGATGGGAATGCTGAATCAACTTGCCAAATTTACGCCTGAACTTGCCAGCATCACTGCTCCTCTTCGTACGCTGCTACGAAAAGATACTCAGTGGACCTGGGGCCCGACACAAGAAATGGCATTCCAAGAGATAAGAAAACTCCTTAGCTCTCCGCCAGTTCTTGCGCACTACTCAACTCAGCGCGAAACAATCACCGCAGCTGACGCATCAAACTCAGGCATTGGCGCAGTCATGTTCCAGAAGCAAGAAGACGGCACCCGCAGACCCATTTGCTACATTTCCAGATCCCTCTCAGAAACTGAGCAGAGATATGCTACCATCGAAAAGGAAGCACTGGCAGCAACATGGGCCTGTGAAAGACTACAGGACTACATCCTAGGTCTTCATGTGACACTAGAGACAGATCACAAACCTCTAGTGCCCCTCCTCAACTCCAAAGAACTTCACAAGATGCCACCTCGCATCCTACGTTTCCGCATGAGGCTTATGCGGTACGATGTGAAAGTCGTGCATGTGTCGGGAAAGCAACAAATCACAGCAGATGCACTTTCCCGTGCACCCGTATCGGAACCAAATGAAGATGACATCAGCTTCATTTCTCATGTGACAAACTTCACAGACCAGTGTACAGAATCACACCCTGTATCTAGCAAAAAACTGCAAGAAATATCAGCAGCACAGAAAGCTGATGAAGAACTGTCTCAAATTCGCAACTACTGTGAGAGTGGATGGCCAGCTTACATGCCAGAAAACCAACTACTGAAACCCTACTGGCAGAATAAGCAACACTTCACACTTGTAGATGATTTGCTTCTCTACGACTCTCGCATTGTGATGCCCAGAAATCTGAGACTAGAAACACTGGAAAAACTCCACCGCGGACACCTAGGCATCACCAAGACACGAGCACTTGCTACCTCATCAGTTTGGTGGCCTTCTCTTTCCAGTCAGATAGAAGAGATGGTGAACAAATGCAACACATGTGCCATTCACCGCCCAGAAAGAAAAGAACCTCTTCTACCATCATCTTTCCCAGTCCGTCCTTGGTCCAGACTGGGAATGGATTTGTTCGAACTGAAAGGAAAAACCTACCTGATAGTGGTGGACTATTTCTCATGTTGGGCAGAATTCCGACATCTGGAGAAGCTTACCAGCTCCTACACCATCAGAAAGCTGAAAAGCATTCTCGCCGTTCATGGGATACCTGACATCATAGTATCTGACAATGGACCTCAGTTTGCGTCGCAAGAATTCCAGCAGTTTGCAGAAGAGTATGGTTTAATTCACACAACAAGCTCTCCAAGATACAGCCAGAGCAACGGTGCAGCAGAACGAGCTGTACAGACCATCAAAACATGCTGAAGAAAACCAAAGATCCCTACCTTGCACTTCTCCAATACAGGGCATCTCCGCTCCAAAATGGGTATTCACCTGCTGAGCTCCTGATGGGAAGAAAACTGCAAACAAACCTTCCCACACTCCCTTCCTCCCTCACCCCCAAAACACCAAACATCCCAAACGTGAAAGCCCGAGAAACAATGCAAAAGGAGAAACAAAAACGGAACTACGACAAACGTCACAACACCAAACAGGCGACTCCACTAACATCTTCCCAGAAGGTGTACATTAGAGATCTGGACAGATTTGGAACTGTTTCAACCCCACACCATAACCCCAGATCATATGTGATCAACACCGCTCAAGGGAACGTACGTCGCAATCAACGTCACCTGATTCCAGTGATTTCACCTCCACCAACAGCAGAAGTGACGCGACAACCGCCACCATCACCACAACCTCGACAGATAGTGAACGGTCCAACATCATCGAAGACGGACACTCCAGCAAAGAAATCTCCTCTCAAGAGGCAGAAGCCTACACCAGTCTCATCACCTGTTGCTTTTCACACAAAAAGTGGCAGGGCTGTCAAAAGCCAGAAAAACTGAATTTGTAGAAGGATCAATCAAATCCCACCGCTGCCACCATGTAGAATGTGTTTGTGGGTGGGAGACTTGCAGACATGAAGAGTGGAGGCAAAGACTTGACGAGCTGATTAAAGCCGTTGCTTGTTTATTCCTTCACCTTCACGGTATTACCGTAGCAGACTACGTAAAGGGAGATAACTAAAGATATAGATAATAGAGGGCGCGCTAGGAAAAGGAGGTTACGAAAGATGGAGGAATAAACAAGCAACGGCTTTAATCAGCTCGTCAAATCAACATAATAAGCCCTCAGGTCTCTTATCCAACATAACAGGTCACTGACATGACAGCAAGCACTCCCAGAATGCGTTTCTGTCGACAAATTAACCCTTGCTCCTCCACTTCTCATGACTTGCTATAAGCCTCAACATGAAAGTGGCCAAGTCTGAGTAACAATAGTGTGAAAAAACAAAGCCATTCCAACTCTGCTCAAACTGACTTCCGCTGGCCTCAGTATTCTGTTCAGCGAGTCACTGAACACGCTCTGAGAGATCCACTTGCTTTATTCCAGTGCAGCTGATGAACTTGTTCAGAAAGGCAGCATCACTCAGCTTGAGAAGACTGAAACTCTTTGAATGAACATGGACGAGTAAGGTTGCTATTTCCTCTATCAATGTCATCTGTACATTTGGCTTTCAACATGCTACCGTTGTCTACTCTACATTCATGTCTGCTCCACCATTTGATACTGGCGAAGGTCTTGTATGCTCTCTCAGATGATGACGACTTGTTAACAGCAAAGGGGAACTATGAAGTTCAGGACCGCCCTTGTCACAATACCGACCATTCTGCTGGACTTGATTAGACCCCCTTGTCTTTCCCTGGGTGTGACAGGAATGAGACCTCTGATAACACATCCTTAACTTTGAGCAGATGCGCAGCACTTGTGTCCAGTGGAGTTCATTCCCGAGGATCACAGCACCGTCTCGCGGTAACAAGGTTGACCTAAGCAGAACAACTCGCTATCACAAACCCTCTAAGCCCAACACAAAAAAGAGAGCGTAATTCAGTTCTGTTTCTTACCTTGTGATTGCCATCCCAACGTAATAGGTCAACGGGATTACTGCCAGAACCCCCAGAATGCATTTCTGTCAACAGGTCAACCCTTTCACGTAACAACTAGCATCACCTAGATCATCATTCTGTGAACAGATCACTCCCTTTCCTACCAAAACCAGTACCTCCAGATCACATTTCTGTACACAAATAAATCCTTTTGATATCACAGCAATCATGCTCAGGACACATTTCAAATCAGCCCTTTTGTATCATAGCCATCATGTACAGAATGCATTCTTTTCTGTCACCAAAGTACACCTTTAACATTACAGCCATCATGCCCAGCATGCATTTCTGTCACCAAATCAAAGCTCTCTATCTGCACCATTCCCTATGATCAACAGTGATATTGTGATCCTACTCCTGTTAAGGAAAGATTTCTTCTTATACACTCTAATCATGCAGTCTTTTTTTTACATCCACCTCTACCACATTTCAAATCATTTATTTTGCTCATCACACACACACACACACACACACACACAAAATTACAGGAACGCACATAAACATACACCTGCCTGTGCATGTATGCTAGCACACACACACACCACACACACACACACACACACACACACACACACACACACACACACACTGTTTATTTAAATGAACACAAGTGTACACAACACAATATCATGCATATCCATACTTTTGCTCAAAAATACATACAAGCCTGCACATATACACATACAGACACACACACACACACGTGTGTGTGTGTGTGTGTGTGTGTGTGTGTGTGTGTGTGTGTGTGTGTGTGTGTATGTGTATGTGTGTGTGTGTGTGATGTATGGGTGAAACTCTTCCATTTTTTTTTTTTTTTTTTAAAGAAGGAAGGGGTGTGAGGGAAATTCAGGCTCTCGTTGGGTACAAGGGCAGCACACCTATTAGGGGTTGAGAGGGGGTCTAGGCCTCCATCTGTCGGAGAAAATTTGATGATTGAAAGAAAAATTAAAAGCCTTTTAAAGCAAATTAGAACACATAATATGAAAAATATTTTGGCTCTGTAAGGCTGGGTTGAACTGTGGCATTTTAATATAAGTCCATAAATTGAGGGTAAATTTTAAGGCAATTTAAACAGAAACATCACATGTATTTTAAACATGAGCAGATGGCATGCCACCAGTCAACAGAAGAAACAGACAAGAAAAAAACTTTTTTTTTAAAAAGAGAGAGAGAGACATCAGCACAACCCATGAGAGAGAGAGAGAGAGAGAGAGAGAGAGAGAAGAGAGAGAGAGAGAGAGAGAGAGAGAGAGAGAGAGAGAAAGAGAGACGTCAGTGCAACCCCTAACACATAAAAATCAGTTTTAACTTCACATTTTTCGCTTGTTCAGGATTTTGAGCATGTTCATTGAGCTGTTTCTTCTCATTTAATCCCTACTTCACTTCTGCGTTGTTTAAACCACACAAACATAAGCCATTATGATACAGCTTCTCACACCACCCTCCGTGCAGAGTATTGTCCACATCTTTTTTCTTTTGGTCATTCCAAACTCTGTTTAAAAATATTCTTTACAAATGCATCAATGTCAGACATGGAGTCATCTTCCACCATTGCATGCAAACTAGCAAGCAGATTAACGAGTGTAGGCACAACAGAGAGAAGCTGTAATTTTTAATGGTTCTCTCAATGAGGACTGGCCACAGTGTGTGCAGAGCATGTTTTAATGGTTCTCTCAATGAGGACTGGCCACAGTGTGTGCAGAGCATGTTTTAATGGTTCTCTCAATGAGGACTGGCCACAGTGTGTGCAGAGCATGGACCAATGGTTCTCTCAATGAGGACTGGCCACAGTGTGTGCAGAGCATGGACCAATGGTTCTCTCAATGAGGACTGGCCACAGTGTGTGCAGAGCATGGACCAATGGTTCTCTCAATGAGGACTGGCCACAGTGTGTGCAGAGCATGGACCAATGGTTCTCTCAATGAGGACTGGCCACAGTGTGTGCAGAGCATGGACCAATGGTTCTCTCAATGAGGACTGGCCACAGTGTGTGCAGAGCATGGACCAATGGTTCTCACAATGAGGACTGGCCACTGTGTGTGCAGAGCATGGACCAATGGTTCTCACAATGAGGACTGGCCACAGTGTGTGCAGAGCATGGACCAATGGTTCTCTCAATGAGGACTGGCCACAGTGTGTGCAGAGCATGGACCAATGGTTCTCTCAATGAGGACTGGCCACAGTGTGTGCAGAGCATGGACCAATGGTTCTCTCAATGAGGACTGGCCACAGTGTGTGCAGAGCATGGACCAATGGTTCTCTCAATGAGGACTGGCCACAGTGTGTGCAGAGCATGGACCAATGGTTCTCTCAATGAGGACTGGCCACAGTGTGTGCAGAGCATGGACCAATGGTTCTCTCAATGAGGACTGGCCACAGTGTGTGCAAAGCATGGACCAATGGTTCTCTCAATGAGGACTGGCCACAGTGTGTGCAGAGCATGGACCAATGGTTCTCTCAATGAGGACTGGCCACAGTGTGTGCAGAGCATGTTTTAATGGTTCTCTCAATGAGGACTGGCCACAGTGTGTGCAGAGCATGGACCAATGGTTCTCTCAATGAGGACTGGCCACAGTGTGTGCAGAGCATGGACCAATGGTTCTCTCAATGAGGACTGGCCACAGTGTGTGCAGAGCATGGACCAATGGTTCTCTCAATGAGGACTGGCCACAGTGTGTGCAGAGCATGGACCAATGGTTCTCTCAATGAGGACTGGCCACAGTGTGTGCAGAGCATGGACCAATGGTTCTCTCAATGAGGACTGGCCACAGTGTGTGCAGAGCATGGACCAATGGTTCTCACAACGAGGACTGGCCACAGTGTGTGCAGAGCATGGACCAATGGTCAGGGTTCATACAGATGTGACCAAACAAAATTCCATACTTTTTCCAGACTTTTTCCAGGGCTTTTCATAATTTTTCCAGATCCCAGAATGTGTGTGTGCGTGCACCTCTGTATGTGATTACCATGCTAAACACACCAGAAAAGAACTGCTTTAATGATAGCAAGGCATTCAATACTTACCAAAAAATTTATGTGTGTGTGTGTGTGTGTGCACGTGCGCGCACATGCGTGAAAAAGTCAGAGACACGGAAACAGAGACAGTGAGAGAGAGAGAGAGAGTCAGTGTATGTGTCTATGTATGTGAGAGAGAAAGAGACGGTGTGTGTGTAAGTGTGAGTGTGAGTGCACGCGCGCATGTGTGGGTGTAGGTGTGTGAGAGACAGACTGTGTGTGTGTGTTTGTGGGAGTGTGTGTGTGTGTGTGTGTGTGTGTGTGTGTGTGTGTGTGTGTGTGTGTGTGTGTGTGTGTGTGTGAGATACGGTCAGGTCAGGTCAGGTCAGGTCAGGTAATTAGGACACTAGGCCTTGCGGCCTCTCAACTGTCCTTTCATTTTAATTTGGATGTTTCAACAACATGGCTGAGTACTTACAAGCCAATGTGCTCTCTATTCAATTCCGTATTTAAATTTTGACATAATTTTTTGGATAAGAGAGAGAGCGAGCGAGTGCGTTAGAGACAGCATGTGTGTGTGTGTGGTGTATGTACAGGGTTCCTACAGACTTCCAAGAACAAAATTCAAGGAGTTTTCAAGGAATGCCTTTTCTATTTCAAGGTTACAATACTTGCGTAAACATTGAAAACAGAAACGGCAGTTTGATTTTCCTGTGTTAAGGTTGATGAAAAAAAAATTACTTACAATTTTTTTTGTATAAAGAAAATAAAAAAACTTTGTTTTAAAATAATTTTTTCATCAACCTGAACAGAGAAAAGTCAAACTGCCATTTCTTTTTTTCCAGTTTTTATCAGAGTGAGCGTGCCAGTACACCACACATTAGAACATTAACAAACTCAGACTCTTTGTATTAAATGCCAAAACACTAAAATCAGCAAAAATATATCCATTTGTAAGAGAACATACAGACTATGCATGGTGTGTAAGAGACTGGTTGGAGGAAAAAAGTTTTTAAAAAAATTAAAAAAAAACTAGTTTAAAAAAAAGTTTACAAACGTCGCGAGCGTTAATACCAAGGGAGGTAATTTGATCAAAATCGATTTGATGAAGTTACAAATTACCTCCCTTGGTAATCGTCTGCTAAACCTCCGGCCAGAGGAAATCTGAAAACCGCGATCATTGTGCGTGATTTAATTTCTGTTTTTTATTCCTATTTCAATGTTTTTGTAAAGAAACTTCAAAGCAAAATTCGACATCATGAAAAAGTTTGCACATCTTTTACAAAATTCCAGGACTTTTCCAGACCCATGGCCACAAATTAAAAAATTCCAAGACTTTTCCAGCCCTGGAAATGGTGTTTTCATTTTTCCATACTTTTTCCAGACTTCCAGGACTCTGTACGAACCCTGAATGGTTCTCTCAATGAGGACTGGCCACAGTGTGTGCAGAGCATGGACCAATGGTTCTCTCAATGAGGACTGGCCACAGTGTGTGCAGAGCATGTTTTAATGGTTCTCTCAATGAGGACTGGCCACAGTGTGTGCAGAGCATGTTTTAATGGTTCTCTCAATGAGGACTGGCCACAGTGTGTGCAGAGCATGGACCAATGGTTCTCTCAATGAGGACTGGCCACAGTGTGTGCAGAGCATGGACCAATGGTTCTCTCAATGAGGACTGGCCACAGTGTGTGCAGAGCATGGACCAATGGTTCTCTCAATGAGGACTGGCCACAGTGTGTGCAGAGCATGGACCAATGGTTCTCACAATGAGGACTGGCCACAGTGTGTGCAGAGCATGGACCAATGGTTCTCTCAATGAGGACTGGCCACAGTGTGGCAGAGCATGGACCAATGGTTCTCTCAATGAGGACTGGCCACAGTGTGTGCAGAGCATGGACCAATGGTTCTCACAATGAGGACTGGCCACAGTGTGTGCAGAGCATGGACCAATGGTTCTCTCAATGAGGACTGGCCACAGTGTGTGCAGAGCATGGACCAATGGTTCTCTCAATGAGGACTGGCCACAGTGTGTGCAGAGCATGGACCAATGGTTCTCACAATGAGGACTGGCCACAGTGTGTGCAGAGCATGGACCAATGGTTCTCTCAATGAGGACTGGCCACAGTGTGTGCAGAGCATGGACCAATGGTTCTCTCAATGAGGAGGTTCTCTCAATGAGGACTGGCCAC
The DNA here is from genome assembly GCA_018398815.1 of Conus ventricosus. Lineage (NCBI taxonomy): Eukaryota > Metazoa > Mollusca > Gastropoda > Neogastropoda > Conidae > Conus > Conus ventricosus. The sequence continues at coordinate 85,743,824 of CM031601.1, read as the reverse complement.
AGTGTGTGCAGAGCATGGACCAATGGTTCTCTCAATGAGGACTGGCCACAGTGTGCAGAGCATGGACCAAAGTTCTCGTTTCAATTTCCACTTCTTGGTGATCGTTTGAAGGGGGGCTATGACAATTTTTTTTAAAAAAAGAATAGAAAGTGGCAAAAGATAGATCTTCTGTATGAAGTCCCCAAAACTGATTCCATCACTAAACAGAGAAGGTTTCACCTATATACATGCACACATGCACATACACCACACACACACACAGATATACCCCAAATGCACAATGACAGAAATGGATGCAAACATACATACAGTAATATTAGTTACATGCATGCATACAGGGGTGCACACACACACACACACACTGCTTGTTTATATACAAAAGCATACACACACACACACACACACACACACACACACACGCACAAACAACACACAAAACACATATATTTACAAAACACATTCAATCATACATAACGTCCCTTCCCCCCACTATCATACTGACCGTAACATCATCAGTGATCACATTGTCCTCATCAGCAAAGCCTAAAACAATGGACAGCACAACAAACAGCAGCAGATCTTGCCTGTGTTAAAGAATCACTGCCCACTGTTCATGACAGACACACACAAATGTTGCAACCAACGTGGAATGAAAGACAAAAAGAGAGAGAACAAACGGATGAAATGTTACTTATTGGGGGAAAGGAATAAGAACAAACTCACTGGCTTTTTTTCATCTCAAACGAAGAAAAGATATATGCAAATAAATGAAAAGAAAACATTGCACAGAACTGCGTATCAACACATATATACGACAATAAACACACAATTCAATATGAATGATACAATATATTTTAGTACTGCATATCAACACATATACGACAATAAATACACAACAATTCACAATGAATGATACAATATATTTTAGAGGAAGAGAGTGGGATGAGAGGGAGTGAGGGATGGATGGAGAGCAACTGAGAGAGAGAGAGAGAGAGAGAGAGAGAGAGAGAGAGAGAGAGAGAGAGAGAGAGAGAGAGAGAGAAAGAGAGCAAGACAGAGAGAGAGGAGCAACAGAATGAAGAGCGAGTCTCTTATAATAAAAGATGGGTCATATCAAAAATTGAAGCATGCAATTACGAAGAGAAGTGAGAATATCAGGAACGCTTATCGTCGTCATGATAACAGTGTCATACATAGCAATCCTAGTAACACGAGTGACAACACTCGTGGAATTTTGTTTTCTAATTCAACTACCAAACATGAGTGATACTTTGCTTTGAACATGTTGTGACTGGTATCAGCATTGATTTTATACATAACAGCATTCCACAAAACGACTGCCAAGGCATGTCAGACTTGTTCTAAAATTATCAATTCTGGTACAATCCTAGATGAAGTTATTACTCTTTGTTAAAAACATATTACTTTTTTTTTTCTTTTTTTTTTTGCTGTCCCACTCTCTGCGCCACCTCAGAGGCAGTGCACCCACACCGCTCATTCCGACACCCCGTTCACAGCCACAGCCCGGTCGTCCCCGCCGCAGCCCCGGCACCGGCAGTCTACAGGAAGCAGTCAATGTCAAGTCGTCAAGAGGCAGCCCACCGGAGGAGACACTGCACTGCTGCCGAGTCACTTCGGTGGTGTTCAGTGGCGCCTGTTCTGATCTAACATACGCAGGACACCACCTACTAAGCCCCCTACTGACGACAATAATTGCTTAGTCGCGGAGCCGGCGTGAGTGAGCTCTCCCTCTGGAGGGCGCCACCACGTCCATCCAATGACAGCCCCCATGGACTCGCCGATACCGGTGACCTCGACGGAACCAAACCAAGGCCACTGACGTGGAGAGGACATCGAAATTGAGGTCACCATGAGAGCAGGGCATGAAGGGCCACAGAATTTGAGATTTTTTTTTAATGCTGATCGATGAGAATGAGGATGATTAAGATGATGCTACGGATTTCCGTTTCGGTCTGAGACTACATGACAGGGCTGTACTCTACGCTTACTTTCATAATATATCCCGGCGTCAACCAGGCCCGAGAGATACAGGCACCTGCAGTGTTGGTCAGGAAATTTGAGCAACACTCTCAGAAACGCATCCATTAAGTGGATGAAACTCGACTGTGTGGTCCCAGTCTTCCCAACTGAGTCCGCAGCAAACTCAACTCTGGGTAGGAGCCGGTCGGGCAGAAAAAACCCACATGACTTCTGATGGGATTCGAACCCACGACCTCCCAGCCGGGAGTCCGCGACGTTAACCACTTCGCCACGGTGGCTGGTTAAAAACATATTACTGAGGGAGGATAGAATTCTTCCTGATAACATTCTGAACATAAAAACAGCTTTATTATATTCTAATTTCATGTTTAATGGCAAAATATTCAATACCTTAGCGTCAGAAGCTAACTGAGTTGATGACTTAAGAAGAATTAATTTTAAGGCTTGTCCACACAGACTTTTTAAAGGTTTCATAACACTTCTGCTTGCTGAATCTCAGACAGACAGACAGAGAGAGTAAGATAGAAAGAGAGAGAGCAAGATAGAGGGAGGGGAAGGAGAGGGGGAGGGGGAGAAAGAGAGACAGCAAGAGTGAAAGAGGAATTAAACCATTCTCCCAGACGAAGTGGTCCTGGCACCTTCAGTAGAAGCATTTAAGTGTAGGCTGGATGCTTGCTGGAGGAAGAAACCAGACCAGTACAACCCGTCTTGCCAATAAGCCACGCATGCAAAGTTATTAGTATACTAGCCATATAACCCACACGGATCGATGAACAGGACTTCAATGAAGACCTCACACATCGTATAGTTCAAGTTCAAGTTTAAACAGGTAGAGACATGATAAACAAAGAGAGAGAGAGAGAGAGTTTGTGTGTATGCATGTGGTTACATATTGTCAACAAGATCTCATGGCTAAGCAGATGTGACCACCATATACTTATGCACCAACCTGCATGCAGCAACATCTCCCTGATGAAACCAAAGCTAACAAACAGACACAGACAGACATACCAAGAGAGTGAAACAGACAGAGGCAGAGAGACAGATAGAGACAGAGAGAGGCATGACAGCACTTCCTCTCAGTGTCACAGTTCTCACTTATTTACGCACGCAAAGGGACAAAGGATACTGACAAGAATGACGTTCACTCCATCCACCGTCAGTTTATAGTAGTAGAAGTTCACAGCTTGGTGAGTGTACATGATGATTTCACTGTAGCGCTTCTCAGGATTCTGAAACAACACAGCATCCATCATCAGCCCAACCCTGTTCTTTCACCCACATATGTTGGATAATGTGTACACTGTTTACAGATGAGATATCTGGTTGTTTTGTTGTTGTTGTTTTATTTACGGTCTCAACTTTCCTTTCATACAGCTCTTTTCTTGCTTCCCCATATACAGCAATACCCAGGACAATTCTACTGCAGTCACAGCACTAGCAGGAAGCTATCAATATTAGGTTCTCTAGGGGGAGCCCACCAGAGGAGGCACTGCCCTTTGGCAGAGTCACTTCAGTGGTATTCAGTGATGCCTGCCTCATCCAAAACAGGACACCATCTGCTCAGTCACATACTGATGACAGCTATTACTTATTCATGAAGTCAGTGTCAGACAGCATCCCCCAGCATATGGAGACTGCACATGTCCCATCCAACAAGAGTGCCCATGAACCTGCCCATACTGACAGCAATGACACCATCGTAAGACAGGTGTGGAGACTGAGAGGAAAGCAAAGCCTTACTGAGACCACACGAGAAGGGCATGAAGGGCCACGGAATTTGATACTTTCATGCAGTTAATGAAAATGAGGATGTCATAATGACTTGATCTAATAGTTCCCTGCGGACTTCCAGTGCAGAGGCTTGGGTGTGCATATGTATGAAAAAACCTGAATAACAGGCATGGGTGAAAAAAAAAATTCAATGGAAATGTGAAACACATAATCAGAAATCAGGCAAAAGGTGGAGAGATGTTATGCCTGTCTGTATGCTGGTTATAAATTAAAAAAAAAAAAAAAAAAAAAAAAACCCTGGAATGAGTATAGGAATTTTTGTTTTACAATAAGACTCTTAAGAGTCTGAAGAGTTTATTGCGATAGTTGGAGAGAATGTCTTTCCACAAACAAGGAAAGGATCGAAGCTATTTGTTGTTCTCTTTTATGGAACTGATGTGTCAGTCGTGGGAGTTGAGCCACTTGGCGCCTACCACGACAATGTGTTATTGCTATTAATGTTTTATAACAACCATGATTTTCAGAGCACATCCTTACATTGTGGGAACATGGCACTGCTTTGTTTAGGCAAGTATATAAAAAGAATACCGTTTACAGGTACAGGTGAACAAGAAAACATTTCTGATCCAGCCTCTTACCTTCCATTCCGTGCTTGCTTTGCTCGAAAGACCAATACTTGTGCACATATCTTTCATTCAAACAGCACTCATTTTCAGTTGTGTGCTTTGATTCAGGACTTACACAATGTGAGGAACATATGGCATCAGAAACAATATCTAACAAGCGACTTCAAACAAAACAAAGAATTGTTCACTAACAATGACCATGATGGCAAACATGATACTGTTCGTCAAGTGAATGACCGGAACAGTGAGAATGGTATCTCTTGGAACAAGGGAGGTGGAAGGGGTGGGGGTGGGGGTTAGGGAGAGGTGAGAGGGGTGGGGGGAAGACGTGAAGTGGAAAAGAATAACGAAGTTCATTTTGACAGTAAAACCCATCAACTTTTTCTTAATCATTTGTCTTCATACACACACACACACACACACACACACACACACACACACACAGAGTTCTTCCATGACTACTCCCTTAGAGCCCCTGTACAATCAGTAACACACAGCGTGACCTGCAGAGAGCGCTCATGCAAAGACTCACCAGAACCAGCTCGCTCTGGTGCTCCACCTGAACCTCTTTGGGAGACAGAAAGAGGATCCTCGTCATCATCTTGGAGTTCACCTGCGCCACAACCTCCAGAATTTCTTCAAACTGACTCTACAACTGGATAGACATTTAACTAGGAAATAGATCAATACAAGGAAAAAATATTTTAAAAAAACAAACAAACTGTTAGTTTTAAAACAGGGTGACTGAAGGTGGAAACTGAAGCAATTTTTTTTAAAAAAGAAACAAAATTATTTCCACAGACAAAATAAACTATTGATTTCTAATCCTTTCAGTGGCGCCAGTATACAAAAATGACACAACAATGCTTAGCACCACAATCAATGTTCAATCTCTTTTAATCATGCAGCTTGGCATCACTGCTAGCTCTCTGCAAGCAGTCCTGCTTAGCATCAGCGTTTAATCCATGCCACAATATGGCTGAAAGACTGATAAACCTTGTAAGATGTGAAAAACAGAAAACTTATGATACCTTGACCATACAACTGTTTTCCTTTCTCTTACTCCAAGCAGCATGAGATCAGCTTTTACTGCATTCTTTTCTCTTACTAAAAATAGTAAAGATAGGCTTCAACTGTTTTCCTTTCTCTTATTTAATGTAGCAGGAGATCAGCTCCTACTGATTTCCTTTTTCTTACACAAAGCAGCTAGGGGTCTGCTTCCATTGTTCTGTTTTCCTGTATTCGAGGAAACAACAGATCACCTTAAACATTTTTTTTCTCTTACTCCCAAGATATCAGCTTCAATCTCCTTTCTCTCATTCAAACTAGTAAGATTTTGGCTTCAACATTTTTCTTTCTTCTATTCCAAATATCAAGAAATCTGCTCCCACAGTTTTTGTTTCTCTTATTCAAAGAAGCCAGAGGTTGTTGTTAACCATTTTTTTTTCTTTTATTTGAAATAACAAGAGATGAGCCTAAACTTTTTTTTTTATAACTTTCTCACGCTCAGAATTCCATGAGACTGTCTTCAACTATTTTCCTTTCTCTTATTCAACCCTTTCCTTTCTATCCATCAAAGTAGCAAATACTGGCTTCAACTCTTTTCCTTTCGGTCACTCAAAGTACCAAGAGATTGGCTTCAACCCTTTTCCTTTCTATCACTCAAAGTACCAAGAGACTGGCTTCAACCCTTTTCCTTTCTATCACTCAAAGTACCAAGAGACTGGCTTCAACCCTTTTCCTTTCTATCACTCAAGAGACTGGCTTCAATCCTTTTCCTTTCTTTCACACAAGAGACTGGCTTCAACCCTTTTTCCTTCCTTCACTAAAAGTAGCAAATGACTGGCTTCAATCGTTTTCCTTTCAATCACACAAAGTAGCAAATGATTAGCTTCAACCCTTTTCCTTCCATTGCTCAAAGTAGCAAATGACTGGCTTCAACCCATTTCCTTTCTATCACTCAAGACACTGGCTTCAACCCTTTTTCCTTCCATCACCCAAAGTAGCAAGACACTGGCTTCAACCGTTTTCCTTCCATCTCTCAAAGTAGCAAATGACTGGCTTCAATCGTTTTCTCTTTCTATCACTCAAAATACTGAGAGACTGGCTTCAAGCCTTTTTCTTTCTATCAAAGTAGCATGACACTGGCTTCAACCCTTTTTCTCTCTATCACCCAAAGTAGCAAGAGATCAGGTTTAACTACCTTTGCTTCTCTTACTCAAAGAAGCAAGATACCAAATTCAATTGTTTTTCTTTCTCTTATTCAAAGTAGGAAAAGATTGCCTTCAACAGTCTTTCTCTTACTCCAAGAAACAAAAGACTGACATAAAAAACGACAAAGTTACAAGAATTTACAGACAGTGACTGAAAACAGCTAGCACCAAGAAATATTGATTCCCTCCACATCTGGCAGTTAAAGGGTTAAAGAGATGGGAAGTCTTCTTTGGGAGGGTAGGGCCTGCTGATACTGTGGATAAAGCATTGTTCTTTTGTTCCACAGGTCTTGGGTTCAATCTCCCGTTAAAGGTCTATTCTCAAGACTGGCATTAATTTGTCAGCTTGCAGGATGTATGAGGTGTTCAACAAAAATAGTGAAAAATGAACACTTGAATCACTTCTGGTCAAGCCGTAACAATCCATCAAAGAGGGCATTTTCACCTGTAATCAAGGATTAAGGATGTGATGAGCCTAATCTTGGCACTGCTTGCTTTTCTTTAATAGACATCAGTGACATAATCAAACAAGCTGGCTGCTTGATGCAAGTCTGGTCAATCCACCTGATAACGCTCTACACTCAATCTTGCAGTGATTATCAAGTACACATATCGATACCAGGAACTTTCAGACTCGGCAGAATTTGGCAGAGTCAAAGACGTTTTCTGTTGAAATCATCTTTCCCCTACTCTAAGGATTGGGAAGGCTGCCCTACATATTGCACACATTATGTCATTGTTCGTCTCTTTTCCCTGTCTTTCAACAACATGCATTCTTGACAATCCAAGACAAAAGGCAGGATCTATAGATCTATGTTTAGTCTCCAGCATCCCTCTGTGACAGGAATACCCCAGGTGACACACTGAACAGCGATCATTTGCCTATTTTTAGTTGAAATTTCATTACTTTTGTTAACGTTAGAAAAATTCAGGCTGCCCCACAAAAGACATCACAGTTTTTTTGTCCACAGTGTTGGGCTTGAACAGGTAAGCGAAAGCAGCTGGGCTTTTTTCATTATATCTGTACGGCAAACTTTTCATTATATCTGTACGGCAAACTTTTCATTATATCTGTACGGCAAACTTTTCATTATATCTGTACACGGCAAACTTTTCAATATATCTGTACGGCAAACTTTTCATTATATCTGTACGGCAAACTTTTCATTATATCTGTACGGCAAACTTTTCATTATATCTGTACGGCAAACTTTTCATTATATCTGTACGGCAAACTTTTCATTATATCTGTACGGCAAACTTTTTTGCAGAATGAATCCCACACTGAAGTTACACAACATGCAGACCTACTTTCAACACATTATTGCCAGTCTCAAAACCCCACACTGAAGTTACACGACATGCAGATCTACTTTCAACACATTATTGCCAGTCTCAAGAGCAGACCGTTAAATGAGGTTACATGTGAAAATACATTCACTGAAAAAGAAGATTAATAAACAAATTTTTTTTTTAACCTGCACATATTAAAATCCCTGTCCACCATCTGAAAAAAATGAAGTCACAGTGGGTTATAGAGATATGGATACAAACAACCACAGAATGATCAGTACAGAGAGAGATTATGCTTTCTATATTCAAACACAGCAGAACAGCGACAGGTTACCTTGGAAACAGGAATGGTGATGACCAGGAACCAGGACACAAACCAAATGACAGCGTGGACAGGCCACAGGATAGGAATTCCTAGCACCAGCCATACATAGGTCTGAGGTCGTTTCTGCAGCACACAACATGAGACCATACGTTAAGAGACCAGTACATTGGTGAGGGCAGAACTCTGCTGAAGTTGAACAGACAGCAATATCCATATTCACCCTCAAACACTCACTGCTTGAAGTATGCAAGAGCAACGTTCTCAAGCTAGCATAACTCTGAGTGTAAACAAGTTTCAGATAGCTGCTTTTCTGTACTTCAAACAGAAGGGTATATAAGACTTACTGTGAGTATTGCTGAACAGTCTTCTTGACTTCAATCAAAGCACCACTTTGCAATGTCAGAATGATAAAAAAATTTTTGGAACTGCCCTCTGATGCAAATCCGCACCAACATTGAATAGGTTCACCTCAAGCCACATTCCAACCTGTCACAAAGTGTCATGAAAATTAGTGTTGGACAGCACAGACCTCTGCCAAGGTCAAACAGATCCTTGATCCACCCTTTGACCTGGACCCATACCTCTGCCAAGGTCAAACAGACTGGACCCATACCTCTGCCAAGGTCAAACAGATCCTTGATCCGTCCTTTGACCTGGACCCATACCTCTGCCAAGGTCAAACAGATCCTTGATCCATCCTTTGACCTGGACCCATACCTCTGCCAAGGTCAAACAGATCCTTGATCCGTCCTTTGACTTGGACCCATACCTCTGCCAAGGTCAAACAGATCTTTGATCTGTCCTTTGACCTGGACCCATACCTCTGCCAAGGTCAAACAGATCCGTGATCTATCCTTTGACCTGGATCCATACCAAGATTGGGCAAAATACCATCTTACCACCAAGTTTTCATACAATTTTTCTAGACGTTTTGACATAATTTGCTGACAGACAGACAAATGAACAGACCAATAAATGCAGGTGATAAACGTAACCTCCTTGATGTTCGTAAGGAAAATAGCAGCTATCAAATGGAAGCAATCCATGCGTGCTTCAGCCACTGCTCAAAATTGCCATCCAATTTTTTTGTTCTCTGCAAATGGCTTCCCTTTTGTTTTCTATCAGTTGTAATCTTTGCGACTTCAAAATGTCAGCACTCATAGACACTGACCCTGCAATCATCCAGGCAAAATTGATAACCCTGCCAACAAGCACACACACACACACACACACAAAAGCATGCACACGGATATACACATCATGACATGTTAGCTTATCAGCTGAAACATTCCCTTGTAGCAGCGTTAATCATGCAGGTTACCACCTGACAGCAGTATGATGTGTCAGCTTGTCAACTGAATCACCCCTGGTGGTAACGTCAGCCACACAGGTAACCTGGTCATAAAGTGATTGCCAAGATGAAGCAAATGGTAAACCCTGGCAGACAGATGGACAAAGCACTGATTACATTTATCTATCTTCAATGCACAGGCAACACTGAGACATTTCTAATCTAGTAAATAACACATACATTTGAAATTCTAGTTGTCAGGCAGTAAAAAGACTTCTCACCCAGTAAGCACAACGGTTGCAGAAGACCGAGCTGGTCTGTCATGTTCACTGTAAGACGAAGACAGCGTGCTGTTACCGTTACGTAGCAGTGACTGGTCTTCCCTGTCGATCTTTAGGTGGTCTTCCTTCAGCAGGTCTCTGTAGGTGTGAGCCACTGCATGCAGCGGAATCTGGTGCACCTGGGACATCATCAGCAAGAACTTACTGCTTTCTTGGAAAAGACAGGGCTGCAAGATTTTATTTCTGTGTTAAAAAGCCAACAAGAAAACGAAACACAGGCAAAGGGCACTTGTTTGAGATTTTATTTCAAATTATGATGATGATGATGATAATTACAATTATAATCAAATCAAATGACTGTTCAGGGGGCCGGATAGCTCAGTTGGTAGAGCGCCGGACTCGTGATCCTGGGGTTGCGGGTTCGAATTTCGGTATAGGGGGATTTTCCCCTCGGAGTTAACATTGGTTCTGACTCCATTCCCCATATAGTCCTTCGAATGAGACTATAAACCGAGGTTCCGTGTGTGAACGCACGCATAACATCTTGCACACACGTAAAATCCCATCACCAACTTTCGGAAGAGAAAGCCAGTTTGGCTGTTGTATGGATGACACGTGACACATAGCATGCACCTTCCCCGAAGATGGAGTATGGCTGCCTTAATGGCGGGATAAAAAAGGGCATACACACAAAACTCCACTGCCTGGCTATACAGGGAGTGTCCGCAGGAGTATCAGCCTGCGTACGCAGAAAGAAAAATAAAAATGACTGTTCTTGTTCTTCTTCTTTCTGGAGAGCTATCGTTATTATCTACAGAGCAAGTCTTTATATTTCTAGGTCTTTAATTTTTGCTTTATTTGCCTTGTTTGACAATTTTTTTTCTACTAATCTCTTTACCTCTGACAAAAGAGAGAAAAAGAAAAAAAAAGAAGCGGACTAGAACAAATCACATCACGGCTGGAGAATTTGCCCATCTGCTTGTCGGTTTCTCTCTCCCTCTCTCTCCTCTCTCACATACACACACTGTTTAACTTGTCATCCATCCCCTCCCTATTTTAAACCTTTCTCATGCCCCCTGACCCCCACACTTCTCCTCCCTGCTCCTCCCCCCCCCCCCCCCCCCCACCAATTTGTTCACACACGTACCTCCTCCTCCCCCAAACCACAACCATATCTGCCATACCCTCCAACCTTGACCACCATCCAGGGAACTTACTCTGTTGTCCCACTCTACCCATGTCAGTTTCCCAGACACCCTCTACCCCACTCCCTTGAATACAGACCTGACTGGGTACACATGGACTGAGTAAAAAAGCTTACAGTACATAGGGGGAAGGCGGTGTGGGCTGGGCGCTTATATGTGTGTGTGTGTGTGTGTGGTGTGTGTGTGTGTGTGTGTGTGTGTGTGTGTGTGTATGTGTGTGTGTGTGTGTGTGTGTGTGTGTGTGGTGTGTGTGTGTGTGTGTGTGTGTGTGTGTGTGTGTGTGCGTGTGTGTTTGTGTGTGTGTGTGACAATACAACAGAACTTTTACATTTTCAAGACAATTCACTGTTTGAAAATAAATATCATTGAAAACATCACATATACAATTATACACCTGAAACTTTGCATACAGTCCACACAATCAATAAGTCTAACCATCCAGGATAATGAAGACAAATTCACGTGTAAGCCTAATAAGAGTGATGCCAATATCTTCAGGAAAATAAAAACAGCCAATGAACATTCTGAAAACACACACACACACACACACACACACACACACACACCACACACACACACACGGAAAACTGATTTTCTAACAGAAGAAAAAAAGGAAAACTGATATTCTAAGCAGGGGAAAAAAATCACATATAACTGACTCTGTAAGGAGGAAAGGTAAAAACAAAACAAAAAAACCCAACGCCTCTATCACAGTCAACCTAAAATGTTCTGCGCCCATAGTTCATACCACCTCCATCACCCTCCAGCCCAGCCCCCTCTGCCTTCAACCTTGATGTTCCACTTCATTGATCTGTTTGATCAAGGTATTATCAGAAGTTCCAAAGCTATACCACTGCTGCTTTTCACTTGATCCAGTTGAACATTTATTAGTTCCTGAATAAGCACTCACAAAAGTCATTTTGTGGGGGTGACTGGACAGGGAATAAAGGGCTGGAGGCTAGGAAGCAAAAGCAGAATCCTACTGAAATGAGTAACTTGAAACCTCTGTAAATCACCTAATCACACCGAAGCTTACCTGGTGAACAAATTTTCCAAAGGGCCAGATGAAGTATTTTGCCATTCTGACACAGAAAAAGCCTGCAAACAGAAAATAAGCAGATCTAAACAGACCATAAACAAACAAAAAATCATCTAAAACAGTTGCAGAGAATGAGTAACACAGACCCTGAGTTTTGCTCCTTCAGGAAAGATCTAATGTTGCATGCTACACACACACACATACACACACACACACACATCCATAAACACACAACACCATACAAAATGAGCAGGTATTTGCAAACAAAACACAAAGGTACCCACTTTTACAAAACACACACACACACACACACTGCATGGACACATGAACAACACACACACACACACACACACACACACACCACACACACACACACACACACACACACACTGCATGGACACATGAACAACAACACACACACACACACACACTGCATGGACACATGAACAACACACACACACACACACACACACACACACACACACCACACACACACCGCATGAACACATGAACAACACACACACACACACACACACACACACACACAACCACACACACACACACACACACACACACACACACACACTGCATGGACACATGAACAACACACACAGAGACACACACAGAGACACACACAGACACACACACGCACACACACACACACACACACACACACACACACACACACACACACACACACACACACAATGTACAAGCATTCACAAACACATGTGAGGTGAGACGATCTGACAGATCCCATGTTTGACTCACCATACTCCCTGCCAACGATGGTCAGAAACATCAAGGCAGCAATCACCAGGTACACCAGGGACAACCACCATCCAAACAGCAGTGTGTATAGGATGTTGAAAGGCCGCAAGGTCGCAACTGCAGCAAAAAATGTCATAATCAAGGTTCAAAACAAATAGATCTGTACAAGTATGACAGGGTGTGTGTGTGTGTGTGTGTGTGTGTGTGTGTGTGTGTGTGTGTGTGTGTTTATGTGTGTGTGTGTGTGTGTGTGTGTGTGTGTGTGTGTGTGTGTGTGTGTGTGTGTGTGTGTGTGTGTGTAAGTGTGTGTGTGTGTGTGTGTGTGTGTAAGTGTGTGTGTGTGTGTGTGTGTGTGTGTGTGTGTGTGTGTGTGTGTGTGTGTGTGTGTGTGTGTGTGTGAGAGAGAGAGAGAGAGAGAGTACATGAAACCACAGTGTGTGTGTGCTTACACAAAGGTGTGTGTATTAAAGTGCGTGGATAATCTGCAATAAAGAGGAGAACAATGCTTGTTTGTCTGACTGTGTTTACACATTTATTTTCATATATCTATCAATCTGTCTCTACTCTTAACTGTTGTGCAGTTATCTATCTTCATACACTGTTACGTCATGTCTGCTTGTCTTCATTATCGATTGTAACATAGATGTCTATGTTCATCATATATTAGTTTTATTATCTGTCTTCACATGACAGCTATTGTGTAGCTGTCCATGTCTACAAATCAGTAATTCTGCCATCGTCTGGCTGGCTGTCTTTACACCTTAGCAGGTTCATACTTATCCACAGGTGTGTCTAACGTCATAAGCTTTTTTATGTCAACTAACATGCTCAAAAAATTTAATCTGTATTAATACATCAGTTTTCCCCGAAGATGGAGTATGGCTGCCTTAATGGCAGGATAAAAAAGGGTCATGCACACAAAACTCCACTGCCTGGCTATACAGGGAGTGTCCGCAGGAGTATCAGCCTGCGTACGCAGAAAGAAAGAAAGAAAGAAATACATCAGTTGTTGTGTGGTTGCACTCAACATGTCAGCCAGCAGAATAAAAAATGCCAGTCTAGTCCACACATACATCAAAACCAGTTATCTTTTACAGATAGTAGAGGTGAGAGCATAATGGAAATGAAAAATGCACACACACACACACACACACACACACTCACACACACAAACACATGTACACATATACATCCATCCAAAATGCCATTCATGTTTGATTGTGCAAAACTTACTATTTCACAAAAGAAGGTACATCAGCTGTTCAGAAAAATCAAACACCATCTCTCCCAATTTCTCCCACCCACAACCACCCACCATCATCTCCTTCCCCTAACAGTACAGAATGACCCCGTAAATGCAAAGTCCCCAGATCCAGAATACAGAGTGTTGTTTTGAAACAAAGCAAAAGGCCAAGCTCGTGATGACATACATTGCTTCTTATCAGATCTGTCCTGTTCCCCATGGACATGTCTGACATCAAATTTGAAGCAACTGCCACTGTAAGGTGAGTCCATAGTGTCCCCAAGCTTGTTTATTGGAGTGGGGGTTTTATTCATGAAGATTTTTATACTTTCACAGTTGGTGAATGCTGGACGTGTTTTCAATGATGTGGCATACAGCAGGGTTCATCACCAGGACAATCTGGTGCTTCCATATGACAGCTGTGCTGAACAGTTCATTCCCAGGGCATTTTAGAACTGCTGTACGACAGAAATACTGATAAGTCACACTGCCCTGGCAATCTGGCACCACCATCTGACCGCTTTACATCAGGGTTCATTGCCCGAACAATCTGGCATGACCATGTGATAACCATACTGCAGATTTCACACACACAAACACTCACACACACAAGTTATGACACATGTCCACAGAGCAATTCATTTTCCATTCTTTTTTTTTTTTTGGGGGGGCATGTAATTATGATGAA
>CM031601.1:85719114-85721614 GCA_018398815.1 Conus ventricosus | reverse complement strand
AACAAACAGAAGAAATGCACTGTATATCTGGGGAATTGAAAGACATGAGCAAAAGAAAAAAGATAAACAATAAAACCACCTCCTTTGCTTTTGGGAGTAAGAGAGGGGTCAAATAATCTGACCTAGTAGTTGACTGACTTAACGGTTGCAAACCGATTAAGTTGTTCTTTGGTTGGAAACCCATGTCCCCATTCAACCCCTTCCCCTTCAAACACACACACAAACACATCCGATTATGCGTATGTATGCAAACATGCACACTCACGCTCTCTCTCTCTCTCTCTCACACACACACACAAACACACACACCACTCAGACTAACACACATCAAACAAGTAAACAAGCATACAAACAAAACAAGTTTTTGTTTTTTTCAATCAGTTAAAAATTTACTTTTTCTTTTTTTCAAACGACTGACTCACAGACAGGCCGAGTTATCACTAGTAATTTAGTTACTGATTACCCTAGTCATGAAAGCATAATTTCTTTCAGATCAAAAGGGACATAAAAGCAAAGACCACTTACTTTGGAACTGTTGGAGCAGAGGATCAAAGACCACTTACTTTATAATTGTTGGAGATTCTGTGTGCTTCAATCTCATTCTCAGGAACCACCACAAACGTTTTTTCCAAACTGTCAAGTTCGCCCTGAAGACCGGCACCACTGCTGGCAGAGTGACGCACCCTTGCGTGCCTGCTGGAGGCGCCAAAGGCATGCTGATTACTGGTCACCAGCGGAGACTCTGTTTCATCTTCGATAATTACAGTCAAGTCCATCTCCGTTCCTGTGTTTCCGTCTGTAGGGGGAAGCTGCGCTGATCCCTCTTGCATGATGGGGTCTTTGGGGTCAGACTCTGCCCCCTTAGCTGTTTGACCCTCCACCGGCATGTTTACCACAGATCAGAATTTTCAACCAATGATACAAGAGGTTTGTTGGCACTTGTTACAATATTTTCAGACCCTGAGACAGTCGCTGATGAGCCTGTGGTCGGTGCAGTAGTCCGCATGTATTCCTACACATGATAACTGTTTCACCACTGTGCTGAAAAAATGAAGGAAAAAACAAACAAACCAAGGTCAGAAAGCACAAACATCTAACACAAATAAGTAAAAACTTGCACACACATGCAAACATAATATCAAAACATTCCACGACAAATGGGTTCTTGAAGTTCTTCTTCTTCTTCTGCGTACGCAGGCTGACACTCCTGCGGACACTCCCTGTATAGACAGGCAAGGATTAATCCCATCTACCCAACAAAGGGAGTGGAGTTTTGTGTGTATGACCGTTTTTTATCCGGCCATTAAGGCAGCCATACTCCAACTTCGAGGAAGATTCTAGAAGTGATGCCACAGACAAATGGTACAGCGATGTTGTTACCTTTTTCAGTGTTCATGATGGCATGTCCATGGGAACGGCTGCTAAGACCATCTCTCCAAGTTCACCTTGTGCATGCCAGGCTTTTGTTTGTTGTTTTGTCCCCCTGCCCCCTCCCACAAGCCATGAATATGAATTTTTGATCTTGTGCATGTATATTCATACATACAAAGATCAGCACACCTGTTAATCCAGAAACTTGTTAAAATCCTCCTCCATACTTCACTAACCAGGAGCTGCCAAGACTTGAACCTGCCAGCTTCAGATTGATTGACAGCCAAACAAATATTCTAATCCCCCAACTGTTGCACTTCATTCATACATATAACAACAAATGTGAGAACACGCAGTCAGATAAATAAAATGCCAACAACATTGGAAACTTTTGCAATAAATCATGAAAGCAAAATCTGTGCTGCAATGATTCAATTCATTGTCACAAATGATTTCTAAGTGAGATATTCAGTGTATTCTGTAAGAGCGTGTCACCAAAATAATCCAATAAATCCACTTTTTTTTTTCTCTCCTGGTTCCTTTTTCTCCCCCTTTACTCTTTTTTCAAAAATCTCTTCAACAGACGTCAGCTACAGGCAACTCATTTGCTACCAATAATCCAAGGGTTCTTATAGGAGCGTGAAAAGTGTGCTCAACATGAGGCCTAGTCTCTGCAATGGTTTCAGGTCAGGTACTCTGTGGGCCAGGGTTGAGGTTAAGATAATCAGAGACCAAGAGTCTGACAAACTTCATGATGATACTATGGGCACATTCACTTTATTTTATGGGCACATTCACTTTATTTTATGTTATTTTATTTTACTTTTTACTTTTTAACATGCGCGCTGGTGACCTATTCGTTTTTGAGTGAACCAGTATTTTAGGAAGAAGAAGAAGAAGACTTTCTACTAATGTGAAACTCTCAGCAGACTATGTCTTCTATCAGTTAAACATAAATCTCAGCCCCCAGGCCTTCATTCAATGTCCTGTAAACAGGGAAGACAAATCCTGTCCCGTATGACTTGAACCATGTTTTGCTATGCCTTCCAGGCAGTCTCTTCCTCTTGTATATTACTCAACTGAATATATGCAATATGTATATGCTGTTCAATGGAAGTAATAAAAAGGG
>CM031601.1:85711614-85714114 GCA_018398815.1 Conus ventricosus | reverse complement strand
CATCATCATCATCATCAAACGTTAAGGTGGCCACAATCATCACTCTGCCGCTTTGGGGTTGACGCAAAAAAAAAAAAAAAGCATTCACACTCTCACTACACAACAGACAGTAATTTGAATAAAGCTAAAATAGCTATGCGTGGATCTGCTGGCAGGCTACCACGGTCACCCTGTCCCCTCGGGGGTAAGCCAGCCCTGGCTACACATAAGGTGCAGCCAAGCCCACTTAAAAAAACAAAACAAAAAAAACACCTATCCCTATATCCCTACTCTGGTTCCTACTCTAATTTAATCGGACCCTTGACACGAATGTGTCGAGGGTTTGTCGCGGTCAAATTTGTTGCTCCAGTCTCAATCGGTTGCTGGTATACCAGCTTACTACTGCCTCAGTCGGGTCATTCCAGTCCCTGATGGTATTGGGATCGACTTGCCATCGGCAATGGAAGTTAAAAAACGATCGACGATGACACAGAGAACGATGTTCTCTCACTGTTCAAATCTTTCCGTCAAGCAAAGTTTATGTTTTGGTGGATGTCTGACAATTTGCTTGTTTCTTTGACGGGCAGTATGTGTTGTTTATTTGAAAACGTAATTTCAAAACGCTCGAGGACCACGAGTTTCCTCTTCTTTTGTTTTCAAAATGGATCGATTCTTCTTTGTTGTGTCTTGAGGCTGAGCTCACGAGCATGATTATGAGCAAGTCTCACACTAGGCCTAGCTGAGATTATGCGCACTAGATCGTGCTAAACTTACTGAAGTGAACTTTGAAAGTGCTTTGAAAGTAGAGATGGGTGGACGGGTGAGAGAAAGAAAATGAGAATGGAAAACCGGGAAAATATGTTACAGACATTAAACCCTTCAATAGCAGCATATGGGGAACATTGGAATCCATCTTGAAGACAAAACCATTCATTTCGCCTGCTCCAAGGCCTTTTTTCCCGCTGGATCAGACTCATCAGGGAGGCACAGCTGACTGTGTTTGTGCTTCCTTGAAATCAAATGGAGACATACCATTGTCTACAGTTGTATCAGATGAACATAAACCACTGCACTCGCAGTAAACATAAACAGTTTATACTTTATTGACTAAATGTTCGCCTCAGTGAGACTTTTCAGGGTTTGTAACAATCAGTGCATTTTCCCCCACCAGCATCATTTTGAAAATAACCAGGAGTTTTAGGTGTTCCTCACGCATACATCCAAACTGAAACATGTGTGAGTTTGAATGTGACGAAGAGTGCGGTATTTTATGATTTATTCATTTGATTAA
Organism: Conus ventricosus; assembly: GCA_018398815.1. Lineage (NCBI taxonomy): Eukaryota > Metazoa > Mollusca > Gastropoda > Neogastropoda > Conidae > Conus > Conus ventricosus. The sequence continues at coordinate 85,712,844 of CM031601.1, read as the reverse complement.
GTCTGTTTTTATCAGATAGTCGTCTTCATTACCAGCACCGACATTGTGGGGTGGTGACAGCAACTACTAGGAAGAATGAAATCAGGGGAGGGGGTGGGGAAGGGATGTTGTTCCATCGGCAGTTGCGCGAGTTCGTGTGAATAGTTTCTTGTCCTTAACGAAGTCGATCGACCCACGAACTTACGTAAATTGACCCCCACCTATCCCCTCCTCTCCCCCCTCCTCCCTCTCCCTTTCCTCCCGCCCCCTTCCTCCTCCCCCTCCCTCCTCCCCCACCATTTTGGTAACGTCAGTTTGCTCTGGTTGGCTACGGTTTTATGGATGTTTGCTCCCTGTCAAGGAGTCAATAAAAGTCGCATGTGACGGTGACTGTATTCATGAAAATTAATGTTAATCACCCGCCATCGAATTTGTGCAGGCTAATGTGAGAAATCTGCTGTCTGATCTCCGTTGTACTTGAGTCCAGTCACAAAATCGTAACATAACGCTAGAGCTGACAGAGCGATAAACTCTACTCTTTTCCATGAACCGTGCGCGCGCACGCACGCACGCACGCACGCACGCACACGCACACACACACACACACACACACACACACACACACACAAAACACAGAATGACATACGCGGCACACACACACACACACACACACACACACACACACACACACACACACACACACACACACACACACTATCGTATCACACTCTTTGCTTTGATAGAAGAGTAAAAGGATAACGCATTTCTCAATGCACGCTATTCAGCACGCAAAACGTTTGCTTTGAAGGAGAATATGAATGAATCAGAAATAGGTCTACACATACTTTTTTTCACGAACATGTTTCAGAATGTTTTCATTTCCTTTCCTATGACCGATGTGGAGATTGTGTAAAAAAAAAAATTTAAAAAAGCCCCCCACCAACTCTTCGCGACGTGTATGGCAGTAAACTTCTTCTTTTTCTACTTTTTCTTCCTCTCCTTCGTGCCTGCGCGTGAACACGCACTTACACACACACACACTCACACCACACACACACACACACACACACACACACACACACACACACACACACACACACACACACTGGCATACACTTACATGCGCACACACGCACCGCACGCACACACACACACACACACACACACACACACACACACACGCGCGCGCGCGCGCGCGCTCCTGTTGCTGTTCATTTGAAGCAAACCGAAGTTAAAGCGCCTGTTCGTCAG
>CM031601.1:85589114-85706614 GCA_018398815.1 Conus ventricosus | reverse complement strand
TGCATACGCATTCTCTCACACACGTATTTTTCAACCCTACACCATCCCTTATGCCCAGCATTGCTACCCAGCTCCACCCTTCCCCCCCTTTTTTTGACCCTTCGTCTCAAAACCCGTGTCCTATAGAGTCGGATTTTCACCCAGCCCTCTTTCTCTTGTCATCCCAAGCTTGTTCCCTCCTTCATTTGTGTTCTTTCTTTCCTTTCTAAATACAACCGTTTTTCTTTTCTTCCTCACCTTGACAATTGGTGTTGTCCTTTTCATGAATAGCTGTTTCTACCTATTACGTTTTGTTTACTTTTGAGAGAGAGAGAGAGAGAGAGAGAGAGAGAGAGAGAGAGAGAGAGGAGAGAGAGAGAGAGAGAGAGAGGGAGGGAGGGAGAGACACAGAGACAGAGACAGAGAGACACAGAGAGAGTTTTTTTAAACTGTCAATTCAGTACTTAAGCCCAATAGAAAGGGGGAAGAACAACAGTGTTCATCGACAACAAAAGCTGAAATTTCATTTGAATACACATTCACTCAAACACACCGATTCCACCGTTGCTGAAGAGAGAGGAGAGAGAGAGAGAGAGAGAGAGAGAGAGAGAGAGAGAGAGAGAGAGAGAGGAGGGTGGTGGTGGTGGGAGTGGGGTGGGGGTGGGGGGAGGCAGGGGAAATCTGATGATTACTTCATCTGAATGTGGATGTATACCGTCCCATTTTGCTCCTGTTTTTTGTTTGTTTGTTTGTTTTGTTTTGTTTTGTTTGTATGTTTTGTTTTCTCTATTCCTTAAACTAACAGGTAATTCTTACTGTTAAAAAAGAAGAAGAAATTGTTAACGAATATGTTCTGTCTTCATCTTGTTTATGAAGAGCTCTCTCTCTGTCTGTCTGTCTGCCTCTGTGTGTGTGTGTGTGTGTGTGTGTGTGTGTGTGTGTGTGTGTGTGTGTGTGTGTGTGTGTGTGTGTGTGTGTGTGTGTGAGTGAGTGTGCGCGCGTGCATGCGTGCGTGTGCGCGCGCGCGCGTGTGTGTGTCTGTGTGTATGTGTGCATGTGTGCATGCGTATACAAATCCTCTGCTTAATTCAAAGTATCTCAATATTGGGCAGGGTGACTCATTAACATAGTGGGCACACCAAGCGCGAATCAATTTAGTGCTAGAAAATCGCATTTGTCATATCTCTAGTGCGACCGTACGGCGAAGCGAATCCGGGACAACAGCATTGACATTAAAAACACTGTGTTTAGTGTGAGTGTGGAACTACTACTACTACTACTACTACTACTGGTGCTGCTACTACAGCTGCTACTATTACCACCACCACCATCACCACTACTAACACTGCAACGACGACGACGACGACGACGACGACGACGACGACGACACGACCATTTTTACTTCGACGGTGACAGCTATCAGGATGACGACTGATTACTTTTGCTGCTACTACAACTACAACTACTACTTTTTGACGACGACACGACTACAACGACGACTACGACCGTCTGCGACGAAGACTAAGCTTACTACTATTACTACTACTTCTGGTACTGCCGCTGCCTCAGCTCCTGTTGCAACTTCTGTTACTCCGAGCTACTTCTGCTCATACTGGGCGTACTGTGACCACCATTACCATCGCCGCCACCACCACAGCTACTACAACAAATACTACTACTACTATGACGACGACGACTACAACAACGACTTCGACCGTGACTTCCGTGATCTCCGTGATAGAAATTTCTATCACGGAAGCTTTCTATCACGAAGGCCACGCTTCGACCGACTACGACAACAATTGCTGCTGCTGCTGTTGCTGCTGCTGCTGCTCCTGTTGCTACTTCTGCAAGAATTGGGCTTACCGTAATCACCATTATCACCACCATCGCCACCACCACAGCTACTACTACTTCTACTACTGCTGCTGCTGCTGCTGCTTCTACTACTACCACTGTTACTACTACTGCTTCGACGACGATGACCACCACTACAACAACTGCTGCTGCTGTTGCTACTACTACTACTACTATTACTACTGCTACTACTACTACTACTTACTTAGATGCTCCTGCGTCTTGCGACGCATGAGGCAGTCAAGGCGCTCCATTGTGCACGGTCCTCAGCCAGTTTGCTAGTGTCACTCCACCCTCTGTCAACGAGTCGGAGGTCTCTCTCCGCTGTCTGTCGCAAGCTCATCCTGGGTCGTTCTCTTTTTCTCTGGCCTGCTGGGGTCCATTTAATGGCCTGGTTTGCAGGTCTTGAAGAGGGTAATCTTAAGACATGACCCAGCCAGAGGAGGCGCCGTCTGCACACGATGGTTGACACGGGGAGCTGTTTGGACCTCTCCCTGACCTCTTCATTTGGTACAAAGTCTGACCATTTGATGCCCAAGATCTTACGTAGGCACTTAGTATCAAAAGCGTCGAGTTTCCTCTCCTGTGTGGTCTTCAGTTGCCAGGTTTCACATCCATATAACAACGTTGAAATCACACTGGAGTTATAAAATTTCAGTTTGATTCCAAGGGAGAATTTCTTGCTGTTCCATATTTTGTTCATCTGATTGAATGCTGATGTTGCTTTCCCAATACGACACTTCAGTTCATGGTTGAGGTCATTGGCGTTGTTAATAGAGCTGCCTAGGTATGTAAAGTTCTCTACTAATTCCACTTATTTTTGGTCGATGAGAACGTCTGTTGGCCCTTGGTGTTTACCGGTAAGCATGTTTTTAGTCTTTTTGGCACTGATGATGAGGCCAATGTTGCTTGCAAACTTGCTGATGTTGTCTACAAGCACCTGCAAATCTTGAGTGATGCTTGCAAGAGCGGCAATGTCATCGGCAAAATCCAGATCTGAAAGGCTGTTTCCTTCTGTCCACTCGATTCCCTGTCCTTGGATTGCGTGTTTCAGAACCAGTCAATGGCAATTGCAAAGAGGAGATGGGAGAGGATACAACCTTGCCTTACTCCGGTGACAACTTCAAACCAGTCACTGTAGCCATCTTCGTCCTGACTCAGCACTTGGAGTTTATGTATATCTGTTCAATGGCCGACACAACTTTCTCTGGGACGCCGTAGGTTTTCATGATTTTCCACAGTGATGGTCTGTGGACACTGTCAAACGCTTTGGAGAAGTCAATGAAGCTGATGGCCAAGGGTATTACTACTAGTACCCCTATAATGATCACGACTACTTCTGCCTTCTGATGCTTCTTCGACGACGACGATGCAAGAGTATGCAAGAGCTAGAAACCAAGTAACATGGGGGACAAGGAAAAATGTAAAAGCAAAGGAGGCTAAACTGGCTAAAGAATCTAAGCAAAACCCAAAAGGATTTTTCCGTTATGTTACGAGTAAAACCATACCGAAAGAATCGATAGCTAATTTACTAAAGGAAGATGGTACCTTAACACAAAATGATTCTGAAAAAGCAAGTGTACTAAACAGCTTCTTTGCCAGTGTTTTTACTGAGGAAAGTAACATAAACGTTCCAGAGTTTTCATGTAAAAAAGAGGTTACAGAATTAACAAAAGTGGAGATCACAACCGACCAGATGGAAAAAACATTAAAGAATTTAAACCCATCGAAGTCCCCAGGACCTGACGAGATTCACCCAAGAGTACTGAAGGAGCTGGCTAACATCATCGCTTACCCATTGAAGACATTATTCGATAGAACACAAGAAAAGGGTGTAATACCGAAAGATTGGAAAGAAGCAGAAGTACGTCCTATTTTTAAGAAAGGAAACAAGAACTCAGCAGGAAACTACCGTCCAGTCAGCCTAACATCTGTTGTCTGTAAAGTTTTCGAGGGTTTTATTCGAGACGCTCTTTGCCAGCACTTAACCAAACATGACTGTTATCTAGAGAACAATTTGGATTTACCACGGGGCGTTCATGTGTTACACAACTACTTGTTACTGTACAAGATTGGTTAGTTACATTGGATGAGAAAATACCAGTTGACGCAGTCTACCTAGACTTGAGGAAAGCATTTGATACAGTTCCACACCAAAGACTGATAAATAAACTGGGAGGCTACGGTATAAAAGGCAAGTTACTATTGTGGATCAGAGATTTCTTAAAAGGAAGATCACAGTTTGTAAGTGTAAACAGTAGTAAATCATCGAAGGTCAACGTGACTAGTGGAGTACCACAAGGTATAGTGTTCTCGGACCGACCTTGTTCATATACTTTATAAATGATATGCCTGAGGAGGTTGATTGTAAAGTAAAAATCTTTGCAGACGACACCAAGGCTTACTCTGCCATCCGAAATTTTGAAGACAGAGATCATTTATAATTGTGTATACACAATCTAGTGAAATGGACAAATACTTGGCTATTGCAGTTTAATAGCGAGAAATGCAAAGTTCTGCACCTTGGAAAGAATAATCCACACTATCAGTACACAATACTGGAAAATGGGGTTAATAGAACACTGGAAAGTACTATTGCTGAGAAGGATTTAGGTGTCACCATGGACCCAGATTTGAACTTTGAGACTCATATAAACAACATTGTGAAAAAAGGTAATCAAATGGCTGGTCTTCTTGTGAGGACTATTACAAATAAATCTCCTGAAATTATGATTCCATTGTTCAAAGCTCTAGTTAGACCAATTATTGAATATGGAAACTCAGTATGGTGCCCCTATCTTAAAAAACATATAAATATGATTGAAGGTGTTCAACGAAGATTTAGCCTACCAAGTGTATAACTAGAACGAGTACTCATGATCTTAGTTATGAGGAGCGCCTATCTCTGTTTAGGTTGCCTAGCCTAGAATTCAGAAGACTAAGAGGTGATCTCATTGAAGTATACAAAATTATGCACAATATTTATGATCCTTGCACCACCTCTTCCTTGTTCACTATGGCTAACTATGAAAAGACTCGAGGACATAACTTCAAAATAACCAAAACTAATTTTGCAACTAACCAGTTTCGCAAATTTTTTACTAACCGTATCATAAATTTGTGGAATAACCTTTCCGATGACACTATCAACGCGCCATCAGTAAACGCATTTAAAAATCAAATTGACAAAAAGTTTAAAGACCAGGTATTTTCCACTGAGTTGGATCTTTATTAAGATGATGATAAATGTAGTATACACTATGCCTGACTTAAGCCATGGGACTTTCACGAGAAAGCGATCCAAAAGCACATAAACGGATACTGATTATGAGGGCAAAAGGCTAGGCCCTATTAGCCTATAGTCATACATTTCTGTGATTCTGTGATTCTGTGACGATGATTACGACAGGAACTACTTCTACTACTACAATCACTTCTACTTTGATAAGTGCATTCTTTTGTATGTTAGTATCTGGTCTGAGTGAGTGAGTGAGCGTATGTGTGTGTGAGCGTATTATGTGTGTGTGTGTGTGTGTGTGTGTGTGTGTGTGTGTGTGTGTGTGTGTGTGTGCGTGTGCGTGCGTGCGTGCGTGCGTGCTTGCGTGCGTGCGTGCTTGCGTGCGTGCGTGTGTGTGTGTGTGTGTGTGTGTTTGAAAGTGACAGTCGGTAGGTCGAGGGGGGAGGCGGTGGGGATGGAATGGGATGGGAGTTTGTTTGATCTGTCGTTTTCGCTGTGAGGTCTCCTTGTTCAACCGAAGGTGACAGGTGGGTGAGTTGCCTGAAGAGGATGGTGACTGGCTCAATTGCATTGAATTTATCTCCCTTAGACAATTTTCTTTTGCAGAGGAGAAAAGGAACTGATGGCTTATGTAAACAGAAACACAAGTGTGCAAAGCATGTAGTGAAAGTGCGCTTACATAGTCAAGATAATGTGTTTAATCTTCTTTTTGAGGGATAAAACCAACATCATACAAACAATACTCGATATAGTGCAGAATCGCTTGCATTTTCTGGTCATGACACATGTCTCATCAACTCGTTCTTTGTTCCCTGATTCTGGAATGACATCTGCTGCTGAAACAGGCTGAGAAACAATAGCGCCCCAGTCAACAATGCCGCTCGAGTCACCGAGTTCGACGTCGGCAGCCATGGGCACAGCTGGCGGGTAGTTTACGAGAGACGACGATTTTTGAGCCGGTGAACAATGGCAAAATAATGGAATATACGGGAGAAAATCTCCAAAGTGAAAACTTCCGTAACATACTCGAGGAGTGACAACGACAAACCAGATAGAAGTTAAATTCGTGAGATAAAAACATCAACGACAATCGTCCATTAATCATAATGGCTCATGATGCTGGTAAAACTATTGCCGATCTTATTGCAGATCAGGTGAAGAAAACACCAGATTATGTAAGTGTTGTTTATGATGGGCTGGAGGAAGAAAGTACTTCTCAGAGGATCACTTATTCAGAGATGTGGCAAAGAGCAAACCAAGTGAGTAGACCTGTTTGTTGTGGAGACTTAACCCTCACAGTGCTCTGTATATCAATTTAAACTTTAAAGAAATGTAGTTAAAATCTAGGACGGGAAACTCGTCACACACCACACTTGAGAATTTGGCTTCTGCATACATATTATTTGCACTAGATATGCAAACCTATACATTTTTAGAAACTAGAGATGTTGTAAAATCTAGTGAAATAACTGAAAATACTGTAGGTGGTACCTACTTGGAGACTGACCTCAAAATATAAGCAGAGAAAATTTCTGAAAAAGTTATTTGAAAAGTAAGTCAAATGTTAGGAGAGACACAGTTTTTCTTCAGTACTACCTAAACACATCAGACTGGAGATAAAATGAAGACAAATATGTGCTGGAAACATGGGAAAGATGATAATTCTCTTGACTTGAGCTATGTATAATGAATTGTGCCTCAAATGATGTACCTATAATTCAGCATCCGGACAATCAAATTTCACTATATAAGGAAATGGGGTTTGTGCAGGCTTATCTTGAAGCTAGATAGGTAAAACTATATGTTTTTGTAAAGTAGAGATAATGAGGAATCTGAAAAAATAATTACAACACAGTACCCTGATGGCAGCTGAAGATATTCTTCACAGTGTAATCCAGAACATTGGCGAAAAGGTAATCCAAAACATCAGTCACATTGTTTGAAACACCACAGTTTTTCTGCTTGAATGTCAAAACACTTGAAACTTCAGTGAAAACAAGAAGAACATGTCCTTGAAAGACACAGAACAAAGTTAGGGTCTTGGTCTTTTGTGGAAGGCTGAAAAGCACTCGGGGCAGAGTCCCATGTCGCATCCAGAACACTCCCAGCCAGAGCGCACACAAGTAGGATGGCCAGCAGCACAGTTCGTCTTTCTTGAGCTCCTCTCTCAGCATCACTCTCCTCTGCAGTAGTGCTTTCAGATTCTGGAACTCACAAGAAAACACTTATCCTGACCTAAGTCTTCTGTTCATTTCATTGTTTCATAATGGTGCAAGAGTTGTTACAGAGAGCTTGACTCAGTTTCCACTGATCAGTCTGATTTTCAGAAAGAAAAAAATATTAACAACATTACTTATTCATTCTATGAAAAATGAAGTCATGCATAAAATCATAAATAAAAATAAAATCTGAATCACTAGCATATAATACAGAAGGGGAAGGGCTATAGCTTTCATTGGAGACACGCCCACTCGTGACACGCCCACACTGTTTCCAAACTAAAAAAACAACGAACAAACAAAAGTTATGAATTGTTCTCTTCAAATTACTTTTATTCATCTCTAAAGTACTTTCAAAACACCTATAATCACCCAGAAACGATCTTCTATTTTGATCAGGCAACCCTGTAAGTAACCATGTACCCTGCCCCCTCCATCCCCCCTTCCTTCATGTGGCGGACCAACAAATGTAAATAACCAATAACCGCACGCGGCAGGTGTTCCATCACTCGACACACAAAATAATCAAAGTTTATCTACTCACCTGCTTCGCTTTCGTTACTACTGCCTCCGGCAACTGATTCTTCCCTCATGCCACTTCCACGAAACTCCTGCTCAAACTCGGGTCGCTGATTCACTCATTATTTCAGTCAAAAGGCACGAAAAACTTGGAGATAACGGACTGACACGACTTGCCACTGTGCACAATGGATACCAGCAAATCACGTGAACTGATCAATCCGGATGTTTAGCGGCGGTGGTATAATGGTTTTCATCTGAGCCACGATCATGGCCCATCGCACTCGGGCGGTAAAGCCACGATCGTGGCCCATCGCACTCAGCGGGTTAATGCATTCATTTTTTTAAATTTAAAGTTGTAAACATTTCTAGATTTACATCATTTTTATTTTCATAATTATCATCACTACTATTAAGTTATTATTGCTGAGTTATTACAAATGGTATTAGATAATGCAGTGCTGCACTACCTCACTTCATATTTTACTGGGAGGCTATGCGTATAATTTCCATAAATTTGGTCAACATATCGAACGTGATGGAAGATGTGACTTTCAAACATTCTTTTTCCATTGCCAAGTTGAATACTCCGAAGTTCTTGCATATATATGAAGTGTTGAATTAATTACAATGTCTTCTATCATTGAAGGTCTTGGGAGAACTGCAAAGATAACAATTAATTACAATGTCTTCTATCATTGAAGGTCTTGGAAGAACTGCAAAGATGTGGTGCTATGAAAACAACTGTTGGAGTTTGCATTGAACCAGACCTGAACCTTCCATCAGTACTGCTTGGGTAATTGCGTGATCAAAATATATTTGTCTGTTTCTCACTGAATTAGAAATGTTTTATAATTAGAAATGATTTTGATTTATTTCTCTTGTGTGTGAAGGTGATTGAAAATTTTCAAAAACATGCTGTGCACACACAGGATGATTGTTATCAGAGAAAAAAGGAGATAAGTATTGCTGTTCATAGCCTGTCCCACTGCAAAGGACTATGTCAGGGCTGTCACCTCATGTAAATAAAGATAAATGTAAAAAGACAGCTAATAAGTTGCAAATGAAAATATGTCTTTTTATCAGAATTCAGGACATGCTGCTCAATGATTTTTCAAACACAAGAACAAGATTCAGTTTGTTACTTTAAGTATACATGAGAAAGAAAGGCTGACTTTGTGCACATCTTATCCTTATGAAGACAGATTATGACTGCAGACAAAGTAAATCAATGTCAATTCGTAAATGAACAGATCATTATCGCTGTCTCTCTGTCTGTCTCTCTATTTCTGTTTCTATCTACATATGTGTAGGCAGATAGATAAATCAGCCCTGATGTGGCCCTTTGCGGTCGGCTGGGCTATAAGCAACATTATCTTATCTAGATAGATAAATAGGCAGACAGAACAACACACACACACACACACACACACACACACACACACACACACACACACACACACACACACAGAGAAATGTTGTAAAATTGATTGGAAGGTTCCTTAACATTTCGTTTGAGACTGCGTCTAAACCAACTGAAGTTTTCTTTGTTGGCAATGACGATATAGCATTTCTTAATTCTTCTAACTCATCTCTCTCCAACTTCCAACAAAAAGATTCCCTATGCATTTTCCAGAATCTTCACGCCTTTTTTACATTTATAAATTCGTTGATGTTAAGCCCAGTTGGCTCGTTTGTATAGATATGTCCAGGTGGTTTTTTTTTTTTTTTTTTTTGCTTTGTCATTTATCTTTTAAGTTGTTACATTTAGAACAATATTTTCTTTTCAATTGTCAAAGTCGCACACGCACACGCACGCGCTCGCGCACACACACACGCACGCATGCACACACACACACACACACACACACACACACACACGCACACATTCGTACGTAGGCCCATACTAGCATTTTGCATACACTATTTCCATTTTTCTCATCCACTCATTTCTGCATTATTTTGTCTAATATCACTTTAAGTGAACAGACGTTAAATTGAAGAACTAACTAACTAACACACACACAGAGTGACACACACACACACACATACACATGCACGCACGCACGCACGCACGCACACACACACACACACACACACACGCGCGCGCACACACATATTGAGAGAGAGTGAGAGCAAGAGCGAGCAAGAGAGAGATAAAAAAAATGTTCTCTATAGGAGCTGAAAAAGTTACAGCACTTGTGATACAGTCATTACTCTGGTTGATCATTCTTGATTTTCATCCTTGCTTTTGAATGCTGTAATATTTCATGTACTTCTTTAAACACAAAACGTGTGTATTGATCAGCTTCTGCATTACCTGATTAAGACTTGAGTTCAGATTATGCACTGAATGATTTCACTGATTTGTAAAACGATGTTGCTTTGAAATGAGTAATTTTTTAGGGGCATATTATGTGTTCAACTTACATTGCAGAATATTAAGAGCTTCATCCTCGTTCTTTCCATTTGGAGTGGATGGTTTGGGGTTTGTAAAGCAGTCTCTGGAGAAGCTTGGTGTTACTTACCTGCTACTGGATGGAGGCACTCTGGAGGTATGATTGATTAAACAGCTTGTGGTGTGGTTCAGGTAGAAGAGAATTCTGTTAAGTTTTGTATTACATGACAGATTGTTTTCCTGTTTCAGCATATTATGTATTATTATTTTGTTAAGTGTGTTTGAATATGCTTTGTAGCCATTGTGTATTGAGACGCACTTATTTGTAGCGCCACTGATTTTGATAACACATCAAAATGAAAGGATTTGCATTTGATCTTGCACTGTATATAATAACCTTTCTTTTTCTTCTTAAAAGGACATTTAAAAAGCAAAGGAGTTATTTGCGCAATCTGCTTTCACTCAAGATCTGATGGAATTGCATGAAACTTTTCCAGACTAGAAGTAACCCTTTCATTGCCAGCCATTCCTAAGCTGTGAGCAGCTGAAAACCTGCTGTGCAGCTGGGCTACTGTGGGGTATCTTATTTAAAAGTCTGTAACTTTTGAACTACCAAACCAATTGCTATCATGTATGCACTGTATTAAAGGTGGCATCACCCAAAAATATGCTATATACTAATAAGAAAATGAGAGGACAGCTAAACATACATTGACAAAGAAAAACTCAATCAAAGCATGCTTAAGGTGCCAAGCGACACCTGTGACATTCTAACAGCAAGTAAGCATGCAGCTTTTGTGGCATTAAAAGGGTTAATACAACTTGAACTCGTACATTGTTGCTTTGAGGCTGCTTGGTATAATGCAACACAACTTCACAAGCCCACAAAATCATAAGGATTTGTGCCCTTTGTCACAGAGTCTTCAGTTTTTACTGATGGACCTACAGTTGGACATTGTCCCCAGTGAAGGGTTGCAGGCCCTTGGGATTTACCTGGGGAAAGTATGTGGCAGCAGGGCAGGTGAGGGGCAGCTGAAACCAGTGCCAGGCCTGGCCTACTGCATCACCACGTCAGGCACCACCGGCACACCTAAGGTGGTCAGAGTGCCACACACCTGTATTGTGCCCAACATTCTGGACTTCAGGTGTGGAATCGTTTTGTGTGTGTTCTTCTTCTTCTTCTTCAGTTTGACGTCCTTCCACTAAAAGTGATATCACACGATGTGTTGAAGTATATGGAATGTGCGTATTAACTGTGTGGTGGTTTCTTGAAAATGTGTTGTATGAATAAACATTTCTTGTGATATGAGTTGAGATTGGAGATGGCCAGATAGAGGGACAAAGTGTGGATGTGAGTGTGTGTGTGTGCATATGTGAGTGTGTGCGTGTGCGTGTGCGTGTGTGTGTGTGTGTGTGTGTGTGTGTGCGCGTGCACTTGTATGTAAATGTGTCAATTTATCCGGAATTAGGCAAGTACGCCTCAAACTGAGTGTAGCATAGAAGCAAGAGTACTGTAAGTAATGCTAAGTAATTAACAATCTAATATTAAAGGATAGAACATCAAAGGTAAATGCCCACTGGGCTGTGTAACAAACATTTACAAACTGAGGAAAGAAAAGAGTAGTCATTTTGTGTGTGTGTGTGTGTGTGTGTGTGTGTGTGTGTGTGTGTGTGTGTGTGTGTGTGTGTGTGTGTGTTTCTCTCACTGTCTCATTTTCAGTGTAGCTTGTGTTATGAGTCATACTTGGATTATTGTATGCACACATGCACATAAACGCACACACACACACGCGCGCGTGCACACACACACACACACACACACACACACACACACACACACACACACACACACATATACATACGCATGTACACAAACACATGCACATCTACACTCACTCACAGATATGCTCACTTATGAAACATTAATTGTTTATGAATCCAGTATCAAGATTGTATGAATGGACGTTGTGAATAGAGGTGAATAGAGGAATGACTGTATCAGAGATGTTTATACATTGAATAAACTTCCATTGAATCATCATCTTTTTGTTCAGTATTTATATGAGCTGAGCTGTTAACTGCAACACAGGTATAACTTGTTTGTACAGGAGAGAGTTTCAACCCAAGGTTGGAGACGTCACCTTTCTGACTTCACCTCTCACCTTTGACCCTAGCATGATTGACATCTTTGTGACCTTGAGTTCTGGAGCTGCGTTACTTGTTGCTCCAGCAGTGGTAAAGATGTCAGGAGACTCCTTGCTCACTATGCTGACCTCCAGACATAAAGTCACCTGTCTGCAGGTAAGAGGCTGGCTTGGGATAAGAGGGGAGAGAAGGAGATAGGGGGAAATAGATGTGGGAAGGATGGAGGTCTGGAGGGGCAGTGGTGGTAGAGAGGAGGGGTCTGGGAGTAGTCTATGGAAAGAGAATGAATTATTCATGTTTCGTTTAGTGTTTGTGTCTGTATACAGCAGAAAATATGGATAGTGACTTCATCCATCTAGACTGTTGGTTTTCCTTTTTGCATATGTATGACTTGTTATTCAGGACATAGTACAAGACTATAGAAATTTTTGAAATATATAAAATAAATGTCCAGACAAATGAACAATCAAAAAGTGCGAGAAAGTACTTTGTATGCATATATTCTGTACCCAGATGTCCGTCTCACTTTCGTCTTCACCTATTATTCTGTACAGAAATGGTTCTGACTTTCAATAATGAAAGCAACAGTGCAGCCTTTCCCTTTTTCTTTCCACTGTTTATCTTTCTGAAATACCAATAACAGCATTTAATGCCAGCTTGGTGGTTATCCAACTGACAAGTCAAATAGCCAGAGAATTTGAATACATGTAGGTTTTCTGCCATCCCCCTCCCACTCCCAAACATAACAGGATACATACATTTTCCAGCTTAAAAAAAAAAGTAAAAAAATGCATCCTCTCCCTTTAACCTTTCTTTCCAACTATTTGCGTGAGGTGGCTATGTAAGAAGTTAATAGCTGGTGAGAAAACAAGTTCAACAGTTTTTCGTTTGCTTGTTTGTTTTTTGTATTTTCTGAAGACGGTGAAGATTTCATTTTCTTCACTTGGTGATTCTTTTCTGTTTCCACTCTTCATGTTAACATCATATGGTCATGCAAGCTATTTTACTTGTTTTTTTTTTTCTCCAAGATCACACCCTCCCTGTTCCGAAGGCTTGATCCAGGTAGGGTCAGGTCAACTTTGCTGGGTGCTGACAGTCCCTTGAGGTTGCTGGCATTCGGGGGAGAGGCTTTCCCCAGCCGCACTGTTCTGGATGACTGTCTGCACCCTGAGAACTGCACCAGGATCTACAATGTGTATGGGATCACTGAGGTCTCCTGCTGGGCCACACTCCACTGTGCCAGACCCCCAAAAGGGTGAGAACTGAAACCCATGTTTTCTGGTTTATAAACCGTAGTTTTTGTTGTTGTTGTTGTTCCTTCAAATTTTGACTCTTGTGGGTTAAATATGTGTTATTTTGCTGAGATTTTTGTTTTGTTTTGTTGTTGTTGTTGCTGACCGGAGTAGCGGGTCATAAACTTCGTCTCTATCCAACAGTTTGTGTGTGGTGAAGTGATGCTGTGGTATCGTTTAAAAGCTTTGTCATTGCTTTTTATAAGCTTGTCCATAGAGCCAACATGAAACTGTAGTGATGCGATGCACAGGTTCAGGTGGGGAACCAAAATGACTCAAAGAGAATCCGACATTTTCAAAATGGAAACACTAAACACAAACACAAAAAAAGCTGAAATATCACCCACACTGCTAAAACAGATGATTCCAATGCTTGCAATGCAAACAAAATTACATTATTGTTTTACAGAGTCCTCCAATATATTTGTGTGTTTCTGTGTTGGAAAGTTGTCATTTTGCTGAAGTTCATTTTCATCATGGCCATGTTTAAGGAATGATGGCATAAGACATTTCATTATTTATAACATACTGTCTGCATAATATTAGTACCTGCATCAGTGCCTTAACATATAACATTCTTCATGTAAATCCTGTACTGTGTTTTCTTCTTTCTTTCTTTTGTCTTATGGGGTCTGTGACTTAAATACTGTAGTAGCTTATTTGATAAAAAAAAAGCCAGGTATTCACATAAGTTACAGATCTTTTGGGTGATGTTTTATTGTGTTAGTTGTTTTAAGACTTGGAAAAGAATGAAAAAGACGTTAACTGAATTCAACTGGTAAAGAAAATGTAGATTTTTGTAGGTAAAATGCACACACACACACACACACACACACACACACACACACACACACACACACACACACACACACACACACACACACACAGATTGTCCTTGGTTTATCTGTGTAATGACTACACACAAAGAGAGGGGGAAAGAAAAATCAGGCCATATTCGTAATGTACCATTCAGCCCAGCTGGAGACAACATTTTAGAGCAAATCCTTCCTTTCATTTCTGTAAATGCTTTACTGTAATTATGACTTCCAAGCCTGGAACAAACAGTTACAAAAGTTTCCAAAACATCTGCTTATTTTCCTTGG
This sequence comes from Conus ventricosus, assembly GCA_018398815.1. NCBI lineage: Eukaryota > Metazoa > Mollusca > Gastropoda > Neogastropoda > Conidae > Conus > Conus ventricosus. The sequence goes on along the minus strand of CM031601.1, from coordinate 85,691,864 downwards.
TTAGTGGCGTTGCAGGATAGATGAATGGTCATCGTTACTGTTACAGGTCTGTGAAGGAACCTGTTCCTATTGGTGAAGCTTTGACAGGAACAAGAGTCAAGGTGGTAGATGAACGTGGCATGAAAGTGAAGACTGGAACAGGACAGATCATGATTGGTAGGGCTTAAGTTTAGGCACAGCTGCTGTCATTGTTATGGTTTGTTTGGTGGGTGCTACTATATCAACGCAAAGTGTTGACTGCTTAAGAGGTGGTGTGTGTGTGACTGTTTTTGTTGGTTTTTTTTTTCCGACAGAGTGCTGTGTTGTTCAGATTTGATGTTTTATAAGTGATATTGATGTCGGTTAACTGCATGTGAAGGTGGGTTCCGGGTCTACTTAGCACCGAGTTTTCAGTCAGACGTAAGCTTGAACACTGCTGGCATCCAGAATTCAACAACTTGGGTGTCGTAAATGACTACTAAGTTAAATGGACTCCATTAAATCTGTTTTGCTCTTTGATTAAAAATACCACAGTCAGAGCTGCCAACTGCTGTGCTTTTGGCGACAATGCTATGCTGTTACCATTTGTGATGAAATGCTATGCCATAAAGTGAAAAGTTGAAAAAAAAAATGCTTTACAGACTTAGCTTAAATGAATCGAAACAATGTAGATCTACAGACTTTAGACTTATTTGGTGAAAATGGCCAAGTTCAGTACGCAGAAATAGAAAAAGCAGAAGGAAGATTGATGTAGATGACCTCCGTTTTGGTATCTTAGTAACTGGTTTCATTGAAGGCCAGTTTTATTTGTTTATTCAAGTCAAAATCATGGGATTACTAGCGAGATTTCTGTCTTCTTAGCTCACCGTCATGTCATGTGCAAATCAAAGTGCGTCTGAAAGTGTGTTTGTGTCTGAGTTTTGATATTGCATGTGAGTAGAATGCTTGAATTTGGAGTGCTATCCTTAAATTGCCAGAATGCTACGCTTTGTGCTTTCAGGGCCTTGGCAGCTTTGCGCAAGGGTAAACTGAACGATTGTCTTTTTGAAAATAGATCCTTTTCATCAGAACAGCATTGATTGATGTATATTCATGAGAAGAGGTTTTTTTTCTATGTTGTTGTCTTCCTTTTGAGAGAATAGGTTGGGAAAGGAAGGATGATGAGAATGGAGGAAGGAGGTAGGGATGGGGGTGGGGTGAGGAGAAGAGAGGTTATGCACATACTTCTTTTTATCCACACATAGCTGCTTCTTGTGACAGTCTTGGAAGAGACAAATACAACTTGCTGCGTGTCGTTCCATCACAGGTGGCTCGGACAGGGTATGTCTGCTAAATGAGGAAGGTGAGCAGGTGTTAAGTGAGAAAGGTCCATGGCGGAGGACAGGTGATATTGGTTTGGTCCACAGCGATGGAAGCATATATTGCCTTGGAAGAGATGATAGGCAGATCAAACGGCATGGAAAACGTCTGGACCTGAATACCCTGGAAGAGGTGATTTACCTCTGTGTGTGTGTGTATTTGTGTGTACATGCGTGTATTCTCTGGTGTGTGTGTGTGTGTGTGTGTGTATGTGTGTGTGTGTGTGTGCGTGTGTGTGCGTGTGCATGTTGGTGCATGCGTACATGTGTGAGAGAAAGTGGGAGATAGTGTGTGTGTGTGTGTGTGTGTGTGTGTGTGTGTGTGTGTGTGTGTGTGTGCATGCATGCATGCGCGTAGTTATGCAGTTATTAATGTTTCTTAATTCCTTCATATTATCATGATTTCCTTTGAATACATATATTTATAGATGTTTTGATTGTTTACTTCATAAGTCCCATCAGAAGTATTACTTGAAACAGATAAAAAGAACATGTAAATGACAGAGGTAAGATATGGCACAGCATTTTGCAGAGTGTTCACTGTAGAAATTAAAATAAATGGAAGTGGCTTTGTGCGTTAGACTAAAACGCGGGCATCTTAGTTCTGTATTTGCCACAGACACTGACCAGAGTATACAAACTGGCAGTAGCCTGCGATACTTTACTCAGTAGGTGTATTTAGCCGAACAGGGAATATAGTAAAAACTCCTCAATTCACGCCAACTCCCGTGTTTACAGGTCTGCTGTCGAAAGACCACCATAGAAGAGTGCCGAGCTGTGCACAAGAAAGACCAGCTGCTCTTGTTCTTCAAGACTGCGGCTCACGTGGATGCAGAAGAAGACCGACTGTGTAGAGAGGTCAGGTGTCATCTGAAAGATATCTTGCCCTCCCAGTATCAGCCTGATGAAGTGGTATTGGTCTCCAGCTTCCCTGTCAACTCACACGGTATGAAATGAATAGCATTGAAAAACTGAGACATGATTCTAAGAGAACAAAGTATATAGCAGTTTATTCATTGTGACATCTTCAGGCTGTTGTTTTTGTTATTAACCTGAAATTCCCTAGGAAAGAAACATTGTTGTGTTTTCTTTCTTATTGTTAGGTTTGTGAATCAAGCTTGAGTGAAGTAGGTTAAAGTTAAATGGAATGAAATTGTCATTTTGAGTCAGCCAAATTGGAGTTATCCAAATTTTGGTTGTCCAAAACTGAGTTAACTGAGTAACGCTTCGGGAGCAGTCTGTCCATTTATGCTAACAGATTGTTCACAGGTGAATTGTACTTTACTGTATATTTTGAATCTCAGGTTCTAGAAGTCCCTATCTGATAAAACATTTTGTATGCAAAACCTCTGTCTAGACAGTGTGCCCACTATTTGTTTTCTTTAATGTGCAGTTCAGGTAAAGCGTTTGTGCAATCAACCTTTATTTATACCCATAGTAGCATCATCTGCACCTGATTTTACTTGGAAAGTTTGTAAACGGAAAGTTTGTAAACTGCAATTTGAATATATGAATATTTATATATCAAGCACTTAATTGTCCTTCTGCACAAGGTAAGGTTCAAAATGAAGGCTGGTTGCAGTAGTAGTACAGTAGCAGAAATATTATTATCATTATATGTAGGATATACCTGAACTGTTGCCTTTGTGATCAGGTCCTTTAAGGCATATCCATGTCCACATGTACTCAAACATACGTGATTTGTATAAATTAATCATCGCAACAAAATTTTGCCAATGTAATTTAGGCTGCTTTCCCATGGCAGAGTGACACAAAACGGTATGGCGTCATTTACTTTTTTTGTTTTTAATGTCTGTCTGCATGCATGAGGTTTGAAGCACAAACCAGGAACATTCTGATTACCTAGGCACATGTGTTATCCATCAGGCCATCTTTGCACTTGTGCATACTGATGAAAGCAGAGATATGTTCAGGCAGGCATACTTTTTGTTATGCACATGTGTGCAGAAATCAATATAATTATATTCATATCCATGTATTTGTATGGTGTGAACATATGCAAGAACCAGCATTCCTTCCCAGAATCACACATTTAGAAACTTGTTTATTTGTATGTGCACTGTGTGTATGTACACACACACACACACACACACACACACACACACACACACACACACACACACACACACATACACACACTCTCTCTCTCTCTCTCTCTCTCTCTCTCCACACACACACACACACACACACACACACACACACACACACACACACACACACACACACACACACACACACACACATTTTCACACTATCTCTCTTACAATAGCTATTCACAGACAAACCACTAATCAATAGAAATATATGCATACAAGTGTGTATGGTAAAGTTAACTAGTATGCATGCTTCTGTGCATTTCTGCATATGTGTGTATTGTGTTGTGTACATATACGTAAGAGTGAATTTCTTTGCAGGTTATGATGTCTGTTGCTCCTTTTCCAGGAAAGCTGGATGTTGCGTCCTTGGTGCAACTGCTGAAGTGTAGGACTGAGCGGCTCCGCTCCCTTGCTTCTGCCTGTGTGGAGCTGTGGTCTGGCGAACTGTGGCAGGTACAACTCAAACATAACATTGCATGAAGAAATCAAGCAAGTCCTTCCAGTGAACTATAAAGTAAGGTTCCAAGAGTGAATGCACACATAACATCTCACACCTGCGTACTTTTCTATCACATTTTGTTTTTAAGGGGAAGGCTAGTTGTGCCATTGGTATGGATGACACTATACACATAGCGTGCATCTTCCACGAAAAATCGTAGCTTCCATTCCTCAAAATATATTTTCTGAAAAAAGTGCAAGCTTAAAGAAACGTGTTTGATGACAGTATTGATAACTTCAAGCACTTACAGTATGTTTTGAAACATTTGGGCATAGATCCCTCCCAACATTTTTCTGATAGAATTTCTGTATGAGTTCCTGATATTCACAGCATGTGAGTGCAGAACTGCAATCGACTTGTGAAGGTGAGACATAAAACAGATAATTTTGCTGGCTGACTAACCCTCCTGTCCTCTTTCGATATTGTCAGGTCAGTTGTGGATTCATCACCTTCAGTTTTTCTCTGATTTGCTTCCATGAAATTAGCATTCTTTCCTAATTTGGGTGCAGTTAAGAATCAAGAAAATGACAAATGAAAAGAATTCACCTGCAAGTCCCATCGCACTGTTTTGGTCGCATCAGTTAACATTTTCATGGATCACTGCCTTTAGGTGACTGTGTATGACGTATTCATTAAAACTGAAACCCATTTCATTGTTCAGAATTGTGAAATAGTAAGGTGGATTTTGCTGTGCGTTTGGTTATTTCTTTCTTTGGTCATAATGAATACTGGATTGAATATTTGAAGGAAAAGCATGTACGTATCCGTGTTTGTCTTGTTCAACAGGGTATCCTTGGGGACCAGAGGGGAACTGTGTCACCAGCAGACAAGTTCCTGGCCTGTGGAGGAGACTCTCTGAAAGCTGTACATCTTGTGGAACAAGTCCAGCAACACTTAGGCCAGGATGTGCCAGACCTCTTGGACATCATACTGACCAATACTTTTGCTGATTTTGTGTACTTCATCAGACAAAAGTGGAGGTGTAACGGTTGTGCAGACGAAAGAAAGCTTGCCAAAGATCACAGAAATGGGGAGTTGTATGTTGGGAAACATGATCCGGGGAATCATGTGGATTTGTCAGAGCCGCCAGTCAAAGTGAGAAAAGAAGCTTCTCAGTCTTCATGCCTGGATCGTACTGTTCTGTCAGATCAAGAGCATTTTACCAGTGACACAATGTTGGACATTTCCACATCTTGCATTCAGGAACCAAATGGCAGAATTATTGATCTGGCTAAAAAACAAGAGCACACTGAAGGGAACAAAAGAACTTGCCATGAATTGTTTGATAGAAAATCACCAAAACATGTTAACAAGGATGCGCACATTACAGGTACAGACATGTTTATTTGCAGCATTAGCAGAGCAAGGACCTGTTGGTCGTTTAGTGATTCTGCCAGAACATGCCAAGACATCTCGGGTAAAAACAATGGAAACAAATTCTGTTCACCTCTACAGGAGGAAAGAGAAAGAAGCATGGTTGAGCTGGACCTCCAGTGGACTTGTGACACAGGAAAATGTGTTGATGCTTCACCACTGGTAGGGATAACCAGGTAAGATCCATTCCTTTGTCTGTTTCATAGTGTGATGTCTTTCATTTGGATGATTATTTTTAAAGGGGGGGTGGGGGGGGGGGGGGCTAGGAGTGAAGGTGTTTGTACTATCACATAAACCGGTACAACCATGATGTTCTCCTGATTATACCTGTTGTTTGAAACTTAGCATTCTGTAGCTTTTGTTGTAAAGTAATTTTCAGTGTGACGCTACTTTTAACTCTTTCATTCCTACTTTTACATGAACCATTACTTCCTCTTGTTCCTAGATTCTTATAATACGAGTATTCCCTTCATTCCTGGATTTAGAGAAAAGAAAAAGAAGTGTAAAGTGAGAACTGCCATGTGTGCAGTAGCAAACCGGCCAGAATAGAGCGGCAACAACTTTCCCACTCTGTAGGGGCCATCTGGCATCCATTCCATTCATAAACACTGCCGCGCGAGCGACCCGGTCATGACGTGTACCGATGACGCGACTCGCGCGAAGTTCAAAGCGCTTACCGCGAGAACCGATTTTCCGGGCTGCAGGAAGGAAAGGAGGGATTTTGTGCTACCCGGTTTTCCGGGCTGCAGGAAGGAAGGGTAGGATTTCTGCAAACCGGGTTGTAGGGATGAAAGAGTTAATATGAACAAATACAGGTTTATCTCCTACAAATGCCTTATTCCTACTTTGCGTGGAACATCACCATATTGTCAGGATCCTTAGGGGAAAATTTTTTTTTTTTTAGATCGGGATCATGTCCTCTTTAACATTACAGAGAATTTTGGATGCACTATTCAAATGGTCAGTGGTATGATTTACTTTGTTTTTAATGATTACTTTCGATAAAAAAAAAATCAGTCAAAATGGCAAACCTGCTTTATGGCTGCTCATAGTTGACTTTTCTGAGTGATACCAAGAAGAGACAATTCCGATTATAAAGTGTGCGCATCGCTTCCAATTGTTGATTCTTCTTTGTAATACTTTCCATGAGAAAGCATACAGGCATCGTTTAGTCTGCATAACACAAGTTTTAGGAGTCTGAGAAATTTATTCTCCAAATTAAGAAGTGGGTGTATAGGTTCCAGCTAGTGATTTCTGTACATAATGCTTTCCATCAACTTGCTCACAGGCACAGCTGAATCTCCCAGAATAGAATTTTAGGAAACAAAGGAATTTGTTCTTATTGGCCCGTATGCTTCTGAATCAAAGTCTCTAGAAGTGTATCAGAGATGTGAGAAAGCTGAGAAGACCAGATGATCACAGGGTACACTCACTGCTTCTTCAACAGTTATAGTTATCTTCATGACACGAAGAGTGGATAAAGAACACTTATATGAAGACCAGATCTGTCTGTTTACGTCCAGTCTGCACAGATACAAAAGTGTGATGGTGGAGTGGCTGATTTCCTGTCTGATCGATGGACAGTTCTTGCAAGCAGTGTAACTGGCTGGCCGATGCCAGGATAATTCTTTTCCTGACTTTTTTTAACGTGAAGTTGAGCACTGTGTGTTTGACAACAGCTGTTTGTTTGATGAACCGACATTTATTTGATGCCTTCCAATGGCTAAGAGCCTGGTCTGCATGTCTGCAATGTGCAAAAACAAAGACCAGTCACAGAAAGCAAAACAACAGTTGTTTTGAGGTACACCAGTGAGAGGAGATATAACAGTTGTCATCATGGTGTCTACTTGTCAGTATTTTCTGGATATTTGCTGTGTTTCTACAGGACGTTTTTGGGGTGGGGTGGGGGGAGGGCTGGAGGGGATATCAAACAGGTCCATGTTAAGACATTTTGCTTGTGTTTGTTTAGAAAAAAAGTAGTTACTGTATGTAAAAGTCTGTCTTAAAACATTCACCTAAACCAAGGAATTATAATGTGGAAAAAGGCTTTAGGTTGTTTACTCATGGATGCACCACTTCTGTCAGCTGACGAAAATTTAAGACTTACAGTTTAAGCATGATAGAATTTCCATCAATTAAGAATTTTATTGTTTACAGTTTTTAAACCTGGTCACTGCTCCTGTACCCCGCCAGGGTCCTAAGTGGCCCCTGCCTTTGAGTGATTTGAAATTATGCACTCAAGAGCGATTGCACATCTTTGCATAAAGACATTCACTATAGTTTACGTAATCATTATCCAAAGTCCTATTCACTTTCCGAGTTTGGTGTGTTCTTCGTACTAAAAATATGCTTGATAGGTGGCATTAATGAAGCTGGTATGCTTGCAGAAGTGGCAAAACACTGGTAGGTGGCATTAATGAAGCTGGTATGCTTGCAGAAGTGGCAAAACACTGGTAGGTGGCATTAATGAAGCTGGTATGCTTGCAGAAGTGGCAAAACACTGGTAGGTGGCATTAATGAAGCTGGTATGCTTGCAGAAGTGGCAAAACACTGGTAGGTGGCATTAATGAAGCTGGTATGCTTGCAGAAGTGGCAAAACACTGGTAGGTGGCATTAATGAAGCTGGTATGCTTGCAGAAGTGGCAAAACACTGGTAGGTGGCATTAATGAAGCTGGTATGCTTGCAGAAATGGCAAAACACTGGTAGGTAGCATTAATGAAGCTGGTATGCTTGCAGAAGTGGCAAAACACTGGTAGGTGGCATTAATGAAGCTGGTGTGCTTGCAGAAGTGGCAAAACACTGGCGTTCATTGGTTCCCACTCACATCGGTTCTTTGCTGTGGACGTCAGCAGTGGAACAGTTGTGTGGTCAATACAGCTGGGTGATCGTGTGGAGAGTTCTGCCTGCTTGTCCCCAGGTGGAAGGCGTGTGGTTGTGGGTGAGTGGCGAGTGATGCTGGCTATCTGAACATTTGTTTACTTGTGTGTGTGACTAAGCAGCTCTGATAATGCAGGTGTTGTCGACTGGGCTGTAAACAACATGCAGTGTGACTAAGCAATCGTTGTCATCAATAGGAGGCTTGACAGATCAAAACAGGCATCACTGAGCATTACTGAAGTGACTCAATAGCACTGTGGTGTTTCTTTTGGCGAGTTACCTCTTGAAGACCCCTTTGGTCTGTTGACTCTGAGACTCCAAACAAAAACATTAAGCATGGGAGAGGTGTGGGAATAAGTGTTGAAGGGTTAATGCCTCTGATAGGGCACCGGATCTTATTGAAAGAAAGAAAACAGACATGATAACATTGTCAATATGGCAAAATACCTAGCTTCTGCTTTTAAGACTAGGCTAAACTCTGTTGACAACATTAACATATGAACCACGTTATCCAGGTACCACTCTGCTTTGTTACATCAGGGTATCTTTGTGAAAGTCTCCTAGCTGATCCATATTCTTTTGCATTTTCATTATTTCCAATGAGCATTTTCACTGGCTGTTGTTTTCCTGCCATTGGTCATAACATGTATTCTTTAAATTTCTTATCTACCTTTTCAGAGGCACAGGGTTTGTTGGCATTGTTTTGTACACTCAGTGTATTTGTGTTGTGGTGTGTGACAGGTTGTTATGACCACCAACTGTACGTGCTGAAGGCAGACACAGGTGAAGTGGAGTGGCAGGTGGAGACAGGAGATGTGGTGAAGTGCTCACCTGTGGCAGACTCAGTGTCCCATCTTGTCTTCTGCGGTTCACATGATGGATTCCTGTATGCAGTCAATTGCAATGTATGTGAGAATGTAGTAAACAATAGTTTCACTTAAAGAAAAAAAGATTTTTTATGAAATATGCTTTGATTTTTATGTAGATGATGGGGAAAAAAGATCCGAACATGGAGTTGCATGTTTTTTTTTCTGGCTGTAAAATGTATAGTTATTTGAGTCAAGGGTTGCAAAATCAAGAAACTTAAAAAAAAAAAAAAAATTATTTTATGAAATTTAAACCTTGTCATCTGTGGATCAAACATGTATTAGAATTGATAAATCTATATATAATGTTTTTGGTATGGCCATGCATATGTCTGTGCACATAATCAAACATTTCATGTAGAGTTTTTGTTTTTATTCATAGAATGTGTTGGTAAATAATAATAAAAAGCGAAATGGGACATTTGCTGACTTTTTATTTTCTGAATTGCCACGTACTGAGCATACCGATAACCAGTTATATTCATAGGGAATATCATGGTTTACATTCTTTGCCAAAATATTTACCGATATGTCGGCGGACTGTTTCAGAAGCAGAGAGCGAGCTGGAAAAGCTGGATGGGTGGTGGAGGTGTGTTTGCCTCCCCTGTCCTGGCCTCGGATAGTTCTGCAGTGTACACGGCCACTCTAAGAGGACATGTCACTGCTGCATCTACTGTAAGAATTGTCCTGTTGATAATTGTGCATATCATTGTTAGATTGTATAATGAATGCTATAGAACAAGAACACAGTAAAATTCCTGACTCCAGAGTCCTTTAAGCCCATGCCAACTGACCTTCAATGAAAGTAGAGAAGTTTCATGGATTTGAGATAGAGTATCTGTTCTTTCATTGACACCAATGAATGAAGTGATCTTTCCTTTGTGATGAAGAGGTCATGACAAACGATGATTTAATGACTTGGTCCGACTGGTAATAGCCCATGACAAGGATGGCTCAGTCCCTCGCTGACAAGCATACACATCCACTGCAAGTTGATTGCGCCCGATTGATTTCCAGCTGTGCCCCCAAGATATGAATGTCCGTTGTTGCAAACCTTTGGTTTCAGATGACTGGGACTGTTGTGTGGAGAGTGTCACTAGGCAAACCAGTCTTCAGCTCCCCCGCAGTGTATGATGATTGTCTGTACGTGGGATGTGTGGACAGCTGCTTCTACTGCCTGTCCTGTGTTACAGGGTTGCAGGTGTGTTTCCATTCCCATGTACCACTCACAGTGAAACATATTCTTTTAGAGTGTTGGGACTTTCATGTTGTCAGATATTAACATTTTACAGCAGACTCCATGAAAACTTTGCTCCGAGCTGTCCCGCCCAGTGTAGTCTTTGAATTTCTGAAAGAGATCAACATTTTAAATCTGATCTAAGATTTTACAGAAAAAAAATTTCCCGGGTGTGTCTGTAGGTGTATTTTAAAGGGTTATGTGAATGAGTTTTTTTTGTTTTTTTGAATGACTTGTGAGTTGACTGACTGTGGTGACAGTCCTGATATGGCCTTTTGCAGTCAGCTGAGCTATAAGCAACATTACCTCATCTTACTAGGTGTGCTTCTGTCACAGACACTTCATTGTGGCAGTTACTGGTTCAGATTTTCATAATCAGTATTGTTCCAGCTCAGATGACCACTTTTCAGGGCTGTCACCATTCAAAGGAAAAAGAAAACTCTGGAAGTGTACAAATCTCTGCAGGAAAACTGCCTGTCATGGAAAAACGCAACGTACATATTAGAGTTATTTACAATAGATTGTAACTGAACAGTTTGTCTGTTGAAGACATATGTTGAATCCGAACAGGCACCACTGAACACCACCAAAGTAACTCAGGAGCAGAGGAGTATCTCCTCTGGTGGGTTTCCTCATGATGATCTGTTATTTATTACACCCAGTGGACTGCCAGTGCTGGTACTGCTACATGACAAACCTGGGTGTGTATGGGTTGGCCGGAATGAACAACAGGGGAGTAATGCCACTGAGGGGGCACAGAAAATGAGACAATGCAGTCACACACACACACACACACATGCACAAATTTAGGATACATGAGGGGGAAGGCAACAGCTCGATTTGTTTGCGACATCAAATTTCTGTGTTGCTTTTGCTGCAGCAGTGAGAGCATGTGTATGTGCATTTAAGAAGATCGGAACACGTCTTAAGTGGGAAGCGTCAGGGGAAGGGGATAGAACTTAGCTGTGGTAAGGGAACCATGCCAGAATGTGTTCGCAGCATTTTTACAGCAGTTATGGTGGTTTGGTTTCCATATACAATTGTTTCTGATGAAACAATGAACAGAATTGTGGCTATTTGATTTTGCACGTGTTCTCTGTGTGTGGTTTTCAGATGTGGATCTACAGAACGGAGGCACCCATCTTTTCATCTCCTGTGATCACTACAAGCAGCATTGATCAGAAACCTTGCATACTGTTCGGTTGTCATGACAACTGCCTGTACTGCATCACAGATACAGGAGAACTGGTGTGGAAACACCACACATTGTCTACAGTGTATGCCTCGCCTTTTGTGTTCAGTCTCCATGAAGCCCAGATAAAAAATGGTAACATTCATTTCAGTCAGCATTTGGAAAAACCTGAAGCACAGGATGTCAGGAGTTGTTTTCAATGGAAATCATCTGTCAAAAAACTCCAAAGAGAGCATTTCAACAAAGGGACTGGAATGGGGCTGTCATGTGCAAGCTCACACAGACATGCAGAAAGTAGATCCTCAAGCTGCTCAAAAGACAAATTTGCTATCAGAATTTGGCGTCTCGAGACATGCTGTCTGCCAAAGCAGTCTGAAGAATGGGGAGACTGAAGATGCATTGTGCCGTTCACAGACAGGTGAGAGGTCTGATCTGTGTATACAAGGACATCTGAAAAAAGAGAAGCACAACACAAATGAAATACCTGGATCTGAATTATTCTCCAAAGTAATGCAGCCAGATGAAGACTGTGTACTCTGTGAACAATTTGTGGCATGTGCATCAACGGAAGGCTCGGTCACGATCCTGAGTTGTGCTACAGGATCACTGATTGGAGAGAAGACCTTGCCAGGGGAAGTGTTCTCTTCGCCAGTTGTCGTTGGCAGACACTTAATTGTGGGTTGTAGGGATGACAGAGTGTACTGCTATAAACTGAATCTTCTCAGGCAGCTGTGTGCATGAATTTGTGATTGGGGCATTGGATCCTAACTGCTGTCATAAAGTTAGAATTCATGTGCAATATGTGTGTATGTGTGTGCAACCTATGTGTATTACATGTATAGACTGTGTTGCACAGTTTGTACTCTTTGATATGCATTGCGCTGACTCTTATTTGCATCATTCGTTAATTTGTTTTTAAGTACAGTTCTCTTTCTTTTGGTTTGTGCCATTCCAAGATGGCATCTAACATTGACAAGCAACATATTTTTTTGCTTTCTCTTACTCCTTTCAGATTCTTTAAAGTTCAGCTGTAACATGAATGCAATGAATTTCACACATTGAAAAATCTGCATTTGTGATATAGTTGAAAAAATGAACATGTTAGATTTCTGTTTTTTTCAGCAACCTTTTCTGGGTTTTTTTCTTCTTTCATCTTTACAAAACAAGATGCACAGTGCCATTTCCAAACAAGGATGCCATCTAAATTTAATACATCCAGTATTTGAACATATTGACCAATTTTTGAAATATGTAAAGCAGTTTAGACAAATCATGAGTGAGTGTATTAGTTCTTATCTTGGTTTGTGTTCCATGCTTTTTGAGGCCCATGAATATCCGTCATGACATAGAATTAGAAATGATGCCTCATGACAATCTAACAGTGACTCTTTCTGTATTTTTGCCCGTGCCTGGGCTGCAGCAAGACAAGTCAATTGTGACTGAGGATGGGAATGAGCAGTGTGAGGTTATGCCGCTGGAGGGGTACAGAAAATGAGATGGCAAAAAAAAAGAAATTTATTTTCCAGCCATATTGTTCTTACTCTCTTCCACTTAAAAAACAAAACAAAACGCTTGCCCCAAAATATTAAGGATCATTCTAAACTGGACTTCTGCCAATTCAGAATTGTGAAAGCAGATTAAAAAAAAAAAATTTCCTGCCATATTGTTCTTACTCTCTTCCATTTAAAAAAAAACAAAAAAACGCTTGCCCGAAAATATTAAAGGATCATTGTAAACTGGACTTCTGCCAACCCAGAAAGTAAATTAGTGTCTTCACTGGTAATAATGGTTTGAACATGTTGATATGCAATTTTGAATTACTTCAGTATGATGCGGTAATCAAACCAACCAATGGATTAAAAACAAATGAAAAATTTGTTCAGTTACTTTATGCTGTTTTACTTCCTAGTATGTGCAGTTGTATATACTTCATTGCAATAACCCTCTCGGGGAATGTCAGGTATTTATTGGGAAATTAATGTATTTAAGTGCCTTGGCCAAAACTGTTTGTGTAGAATCTGCATTATGAATGACAGAAAATGTGCCTTTAATAAAAATCATCAAAGCAAGGTCTGGTCTTTCTGGTAACATCACTGATATTGGAGTGAGAGGGAGAGAGAGAGAGAGAGAGAGAGAGAGAGAGAGAGAGAGAGAGAGAGAGAGAAAGAAAGAGATTCCTAGTCTTTTGTGAGCCAAATGGTCTGCTACATGCTGCTAAACTTTGAAAAATTGTAATCCAAAGATAAAAGCATGAATTTGATTGAAACTACATGAAATCCATAATTTTTGAATGAAAGTTTGTGGAAAGTACTCCTAGAAACTGCAAGTTTTTATACGAAGTCTACCTCTTGATTTGGTCTGGATCGTAAGCTTCATGGTGATCATCAGCGGATCACATGGTGGCATCTTCTGGAGGGGGACGTTCACTCAAGCTGACCGTGATAAGCAGCTAACTGTCATCAGTGAAGGGCCTAGTTGGGGAGTCCAGCATGCTTGATCAAGACGGACACCACTTCTGGTGGCAAGCTGATGACAATGTGACAGACTGCTCCATGGGGGCTGCTGGTGATAATACTGTGCAGGACACTTGGGGTGTGGCTGTGTATGGGAAAGTAAAAAAAAAGTGACCTGTGAGAATAATGCCACTGGAGACTCTACAAATAAAACAAAAAACAAAATCTAAAATGGGCACATGCCAATGTGAAAACAAATATGTAATACATATGAGCCAAGAGGTGGGTATGAGAAGATTTCTCACCTGAAGGTCAATGATTTTAATCTTGATCAACGCCCGACAGAATTAGGACAGCAAATTCAAAGATCTTTCAATACAGTCTGTCACAACCCAGCTAATGCCTTCATCTTCTGCGAGCACGTGAGAGTATATATGTGTCTATTCTCGAAATGAGCATTGTAGGGATTACCTGGTGTATATGTCTCATCCAAATTTTGGGTTGCTGAATGCATTTCAGAGAGTGTCAGGATTGCATGTTGTGGCTGTTTTTGCAACGCTGCATCTTCAGAAGATTTAACTCTCATTCAAGTGAATGAAGACTGTTTTGTTTGGAGCTTACAATGACTGAAGATGATTATCCCTAGATGCTGAATTGTATAAAAAATATGTAGCCTAAGGGTCCAGCTTGTATCATACATTGGCAAAACTTTCAGTCAAGATCAACTGTGAGTGTATAATGCCAAAATATATACTTTAAGAATCCCATAATCCCACTACGTCCTTTAGAAGGCTCTAGAAACAAGCCTACCCAGCAAACAATATTCATGAACATGGAGCATGGATGGCATTTTCAAAAACAAGTACACTATGGAAGTACAGCTAAAAAATACATTAAAAAAACAAACAAACAAAAACCCTGAAAACAAACAAGCAAACCCCCCCCCCCCCCCCCCCCCCAAAACAAAAACAAAAAAACAACACAACAACAAAAAAAACACAAAAAAAACAGAAAAAAAACAAGAAGTACCTAAACATAACAGACACTGCTAGATATTCAACAAAATGATGGCATGTCGGAGTGTTGGTAATAATGGTGAAAGTCCTCAACACTGATTTCCAAACAATTCTTCAAAATTTGGTAATCAAAAAGAAAAAAAAAATAGCTGCAAGGTCCCCCCCCCCCCCTCTCCCCTTACTATAAATATTTCAATTAATGTCTTATATAAGAGATTTGGATAGAAAAGTATCTGTCAACTATCGTGGGTAAATCAATCCAGTTTGACAAGTTACTGTGGCTGCATCTCCGTTACATGAAACCAGACTCGCTTTTTCATCTGTTTGTTGTGGTAATTTGTATATGTTGTCATTTTCTTATTTTGTGTACAGTGCATCATAATGTTGTGAATCGAGGCTTTGATTTGTGCTACTTCAGCTGTGTTACTTATAAAATATAGGAAACATTAAAAAAAAAAAACACACACCAAAAGCTGGTCTTAGGAGGCATTGTTAACTAGGAGGCAGCATAATGTTAAAGGAATACCATAAAAAGATAAAAAGCAAAAGCAGACAAGAGTGGAGACTTTATTGCGAGGCAAGCATAAATATAAAGAGAAAAATATCTATAACAACCCCCGCAAAAAACAAACAAACAAACTTAAGAAAAAAAAGAGGGGGGCGGGGTAACTGGGAACTAAGTGTAATGTCTAAAGAAAAATAATTCATGTTCTGAAAATGTAAATTCAAAGGAAAGCAGACATCACTGGGTCTTCATGTTTCAGTGTAAGAATATGACGGCAAATTTCAATCACACAGTCTCACAACCACAAGTCACTACAAACATTCCAATATTTTGTTGGATTTATTTATATATTAAGCCACACAAACTCTGGTGTCCCTCTATTATGTACATCTCAAAGTATCACAGTGTTACACATTATCGGAAAGGGAAGAGGACTGTCAATGACTTACGGATTTGTAAAAAACAATATCCCATGCCAGACTGTGAAATGTTGTGGTTCTTCTAGTCAATGATGCAGAAGTAATTATCAGTATCTATAAACTAGCAACCAACATTCTTAGCGAACATACTTGCACACTGCCGTAGACAATAGATATGAGTGTATAGCATTTGATATTAAATATATATCTTGCGATTTTCACCATAGAATTGAGATCTGAGTAACACAAGGTGAATGTAAGGTTCACGATTTTTCTCCGTAGATGTTAAAGGGCAATGGTAATCAACCGTTTGTGATTAATTGTGATTTCCTCAGGCAGCGCATTTGTATCCTGTGTTCAAGTAGGAATTCTGGAATGCAGTGTTTCCTGAGTAACATGATTTTTTCTAAAATAGATTCTGTAGTCATTTTGCCCCAGTTTAGCCATGGGCATGTCATTAGTAACTCACAATGCAAATGAAAGAACTTTGAGACAGGGAATGCTCTACAAAATTTTCTGTGCAAAGTGTCTTTCAATTGGAAATTTTGCTGTGTGATGTACACCTTCAGGCAGGGTGCCGGTCTGAATCTTTATGAAAAGCTTCCCCAAGTATACAGACATAAGCACACACATCCACGAGTACATGTGGGCTCTGCTAACAGACCAACCTGCATACACACCAGTGAAAACAAACACCGACAACACTCATGCAGACAAGTATACACTAAACATCATACATATGAGCAGCAAAACATGCTAAAGTAAAGTACTTGTAAAAGCCATTATTGGGGCCCACTCTACAAGCAGAAACAAAATTTGAACAGTTTTATAAACAGTACCCCCAAATATTGTTCACAGTAAATACAGGTTTCCAAATGCCACAGAAAATTATAATGAAGATGTATCTATTGCCCTCATAAAACCAATCCAGTACTCCCAAATATTGTTCACAGTAAATACAGGTTTCCAAATGCCACAGAAAATTTTAATGAAGATGTATGTATTGCCCTCATAAAACCAATCCAGTACTCCCAAATACTGTTCACAGTAAATACAGGTTTTCAAATGCCACAGAAAACTATAATGAAGATGTATGTATCGCCCTCATAAAACCAATCCCAAGCATATCTCAAGTCAAGCAGAATATTAATGTTTTCACTATTGTTACTTAAACAGAAAATGTACAGTTGTAAAACAAACATTCAATAAAGTAAGAACACCATTTCTGTTGTCACACACAAAATGCCCACATTCCAATGTACAGAAATCCATGATTCCTCCCTTCATCTTTCTCTCCTCAAGACAGGAATACTATATATTACCAGCCTGATACACACACACACACACACACACACACACACACATCATTCTTTCCACACAGGCACGGTTCCCTCAAGCATAAGAAAAATAATGCACAGTACTACTGAGCAGTTAAACATGGTCAAGCTAAGGAAAAAACTTTTCGAGAACTGGCTTTATTTCTTCCGCAAACTTTGACCTTGAACAAATTCCAAGGTCTTCCACTCTGGAGGTCTCCAGGTGGGCGTCGTATGGTCTTGACGCTCCTCCAGAAGGATTTTTGTCGGCTTGGATGTGGTCAGTGGGCAGGCCAAAGGCCTTGGACATTGCAATGGCCATGTCATATTTGGTCATCATCTCATCACCACTCCAGTGGTACACTCCACTGATGTCTGCTCCCTGCACGGTGAAAGACATTATAAATAACTACATCCAGACAAAACCCTGTGTCTTGAAATATTTTGTATTCTTGGTTTGTTGGGGTATTTTGCATCTACAACAAATAATCACCTTGGCACTAAAGACAAAAAAAACACACACACAAAAAACTTGAAACTAAAAACTAGAACGAAAATATCCAACTGAAATGCTTAGGAAATAATGCAGAGTTGTTTGAATTAATCATTCTTGTTCAGGTATACAGGTGTGGCATGTGATCCAAGTCGCCTAGCTGAAAAAACTTGATGAAGAAAACCGATTCTCAACATTTCCCAGGCTGGAAAGTACAAGCTGTGGTGTGTGTGTGTGTGTGTGTGTGCGTGCGTGTGTGTGTGTGCGAATGTGTGTATGTGCGTGTGCATGTGTATGTGTGTGTGTGTACGTAGAGTCAATTTTCAAAATGTTTGTAAAAGTGGTGAAACCTTCAACCAGGCAATCTTCATCATCATATTCTCATTTTGTTCTTGATTTCTTGATCATGACACTCATCAAGCCCAGACCATTTCACCTTGTTTGTCAGTTCCTCAGTTCAAAAGCCTTTTCTCAAGTCTCACACACCAGATTTCTCAAAACTGCCTAGGCCTCACCTATCCACATACCAGAACTACAGAGCGGAAAATGTGAAATGAAATATGACTGTAACAATAACAACACTGGATTTTGACCAATCTGAATGGGGACCCCTTTTTGCTGAGTGGAAGTCAATCAGTTCTCTGTTGCAAACCTGAGAAAGACTTGGTCCTGGAAAGTTTCATATCAAAAGCAAATTGCCAAATATTGGCGACTCCACTCAAAAGTGATTATCAGATTTCTTTATTGGCCACATTTCTGCCTTGAGTGTGAGAAGTAGCACCCTAAGAACTGAAAAAGCCGAAGGGAAATTTTCCCAGCATATTTCGCTACTTCAGTCAACCTGACATTCTTAATTCTCTTGAAGAGAAAGCGTCTTAGGAAGATAAATACACACACACACAAACACGCGCGCACACACACACATATGTGTGTATATATATATATATCCATCACTTTTTGGATGATTTTATGAGGATAATCCTAAATGTTGACGGATGAAAGTGCTGCCAAAAACATAACTCAATGTGAGTGACATACTTGAGATACTTACAAAATGCTGCCTGCGGTTACTTTCTTAGTTAAATGCAACGTAAATTCATTAAAAAAAAAAAATTACACCCGAGCACAGACCACAAATCTGATCACTAGGCTGTCCAAACACCAAGATCATATGAAAGGATGATCCAACATGAATGCCATGATGGGCCAAGCCAGGTTTCATCTTTTAACCTGAACATTTCAATCTGTGATGCCTTTGATGACCTTTATAGCTGACTGGGTCTTACGCAGTAATAATCAGCAATGGTGATAATGATCTATTTGTAATGCAGTTGTTTCCCTTACCTCAATCTTTTTATCAGCGAGACGTTTCAGTACGGCAGCAATATCTTTACAATGTGTGGGATATCGTCGCTCACAGTCGGACATGACACAGGTCTGGCCCACATTCTTTACTTTAGAGAAGAGCACAGAGACGGCACTCTCGTCCAGCTGCTCCACATCACCGTACAGGACAGGAACACGCAGAACAGCATTGGCTGCACAGGAAGTCATTAATGCTCCACATCACCGTACAGGACAGGAACACGCAGAACATCATTGGCTGCACAGGAAGTCATTAATGCTCCACATCACCGTACAGGACAGGAACATGCAGAACAGCATTGGCTGCACAGGAAGTCATTAATGCTCCACATCACCGTACAAGACAGGAACACGCAGAACAGCATTGGCTACACAGGAAGTCATTAATGCTCCACATCACCGTACAGGACAGGAACACGCAGAACAGCATTGGCTGCACAGGAAAATTAGGATCATTAATGCTTCACATTACGTGATAAAACAACAGACCATTTTCTTTTGATTTTGTGATATGCAAGGCTCTCATATCAGCGTAGTTTATAATATAGCAGCTCACAACTCTTGCATTACCTGCACACACATGCCTTCTCTTTCAAACAAACATGTGTAGATGTCCACACACGCAACTGGGTTAATCAGAATGTGATCCTTTTTTTTTTTTGCATTTACCAAGGTACTTGTGCATTTTAAAATCTTCAAATCGCAATGAACATGACAAAGAAAAAGGACTTCTTAACAGCAAGTTCATGCAGTAACAAACTAACATGTACACATACATATTCAAGCAATGTTGAATTCATAAACATTCATTCACTCCTGCTACTCCTGACTTCCCCACATCCTTGCTCTAAACCTCCTCCATACACCCACCTTCCTCTACCCCCCGCCCCTCAAATGCTAACATTACCACATCATGTACAATAGAAAACACAGAACATAATCATAAAAAGCAAAAACAAATGAAAAACTCACTCTTTCCTTCAGCTAACGTCACTTTTTCCCCCTCCAGCTTGCTCTTTCCATAGGCATTGAGTGGGTTAGGACTGGCTGATTCACTGTACGGTGGGTTCTTGCCATCAAATACGTAATCAGTGCTGATGTAGATCACGCTGCCTCCAACTGCAGCTGGTGTACAAGTGATCATAAACTGAACTACACAATGTTAAAACTGAAAGGAAAAAAAAAAGATGCGGAATCACTACCATAGGACATCTTTAAGTCTGTCTGCCCAGTGCAGACCTCCCCTAACACTTGTTGTTGTTTTATACCATTTTATAACAGCTCATGAAAAGGATTCATGACAACATCAATAATTGAAAGTATGTAGTTTTCAATCTACACATTCTACTTCCTTGTTTATCAATCTTTCTTCAAGCTTACTAGATTAGTGTGTGACCCACAGGATCAAAACGCTGATGTTAATGAGGGAAATTTACATGGCACTATCTATGGTCGAAAGTAATCTATTTTCTAAATTAAGCTGAAACAAACAACATTCAACAAACACATGGAAAAAAAAAATGGTGGAAAATGACAGATAATGTCTCTACATTAGAACAGTGCAGATACTAATGCTGATCATAACAAATATCATCTTTGAAACGCAGCACACAGCTAAGAAAGCAAAAAGAGAAAGAATTCAGCAAACTTTGTCACACTACAACAGTGATGATTACCTGTCACTAATACCAGAAGGTACATATCCAGCAACTTTGTTTTAAACATGGCCATCTGATGGGAGACAGGGATGGGGGTGGTGGGGCAAAGGAAGGAAAAAAGTAAGGAGTAAGGGACATGTGACATTTACTTGTTGAGGGACGTAGAATTCAGTTGCACAATGCTGACTCTGACATGTAACACAATGATCACATCGCATACAAATATATGAAAATATAGACTGATTTCATTGTTCAGTATTAAGGCTGAAATTAATAGCTATTTCGCAGAAATTCCAAAACTAGCTCATCCTGAACTGTAAACAAATCGAACTCCCAGCCTGCCAAAGTTGACTTTCCAGAGTATCTTTTACTCCAGCCTCCCTAATGGCAAAGTAAAACAAACTGAAGTCATTATTCTTTTGACAAATCTTAAAATGTGCAATCTTTTCCATTTCCACCATTTCTTTTACCATTGTTTTTCTTTGCCATCTTTTCCTTTTTCCCCCACATTAAGTTTACACTTTCAGGTTAACTAGCATTAGTTAGTTATCACCAACCTGTCTCTTGGCACAAGGATTGTGTAGCAAATACGTTAAGTTTCTGTGTTGCCTCCACTTGTTTCTCAACAACATCTGGTCTACGCTCAGCAGCACTGTGTATCACCAAAGCAGGCTGCATACATCACACAATATGACATATAATGTTTAATTGTACATCAGCCAACACCACATTTACTTTTGTCATTTGCAACGTGTTAAATTAATTGATTTTTATGGTCTATGAATGCTATGACTGACTATTGCGAAGCTCAACTGGTCACATGCAATATGATTCTCCTATTGTAACTTGTTTTGACCCTATTACTTAAATACAGCAATGATAAACTGCATGTCAGGGGGAAAAATCCACACTGTCTCCCCAAAAGATCAAGATTAGTAACTAACTTTCTTTTTTTTCAGTTTTCTAAACAACCATCACTTACTCTTTTTTGTTCTACTGAACAGTCTTAACTTAAGAAACTTTCAACATGAAAAATCATACACTACGAGGCCTCTTATACTGCTTTCTCTGTATAGAATGGCATCACTTTCAGACACTTCCACTCAAAAACATTAAATTCACATCAAATTGTCTCAAAACTTTGGACTGCTTCTTTTATTTTTCCAAACTGAACATACCAGTTCTCTCTTGACTGCTTGATTTATTACAGGAGAAAACAGATTTGTGACTGAATGCAAACAACCTAAACAGACACATGAATGTTGGTTCTGATAAAAGCTTATTGACTGTAGTGTAAGTTCAGTTATTCCTCTTCTTGATAAAAAGAAAAGAAAAGAAAAGAAAAAAAAAAAAAGGACAAAAGACAGATAGAACAGTAAACCAAATGTATTTTGTGGTAAATTTAGAATTTTACCCAAGTCTCATCAAGATTTCCTGCTAAATTTTTCTCTGTTATAATTCTGAGCATAAAAAGACAGAAATAAATCATTCTCTGTTTCTATGTTACAAGGAAGACAGGGCTAGCTACAACACCTCTACCCTGTCGTGCATGACGGACCACAATGGAGATCCCTGACTGCACAAGCATTTGTCACAGCTACCTACAACCAACTGTCAGAGACCAACACAAATACAATACAAATGGCCACTACCTGATAATAATCCAATCACTGAAACATATTTGCTTCAGTAACTCTGTTTTTATTTTAAAACAAAAGTAATGCACAAAGAAAAACAAACAAACAAACAAAAACACCCACAATACTGCAAAACAACTGTTTTCAAAACTCACACAAAACCCTCCCTACAATTCTCCGGCAATCTACGTATGACCACATGTTGTGGTAAAATGGTTAGCGTTACAGGTTATGGGCTGGGTGGTAATGGGTTCATGCCCCATCACAGGCAAGATGATGTATTTGTGGGGATTTCTGGCCTTAGCCTGTTCCTATTCAGCATTGATGAATATACTGTGGGCTCGAATGAGACGAATGGAACCACTCAGTAGAATATAACCGACTGAGAGGACGTGACTTTCACTCTGAAAACAGTGACAGATCTTAATGAGCGGTTACATGGGTCCCGGGACACATCCTCATCCTTTTATAAAAAAAGATTCATAAAGAATAAACAGTAAGGTCTCACCATCTGAAGCACAAGAATATATCACAGAAATGAAACAAAAGTTCATTTTTATGCAAATGTTTGTTTCCATGACAGTACAGTCTGTCATTTTTCTTCCTGGTGAGGTCTCCAATTTTCTGTTCAACTTCTGAGGGGACATTTGCCTATAGGCCTCACATGGCTCTGGATGGCCTCTAGCCCCCACAATTTCAGTCTCAATTCTGGACTCCTTCCCTTCACTTTACCCCTTCTTCACTCGGACCTGATCTACTACTGTAGAGTGTTGGTCAAATTTCCTGATCAACACTGTAAGCATCTCTTTCAGACTGGGCTGATCCTGGGATACGCTATGAAATGAAGCAGAGCCTGTCAAACTAGAATGGAATTTTCCACAGCATCATCTTCACTGTCATCTTAAATAGAAAATCTCAGATTCAGAGGCCCTTCATGTTTCGCTCTCACAGTGACCACCCGTTTTCAATTTTTTTCCCCACATCCATGGTTGAATTCATGTCAGTCTTCTGTGTCAGTAAGTTCATGGAGACTTTCAGAGAACGGTTGTGGTGACATCCTCTACAAAGATACGCTTACTCACTCTGGGTCCACTCACCATTGTTGTTGGTAAAGGGCTCAATATTAGTGTCTTGCATATGAACATCAGAGTGGGTATCGTTGAACATCAATGGCATGACTGCAGCAGTGAAGTGTCTTCTCATGAGGCATACCAAATAATGACCTGACATCGATTGTTTCCTGAAGTCTGCCAACAATAAGACCACTACTGGTTGAACCTGAGCCAAGCTGTGTATGCTGAACGTGAATAAACGGAGAGGGAGTAATACCACTGACAAAGCACCAAATATGAGACAAAAGGTAAAACTAAGAAGCAAACAAAATACTGGCGATCTAGATTTTCAATACTATAACATCAAGACATTTACCATTGTCTATGGACTACCTGTACTTGGGTAAAATTGGATGAAATGTTTCTCAAACTGTTGTTTTATTAAATTAATCTATTTAGTTACCTAGCTGCATACCCTGCACACAGTGGTTTCATGGTTCAGCAGATGAGTAGTAGCATATATTAGTCTGACCACAGTAACACCTCATTGATAAACTGAAAGTGGACAATACTGATCAGTGCAAGTTTCATTGATAAACTGAAAGTGGACAATACTGATCAGTGCAAGTTTCATTGATAAACTGAAAGTGGACAATACTGACCAGTGCAAGTTTCATTGATAAACTGAAAGTGGACAATACTGACCAGTGCAAGTTTCATTGATAAACTGAAAGTGGACAATACTGACCAGTGCAAGTTTCATTGATAAACTGAAAGTGGACAATACTGACCAGTGCAAGTTTCATTCTGTCAAGTCAGATACAATAATGGCGAATGATATCACTGTTTCGCTGAGAACAACTGTTGAACTGGAGAAGAAAAGAGGAAGGGAACACACTTCTTTAAACAGCCTCACCCTGAACTCTTGGATTTCATTCTTCACCGCTTGCTGGTTGGTGATGTCGACTTTTCTCAACTTGTTTCCCGCTCTACTGAACGCAAGGCCACGGACTGTCCATGATCCATCACACTCAAATTCTTGAAGTATAGCTCGGCCCAACAGTCCTGAGGCGCCTGTAATGAGGACCTTCTTTGCCATTTTTCCCCCTTTTGTATGCAGTCAGTCCTGATGCTAAACCAGGGTAGAGAAGTTTCTGTAAAGAAAACAGAAGACAACATATTATGATTACATTTATACAAAGTTATGATTATTAATGTTACTAGTTAAACAGTATCTCTTCTAACAGCCTGTCAGTTTTTCACCACTCATGGTCCTGTATCAAAATCTTTTCAGTTGGAATAACTGAAGGACATGACACAATAGGAAACTCCTTTTGTAGGTATTCGTGGTGTGTAGAAATATTTATAACAACTACTGGAACATAAGCTTGCCTTCATTTGATGCTGGGAGTATGAGGTAAGCCTATATTTTAAACAGTTCTGAGATTTGGCCATGGAAATCTATTAACATCAGTCCATTGCATTTTGGGATGATCCTCTGTGGTCTTAACACCATCCCTATACTTTGACTCTGGCTGGAGGTTGGGAGGGGCTGGGTGGCAAAGGAGTAGGTATGCACAGTGATGTGAGGATAGTGTCCGTGTGTAGAAGGGTAAAGTGGTCAGAGTGATAAGTTGGTTTCTGTCACAGCTTCAGGTGTTGTAGGCATGTTCATAGAGCTACAGAGGGAGTGGGGGGGGGGGGGGGGGGGGGGGGGAGGGGTCTGAGGGGTAAGAGGAAGTTATCAATTCATATTTTAGATGAATCATGTTTGAAATGATGTTTACAGTATTACAAAAACAAATCCTAGTATCACATGAACACACGTACAAACACACACACACACCAGTACACATTCAAACAGACATGCGGGTATTCATGTTGATGGTTGTGTAAATGTTCAATTCTTACAAAACCATTTCCACACTCTCTCGACACTTTGCGGACAAAAGCATGACTTTGTGCACAGTAATCATGAAAATATTCAGGTGAATTATTTTCATGATGCCAAACATGCTTTCATGAACACTTCGCCAAAAAAAAAAAGAAAAAAAAAAGGCTTGTCCACAGAAATCACAAAAATGCCGCATCAAATTATGATCATCATGCCAAATGTTCACTCTTCAACCTAGTCAACATGGTTTTGCATAGGGTCACCTGACATGTACCAGGTCAACTCAATAGTTGATTGCTGTTTTGGCAAATAGGTTTGACCCACAAAACAGTATTTTATTGGGTTGAAGGTATACAGTGTTCGGTTTAATCTGGCAGATATTGGGTCAAATATAGCTTTGGTTATAAACATAAGCATTTGTACAGGAAGGTGGGTATGAATGGACATTTTGCCACTCTTGAATAATGCATCTCGACAGAGATACAAATGTTTTTTAGAAAAAAATTCAAACTTGGATAAATCGGTTTGTGTTTTGCAGTATAAACTGATCCTGCATTACAGCATTAGAACTGGCATTGAAACATTTGTAACATGGGTGAAATGTGTAAAACCTGTGGGCAATTGTAACCCATGATATGGCAATTTCTCCTGTCCAAGGTTTTTTTTTTTTTTTTTTTTGCTGTCCCAGCCTCTGCGCCTCCTCAGAGGCAGTGCACCCACGCCGCTCATTCCGACACCCCGTCCACAGCCACAGGCCGATCGGCCCCGCTGCATCCCCGGCACCTGCAATCCACAGGGAGCAGTCAATGTCAAGTCGTCAAGAGTCATCAAGAGGCAACCCACCGGAGGAGACACTGCACTGGTGCCGAGTCACTTCGGTGGTGTTCAGTGGCGCCTGTTCTGATCTAACATACGCAGGACACCACCTACTAAGCCCTCTACTGACGACAATAATTGCATAGTCGTGGAGCCGGCGTGAGTGAGCTCTCCCTCCGGAGGGCGCCACCACATCCGTCCAACGACAGCCCCCATGGACTCGCCGAAACTGGTGACCCCGACGGAACCAAACCAAGGCCACAGACGCTGAGAGGACATTGAAATTGAGGTCACCATGAGAGCAGGGCATGAAGGGCCACAGAATTTGAGACTTTTTTTTATGCTGATCGATGAGAATGAGGATGATTAAGATGATGCTACGGATTTCCATTTCGGTCTGAGACTACATGACAGGGCTGTACTCTACGCTTCCTTTCATAATATATCCCGGCGTCAACCAGGCCCGAGAGATACAGACACCTGCAGTGTTGGTCAGGAAATTTGAGCAACACTCTCAGAGACGCATCCATTAAGTGGATGAAACTCGACTGTGTGGTCCCAGTCTTCCCAACTGAGTCCGCAGCAAACTCAACTCTGGGTAAGAGCCGGTCGGGGCAGAAAAACCCACATGACTCTGATGGGATTCGAACCCACGACCTCCCAGCCGGGAGTCCACGATGCTAACCACTTCACCACGGCGGCTGGTTCTCCTGTCCAAGTTACTACTTGTACTAACAGTATCATGTCGACACCGACCCGGCTGATACTCATGTCTTTTACCCCCTACTAAGGATGCAATTTCTATCTTGTGCCATCACTATCACTGCCATCCTTGTCAGCATGCTCGAGACTGACAACTGTGAATCCGAGACCCATGATGCAGCCCCCCTGACAGAACTTTCTAGTTACCACTGTGGTACGTGTGACAAGTCTGTCACAAGTTTTGACCGTGGGGTCAAATGCGAAGGGTGAGGCCAATGGTTCCATGCTGACTGTCAGAGCATTGGAGACTCATATGAACAACTAGGAGTGTTTGACATTTGATGGAAATGTTTAGTCTGCGACTGCGCAAACCACAGCCTGACAGCATTTGACCTGCACAACGTAGGGAAAACGACTCTGTTTCTTGACTCCTCCCTACCTGTCCCAAAGGGCACCACCTTCAAGCCACTCCACTCCTCCACACCAACCAGACAGGCCCGCCAGAACAAGCAGAAAAAATCGCCCTATCTGCTTCCTGAATGTTAACGCCCGTTCCTGCGTGAAAAACCTTCCAGGTATGTTAAACTTGATTGAGACCACCAAACGTTATCTTTGTAACAGAGACGAGGCTTGATGGCAATATTGCTGACAGCTAAATCCTGCTGTGTGGAGTTGTGACAGAAAACTGAGAGGGTGGAGGTTGCCTTGTCGCAGTTGCCGATCACTTGACCAGCTACAAGGTTCCTGAACTGACCATCCCTGACTGTGAGCTTGTGTGGGCCAAAATAAAGCAGAAAGGAAGGAAAGACCTCCTGGCTGCTGCCTATTACAAGCCGGATGATGGAGATGAGGACAGTCTAAATCGCTTCTCAGCGTCAGTCCAGCGCGTCTCCTCCCTCAACGTGTACGTGGTGATCGTGGTCGACTTCAACCTGCCCTCCCTCGACTGGACAACATGCAGCCTCAAGACTCCCAGTGTCTTCCCTAGACTGCACACACAGTTCCTGGACCTCCTCAACGATCACAGGTTACAGCAGATGGTCACCTTCCCCCCAGAGAGAACAACACCCTCGACCTCTTCGTAACCAACTTCCCTACACTGGTCCCACGCACTCAAGGAGTTCCAGGAATCTACAACCACTTCGCAGTCTACATGGAGTTCCAGATCCAGCCAGAGTGACGCAACAACACCAAGAGGCTTGTCCCCTGCTGCAAGTGAGCGAATTGGCCTGCACTACACGCTGCTGCTGCTAAACTCACGGACTCCATCCTTGCCTCCTTCGACACCAGCAGTGACACTGAGGAGATCTGGACTGCGTTCAAGGATGGGCTGCACCAGATCGCCCACTCCCATATCCCGCATACACTTTCAAAGGCCACATACGGGAAGCCCTGGGTGGACTACAAGTCTAAAGCACTAATCTGTAAGAAAGACAGAGCCTACAAGAGGTGGAAGAAGTCTGGTGACCCAGGACACCTTCAGGAACTAAAAGAGCTGAAGCGCCAAGTCCAGCGCCAACTTCGCAGAAACTACTGGATCCATACAGCTCGCATCATCGAGGACAGCACAAAAGATGGTGGCAGAGTCTCCAAGGCATTCTGGGGCTACGTAAAGCCAAGAAGACAGAATCTTCAAATGTCTCTTCCCTGAAAGTTGATGGCCGCCTTGTAACGGACGCCCAGGGCCAGGCTGAGATCCTAAATCGCCAATTCCAGTCGGCATTCAGCAAGAGGACACCCTGCACTCCTGAAGACTTCGAAGCCAGGACAGGGCTCAGCCTCAACACCGATGGACCAACGTGCAGCACCATCACCATCAGGGAGGAGGGCGTCAAGAAGCTGCTGAGGAACCTTAAGTCCAGGAAGGCTCTTGGCCCGATGGCATCACCCCAAAAATCCTGAAGGAGCTCGCCAGCGAACTCACACCCGCCCTCACGCCGTTGTTCCAGTCCTCCATCAACTCTGGCACTGTTCCGTTAGACTGGAAGACCGCCCATGTCTCGCCCATCTTCAAGAACGGCGAACAGTACAGACCAGCAAACTATCGCCCCATCTCTCTGACTAGCGTACCTGGAAAGGTGCTGGAGCACATCATCGTCCACAAACATCATGGACTTTGCAGAGAAAAAACAACATCCTCTGCAGGTAACAGCATGGCTTTAGAAAGCAGTGGTCCTGTGTCAGCCACTCCTGACCCACAAAATACAGCACTACAGAATCACCAGCAATATCAACAACTGGATCCAGAGCTTCCTAAGCGACAGGAGGCAAGCAGTTGTCATCGACGGGTCACCTCCACCTTCGTGCCTGTAGAGTCAGGAGTCCCCCAGGGCTCTGTCCTTGGCTCATGCCTCTTCCTGCTTTATATCAACGATCTCCCCAAAGGCCTGACCTCCACCATACCTCCATCATGATCGAGACTAACCATGCGCCAAGACTCCTGAAAACTGGATACGCCACTCGGCACTTTCATGAACACCAGTACGCCATGGAGTCCAGCTGCAGAAACTATCGGAAAGGGGGAAACTATCGAAACCACTCCTCTTCTTCCCCCGCACCACCAAGGAGTTCAATAAGCTTCCATCTGAGGCAATTCAATCAGCCTTGGTGGTGGACTTTGTCTTATCTCTGATCCACCCCCCTCACTCCCTATACCCCCCCCACTCCCCACCCCCACCCATCCCCTCCCACCCCATGCCTAGAGTACAAACCCACCCCACCCACTCCAAAGTAGGGCTGCCAAAGTATGGTCAGAGGTCTGAAATAGTGAGTGTGGTGGCCCCCACTTCCCCTGCCCACTGCCCATGCAGTTAGGTAGTGAGCACTGACTGCATGAATTGACCCACAACTCCCACAGCAAACTGGAACCCCTTTGTAGATGCCAGAATCTTCAGCTTGATGAAGGCTGGCAGATAAAGCAGACACAAGCTGAAATGGCTCTCAGCCTATCTGGCGTAGAGATTGTATAGTAATGCTATTACTCATTGCTATGTAAAAAAATGAGTGAAAAGCCACGTATGCCACGCATTGCACGCTGGTGACCTACTTGTTTTTGAGTGAACCAGTATTTTAGGAAGAAGAAGAAGATAACGAAGAAGACACCTTCACACTTTTTCCTTTTTTTTTTTTTTTTTTTGCCAGGTCATTACTATAACGACTGAAGAATTGTTAGCCTGCACTTGTTTTCCCCCACTAGGCCTACTTATAATTGTTCAGCATTTAAATTTTTTTTTTCAATCTAATAACCGCTGTAATCTTATATTCAAATTATAAGATGATTCGTATGATTAAACCGTTATTTTTTTTCCCCATGAACACAATGAAAACACGAATAATGGACACAACCAACACGTACATCCCGATCAATAAAATTCAACCCGTTGGTCAACTCCATCAAAAACCCGTCCCCCAAACTTTCTTAAAAAGGAATTCAAATGCACTATATATTTGCTTTGCCTTAATTCAATGAATGTTCTGTGTTTTGATTCAAATTAATTAAACTCATCTCTATGCATCTGACAAGCTCAGCCCTGATGTGGCCCTTTGCGGT
The DNA here is from genome assembly GCA_018398815.1 of Conus ventricosus. NCBI lineage: Eukaryota > Metazoa > Mollusca > Gastropoda > Neogastropoda > Conidae > Conus > Conus ventricosus. The sequence continues at coordinate 85,661,488 of CM031601.1, read as the reverse complement.
CGGCTGGGCTATAAGCAACATTATCTTATCTCTTATCTGACAAGCTGAAAAAAGTTTTCTTACTTTAAAAAGGGTTCGATTAATGTTGCAACCGACTAAAGCTCACATCTTGTCTGCACTTTTAGTCTGTGGCTTGCTTCCCTTTGTTGACCTAAACCGGAAATAGTCATGTGCGTGGTCGTTTACAAATGGCGGGGGACTTGGCGCGTTGTTTTGAATCGAATGCATCGAGAGCACAGTCTGGGTTTGAAGAAATATCCGAAAGGTAAGTTAACATGAAACAAAAGAAAGCTTTTTATTAGTTTCTTACTGAGACACTTTAAGACAGAGGTCTTTGTAATGAAGCAACGAGGATAAAATGGGGCGTGTCTTTTCGGGCGAAGTTTCGGAACTTGACTTATTCGACGATTGAGACCTTTATACTTGATACTTGATTTTTGCGGTGTTGATGGCCTGTTCACCGTTCGAAGAAAGAAGTCACTAGACTATGTGTGGCATGCGTGGCACAGCCTAGTGGTAACATACTGGATCATATAGGGCGGTGCATTCCTCCAGTGCGCATCCAGTCTGTTTTTAGTAGGCTTATAGTAGTATAGTATAGTAATAAGAGCGATTGAGGCTCTACTTTTAAAGAGCTATTCGTCTATCTAATTCTAACTTTGCTTTCTAGCATTGCATGCAAGCTCAGTTTCCCAGAAGTTATTCTTGGCAAATAGGGTTGTACAATGATGGTAGATTTTTCCAATGTTCATCCAGTCTTCTCTTGAAAGCATCCACTGATGGCGCAGAAACCACTGACTCTGGGAGATCGTTCCAAGTATTGTTGATCCCATTCGAGAAAAAATTTGCTCTCACTGCTAATTTACTTCTGCTTTTCTTCAGCTTCAGTGAATTTCCTCTTAACTGGCTTTTATTGTCCTTTTCAAACATAAGTTCATGGGTGTTGTACATTCCATTGAGGTACTTATAAGTTTCATTCATATCACCCCGAAGACGGCGGTGCTCAAGACTCGGAAGCTTCAAAATTTTCAATCTATCAGGGTAGGGTTTGTCTTTGAGATGGCTCAGTGTTCTTTGTTGCACGACGTTGCACATTCTCAATGTCACTACACAGACCTTTGGAATGTGGTTGCCAGACACTGTGACCATATTCCAACAGTGGCCTGACCATGCTTTTGAACAAAAGTACAAAGTTCTCTCAGACAGATAATCAAAAGATCGGCGTATAAGTCCAACCATTCTGTTGGCCCTTGATGTGGTCTGAGCAACCTGCTCTTTGAACGAGAGTTTATTATCCACTACAACGCCTAAGTCTTTTTCCTTTTCAGTTTCTTTTAGTCTCACTCTTGTTTTGTTGCCATCCGACTCTTTCCCCATGTAATACTCATTTTCATTGTTCCGGCCAATCTTCAAAACACAGCATTTGTCTGGGGTGAAAACACAGTAGCCATTGTTGGACCATTCTTGCAAGTTGTTCAAGTCGTCCTGGAGATCTGTCGGACCGTTTTCAGTATCACTTCTCGCATAAAGCTTTGTATCGTCTGCAAACATCTTGGCAGTAGTCTTCAACCCTCTAGGCAAGTCATTTATGTATATATAACAAACAGCATCGGCCCAAGCACAGATCCTTGTGGAATACCACTTGTCACACTGCCTTCTGATGAACTGGCTCCGTTGATGACGACTTTTTGTCTCCTGTTACTTAGAAAAATCTGCTATCCAGTCTAGGACTTTACCTTTAATTCCACTTGCAGACAGTTTCTGTACAAGCCTCCTGTGTGGGACAGAGTCAAAGGCCTTCTGATAATCCATATAGGCCACATCAACCGAGCCCCCCTCTTCAGTGTACTCGTCCATGAACCTAGGGCTTCAAGCAGTTGCGTGGTACAGGAACGTCCTGGCACAAAATCCATGTTGATGCTCTGATATCAGCTCGTTGCTGATCAGGTGGTCCAGAATTTGCCCTCTCACCATTTTCTCCATAATCTTACACACTACACAAGTCAAACTCACAGGACGGTAGTTGTTCGCTACAGCCTTGCTTCCCTTCTTAAATATTGGGGACACAAACGCCATTTTCCATTCCTTCGGGAGTTGACCTTTATCAAGTGACTTTCTGAACAGCATGGTTATTGGTTGGGCTAATTCTTCTGCTGCCTGTGCTAGGATACTGGGTGGGATGCCGTCTGGACCGGATGCCTTGTTCTTGTCCAACTTAGTAAGTATCTTTTTGACTGATTCTGTTGTTATTTCAAAGTCTTCAAGTTCACTTACATACTCATATCTTTCAAATTCAGGGAGTGGTCCTGGATCCTCGACAGTAAAAACACTCTGAAAAAAGTTGTTTAGCAGCTCCGCCTTCTCCTCATCCGTTTCGGTTTTCGTGCCATCATTCTTCTTTAGGTCTGCAATTCCTGTCTTATTTTTCAACTTAGAGTTAGTGTAATTATAGAAGACCTTCGGATTTGTTTTGGACTCTGCAGCTACTTTCTCTTCATATTTTCTGTTTGCATGGCGGCAGTCTTTCCTCGCTCTGTTGTTTGCTCTTGTGTAGGCCTTTTTATCCTCATCGTTGTCACTTTGATTACACTTTCTAAATAGCTGGTGTTTTGTTTTTACAGATGACAAAGTTTTTGGGTTCATCCATGGTTTCCCTTTTCTTCCTGATGTTCTTACCAGCGGTGTCGATTTCCCACTGCTTTCACAAGTTCTCTTTGATAAAGTTCCATGAGTCGTTTACACTTTTATCTTTCAGTTCAGTCTCCCACTCAACGCTTCCCAGCTGCTCTATCAGTGTCTCAACATTTGTTTTCTGAAGTTCCTTAGTGTTTTTCTAGGTGTTGCACCTGCTTCTAGGGATAACCTCATCACCAGGCAAACATGATCACTCTTTCCAATAGGTGCTTCAACTCTCAAGTCAGTGATTAGTTCTTCAGTGTTTGTGAAAATCAGATCCAGAGTGTTAGCTTTCTGGCCTTCTCTGTAACGAGTTGGAGTCTTCTGGTGCTGAATGAATAATGCATCCTTCGTGGCATTCAAAAACTTTGTTGCTATGTGGCCTTCACCGACTGTACTTGTTTCAGTGTTCCAATCGATTTGTGGAAAGTTAAAATCCCCCATGATCAGCTTGTGTGTGGCCCTCCTTTGGGATATAGTATCAAAAAGGTTGTTCAGTCTAGCAGCATTGTCTACTGGGCTTTGTTCACACCTGTATACGAGTCCAATGAGTAGGGCTTTCTCCATCTTTCAGCTTACATTCCACAAATACTTTCTCAGTATATGTGCTGTCTATGTCATCGCATAATGAAGGCTTCAGGGTGCGACGAACATACAGGAGTATACCTCGTCCTTCCTCTTCTAAGTTATGATACATTTCATAATCATCCATAGATAGCTCACTGTCCTGTATAGCATATCTCGCATTCTTGGGCTTGACCTCAGTGATTCCAATAATGTCTGGCTTGATATTTCTACCACAATTGAAAGTTCATTTCTTTTATTCATAAGTTGATCAACGTTGGTATACAAACAAGTACAGTTTTCAAAATTTTCTACACATAATTTTGAACGAAAGTTTGAAGAAAAACAAGAAGAAGAACTGGTGTTAAAACTATTTGCAATCTTGAGTTGCATGGGTTCTACTCTTTTACTGCCCCCTTCTGCTCCTGCCACCCGCACGGGTACCTTCCAATGTTGACGACTCGGCCGTTCCTTCTCACCCAGCGAGCATACTCGTCCTTCGAGTTTTTTGACTCCTCTTTCTTGTTCTTAAGTTCCTGATACAATTCTCTGTCTTCTCTTTTCTCTTGCTGTGTCATGTCCCTCCTCATACCAACTGCCAGGTAGAGCCTTCCCTCTTCTCCTTCATGGTCATCTTCATCAGCGTCTTTCTTGGCTGCAATAAATTTTCTCAGCATCTCATCCCTTGCTCCTTGGTTTTCGAATCTCAACAGAATTGGTTTGCATGAACCTATTGTGTCCCTTTGCTTGTACTCCCTCAGACTTTTCTTTCTCATCATTTTTGTTGGCTTGTAGCTGTGTTCCTTCAAGCTTGTTCTTTCCTCCTCTGTCTTTTCTGCTGAACAGCCTCCTCATGTCAATAGGTGGGTTAGTCACTCCTATTTCTTCCATGATCTGATCAATCTTATTCCAGTCTTCTTTCTTCCTGTCTGAACCCCTCTTCTGCAGTGCTTTCTGGAACATTAAACACAACCAAGTTCTTCTGTCTTCTTGCTCTGTCTTCAGTCTCCATCTGATGCTCCTTAGCCTTTTCATCCATGAACTTATTTACTGTCCTCTAGCTGCTTGCATCTTTCTTCCAGGGACTCCACTTTCGTGCTTTCCATTATCTCCTTCATGCTCTCAAGTTTCTGTATCTTCTCTTCTACTCCTTCAGTTCTCACCTCTTCACGTACAGCCCTGATATGGCCCTTTACGGTCGGCTGGGCTCTAAGCAACATTATCTTATCACCTCTTCACGTACAATTTTCCTCACAGTTTCTTCAAGCTTGTCAGGTATCCTACCCTTTTCAATTTCCTCAACCCTGTCTTTGATGTCGGATGGGGCGGTTACGACATTGTCCGGAAGACTATTCCAGATTGTGGCAACACGCTGGGAGAAGTAACCGGCTCGCATATTCAGCCTGCAGTGTCCTTGCCTTGGAAGAGGGGGAGCACTGGTCGATCTGTGTCATGAATCCCATGGACGTATTTGTACACGTCGATCACGTCACCTCTGGTACGGCGATGCTCCAAGCTAGGTAGCTTCAGGCTAGCAAGACGTTCTGGGTACGGGAGATCCTTCAGAGGACCTATCAGGCGGTTTGCTCTCCTCTGGACATCTTCCAGGTCTCTGCAGAGTGAGGTCTGTTCGTACCTGTCCTCATGTAACTCTCACTCACTGACTCATGCGTGGCTTTTCACTCAGTTTTTACATAGCAATGAGTAATAGCATTACTATACAATCTCTACGCCAGATAGGCTGAAGAGCCATTTCAGCTTGTGTCTCCTGCATCAGGTTATTGGTAAACACTTAAAACAATTTCAGGATTTGGGGCGTTGTATCAAACAACTTAGCCAATTTAGTCTTTTTACGCCCCTTCTGTATACAAGTCTGTTGGTCCAGTCGTAGACTAGCTCAGTCTAATTTATCCATCAAATATATATTTTGTTTTAGTTATTGATTCATGTTTGTTTATCAATGATGCGGCGGACCAGACTCTTTGCGACGACACCGCTGTGTACAGGGTCAGGACATCAGACCACGACACCAACCGACTGCAAGAAGATCTGCATCGGCTAGAGCTTTGGGAGAGAAGCTGGGAGATGTCATTCATCCAGACAAGTGTACCACCCTCCCAGTGACCCATAAGAGACGGCCCTTCACCAGCAAGTACCAACTGCATGGACAGACACTCCAGACAGTGACGTCGGCCAAATACCTCGGGGTGACATTCAGAACAATCTGTCATGGGACAAGCACATTGACATCATCTGTGCCAAAGCCAATAAGACCTTAGGCTTCTTGCGGCGCAACTTGAAGATCAGTGCCATCCACCTGAAAGAGACAGCATACAAAAGCTACGTCCGCCCCATTTTAGAGTACGCCTGCACAGTTTGGGACCCCTCCTCTGACACTCATGTAAAACAGCTGGAAGCGGTTCAGCGACGAGCAGCCCGCTTTGTGGTCAATAGATACCACAACAGATCAAGTGTCACCGCCATGCTTGACCGACTCCAGTGGCCTTCACTCCAGGAGCGTCGAAGATCCAGCAGACTGGCCATGCTGTATAAAATACTTAATGACCAAGTCGACTTCGACAAAGCCAAGATCCAACCTGCCCCTGTCAGACAGCGTAGGGGAAATCAACACAAGCTCCGCCAGCTTGCAGTGCCGCACCAACTATCGTCAGGCCGCCTTCCTCCCCAACACCATCAGGGACTGGAACAATCTGCCGGACGAGGTGGCTGGAGCCACCACTTTTGACACTTTCGTGTCAAGAGTTCACTGATCCCCTTTCACCCTCCCCTCTCCCCCCCCCATTAGACCCCCCCTCTCCCCTACCCACCCCCGATTCTCCCTCCCGCTGCGCAGACCCAGTTGTTGTTAATATGCCAAAATAATCAACTTGATGATTGTGGCATTATATCAAGAAGAAGAAGGACCCTGAATGAGGTTCTTAAATACATGAATACTAGGTGCACGTTTTCTTCTTCTTCCTAAAATACTGGTTCACTCAAAAATGAGTAGGTCACCAGCGCGCATGTTTAAAAAGTAAAATAAAATAACATAAAATAGTGCGACTCAGACTTTTGGCCCCAAGGAGCAAATTTGGCAACAAGGGGTCGCACTCGATGTGATGGTAGTCCTTCGGATCCGAAGATGACGTTAGCGTTTCTGCAACTCATCGATGTACGCGGAGGTGGCTCTGCAGCCCCAATCTGGAGGCGCAGAGTCTGGAACAGTGGGGGCACTGGAAGTCCGTTGTCGTGATCACTGCTGCTGCTGCTCTGTGGCGTTGATCCCTGGCGGCAGTCAGCTTTTGGCGTCGAGTACTTTCGAAGTTGGTAGCGGCTTTGTGAATTGTGGCCCGCCACAGAGGTCGGTCACTGGCGCACTCCTCTAGTTCTTTTGGTTTGAGTTCGCACCACTGGAGGTTTGATTTGACCGAGTCCTTGTACCGTTTCTTTGGGCGTCCTTGGTTTCTCTTGCCTTGCAGAAGCTCTCCATACAGCAGTCGCCTTGGCATACGGTGCTCTTCCATACGGATGACATGCCCCACCCATCGAAGCTGGGCCTTGATGAGCATGGACTCGATACTTGTAGTGTGAGCACGGTCCAGGACCTCGAGGTTGGAAACACGGTCCTGCAATGGATTCCGAGTATGGAGCGAAGAGCTCGCATGTGGAAGTTCTCCAGCTTCTTGACGTGTCTGCGGTACAGTGTCCAAGATTCGCACCCATAGAGGAGAGGGCAAGACCACTGCGTTGTAAACTCTCAGTTTTGTGGTCAGCCGAAATGTTGTGTTGACTAAGCACTCTGTTGCGGAGTCTTCCCAGCGCCTGGCTTGCTTTGCTGATTCGGGCATCAACTTCCCTGTCCAGGGAGCCATCACAGGAGATGGTGCTTCCTAGATATCTGAAATGTTCAACGTTCGCAAGCTGGGAGTCGTCAATGACGATGGTGGGTGCCGAGGGGTTGGTGTTTGGTGCGGGTTGGTGAAGCACCTCAGTCTTGCCGAGGCTGATTGTCAGGCCGAAGAGCTTTGAAGCATCGGAGAAGCGGTCAAGCATCGTTTGCAGATCGGATTCTGCATGGGCCACCAGTGCGCAGTCATCGGCAAAGAGGACTTCTTGAAGGAGATCTTTGATGCTCTTTGTCTTGGCAGTGAGGCGACGAAGGTCAAAGAGGGAGCCGTCCAGACGATAGCGGAAGTAGACTCCCTTCTCCAGGTCTTGGACAGCGTGGGACAGCATGCAGGTGAAGAAGACGTTGAAGAGGACCGGAGCTAAGACACAGCCCTGCTTCACGCATTGCTGATCTCGAAGGCTTCCGTCACGTTTCCACTGGAGAGGACTGGCCGGTCATGCCTTCATGGAAGAGCTTGATCATTTTCACAAACTTTGGTGGGCATCCAATGCGCTCGAGGACTGTCCAAAGAGCTTCCCTGTTGACCGTGTCAAAGGCCTTGGTCAGGTCAATGAAAACAGAGTATAGGGGCATGTTTTGTTCGATACACTTCTCTGAAGCTGTCTGACAGCAAAAAATCATGTCGACAGTGCTTCTGCCGGGTCTGAAGCCGCACTGCGCCTCGGGGAGGTTCTGCTCGGAAACAGTGATGAGTCTGTTGAGGATGACTCTGGCGAAGATCTTTCCAGCAATGGAGAGTAGCGAGATGCCTCTGTAGTTCCCACAGTCGGCTTTGCTTCCCTTGTTCTTGTAGAGGGAGACAATCAGGGCGTCGCGGAAGTCATCTGCATCTTCTCCTCCTCCCAGATACTCCGCAGGACATCGTGAAAGGCTTTTAGGGCGTTGGGGCCTGCCGCCTTGTAGATCTCAGCAGGTATTCCGTCCTTTCCTGATGCTCTACCGGAGCTCGTCTGGAGGATTGCTTTCTGGATCTCTGCAATGGTGGGGGGTACTGCAAGTGTGTCTTGTATTGGGCTGCTGAGGGATCTGGTTCAAGGCATCCGAGTCGACTGACGAGGGCCTGTTGAGCAGGTTGCTGAAGTGTTCTTGCCAGCGCTTGCTTAGTCCTTCTTGGTCCTTGATCAGGGTTGCGCCGTCGGAGGACAGTAGCGGGGAGCAGCACTGATGCTGAGGGTCCGAAGACTGTCTTCAACGAGCCAAAGAATTTCTTGGCGTTGTGAGAGTCGGCGTAGCCTTGGACTTCAGTCGCTTTGTCCTCCCACCACTGGTCCCGTTTCGCACTCGATATTCAAGAAGTTAAAAGCAATGGCCAAACTCAGGCCCAGGTAACAGTTTGATGTTAGTTGTTATTTCATTCCAAATTTTGGTTACTCTGTTATATGAATTTTCTCAAATGAGTTGTGGAATTTTGTTTAAATATCTCATCTTCACTTTTCCTTGTATTATTTGTCTGTGGAGTACAAAAAAAAACATGCTTTATCAACATCATCAATACCATTAAATATCTTGTTATATGTTTGAATCAAGTCCCCTCTATTCTTCTGCTTTGAGTGTTGGAAGTTGTAAATATTTAAATCGTTGCTGGTGTGAGTAATCCTTTTATTATGGATCTTTGTTGCTCTTCTTTGAACCTGTTCTAGAGCTTCTAATTGTCTCTTTAGCATTGAATACCATACAGTAAGCTAGGACCAACGAACAGGCCCCAAAAGGGCCTCAAACGTTGAATCAAGTCAAGTCAAGTCAGTATTGCTATATTCAAGAACAGGTCTAACTAGTGTCTTTTATAGAATTGTTAAAAAGTGTCCTTTTCTATAAATGAAAATGTTCTTTTTATCATTCCAGTTATTCTGTTGGCCTTGTTAATACTATTCACAATATATGTTTGTCAAAATTATAACAAACTTTTGTCAAAAGTCACACCTAGGTCTTTCTCTTTCTCGCATTTAGATACTTTTACTTCCTTGTCCCCAATTTTCATTAATCCTTTTGTGGGTTTGATTTTCCAGTATGAAGTAGTTCAAATACTTTACATTTTTCTTCATTAAAATATAGGTTCCAAGTATCAGACCACTGTACTAATGTTTCAATATCCTTTTGTAATTCCTTATACAATTTCGGAGAGTTTAAAGTTTCGTGTCATCTGCAAACATTTTACATGTATTCTTTAATTTCTACAGGGAGATCACTTATAAACACCGTGAATAATATTGGTCCCAAAATATTGCCTCGTAATATCCCACTAATAACATCAGCACTATGAGAGAAGGAACTACCAATCCTTCCCTTTTGAGTTCTTTTTAATAAAAAGTCTCTAACCCAACACGTAACATTTCCTACTATTCCATAAGACTCCAATTTCTTTAAGAGTCTTTCATGTGGTACTGAATTGAATGCTTTTCTAAAGTCTAAATACAATGCATGATCTATATTTTCTCCTTTATCTGTCTCCTTTGTGAAGTCTTCCATCACTTCTATAAGTTGAGTCACACAAGATCTTTTTGCACAAAATCCATGTTGGCACTCAGCATATAATTTATTTTCTGTCATATGTAATATGTTTAACAATAGCCACTCTAATAAATGGTTCTAAAATTTTGCATATAATGCATGTTAAGCTCACTGGTCTATAATTCCCTGGGTCTGTTTTCGTACCTTTTTTGAATACTGGTATTTAACTGTAGCTGTTTTCCAATCTGAAGGTACTATCATTTCTTCAACAGATTTAGTAAAAAGTATATAAGTGGGAAGGCCATCTCCTCATTTAGCTCTTTTAGTAGTCTTGATGGAATGGGCATCAGGACCACATGCCTTACTAGGCGTTCAGAGACTGAAGTTTCTTTTTTTTTAAATTGCTTCCACAGAAATATTCTACATTTTCCAATATTATGCCTTTTGACCTTGAAGCTGGACTTAGAGTAGGCATATTATTGATAACTTCCCTTGTGAATAGACTAGAAAAAATACATTCAACATATCTGCCTACCACTATCTGTCTCAACTGTGTCTCCTTGTTTAGAAATGGACAACCTAAGCTAGATGACGTATTCACAAACAGAGAGGACATAGTACATCATGAAAACAGGAGCACTTGGAAAAAAGTGACCATGTTACTGTACTTGTTGACCTGGCACTCAAACACCCCAGAACAGAAAAAAAAAGAACACTTCAACTTCATCAAAGTAGACTACACACAGACGAGGATGTTCCTAGAGGATATTGACTGGAAAAAAGAGCTAAGTGGGAAGATAGTGAACCAGTCCTGGGAAATCTACACTGCAAGGATCAGGGGAAGCCAAACAACTATTTGTTCCGCAAACTAAACCAGGCAGTAATCATAAGAAAAAGTGGCTTGACAGAGGAACTCTGAAAGCAGTGTGAGGAAAAACATCAACTGTACCGTGGATGGCTGCAAACTAAGAGCAGACTAGACTACATGGAGTACGCCAAGGCACGCAACAAAGCAGCAAGAGATTGCAGAAAAGGCTAAGACTGTGTTCCTCTCGTGCATATCCAGTTGACCACCAGGCCCGAGAAATACAAAATAAATGCAGTGTAAGTGGTGAAATTTGAGGATCTCGTTCAGTGTTGCCATCCTGAGTAAGTGAATTCAATCTGTATGGTTTGTCTGTTGTTCATAGTACACACAGAAAATGGATCAAGCCAAGATCTTATGTTCGTGTAATGGTTAGAATGATTGTATTCAACCTGTGACGCGTTGGCTAAATTGTGCAATGCAATCTCTGTTTTGTGTTTGTTTTTTCTTGATGCTCTTGATTTACTTCAGATAAATGCTAACACTTTATGATGGCAGAATCCATGCTCTGATATATACAATTAGTTTCTTGTCTGTGGAACTCTTTGATATAAATGATATTCAAACTTTTTTTTTTCCAGACATCAGGAAACATTAAAATCTTCCTGTTGTTGGGGGAAATTATGTCTTGTTTAGTTTTATGATCAATCAGGTACATATGCAAAATCAGTTCACCCAGATCTGTCTTGAGATTTCTGAGACACTTTTCTGTCAAATTATCAGTTTTCACAGACTGTCGATGATTTAAAGCTTGTTTGTGGGCATTATTTGTTTTAATGTACTGAAAAAGATTCATGTTTGTCACTTTTTCCTCCTTTATTTACTTTTGGTTCATACCTGAACTCTGTCTGTCTGTCTCTCTCTCTCTCTCCCTCTCTCTCTCCTCTCTCTCTCTCTCTCTCTCTCTCTCTCCTCTCTCTCTCTTTTTCTCTCTCTCTCTCAGAGTTTTTCTGTTTTAATTTTCAGTATGACCGTGAATTTCCTAATGATGACATACTTGATCTGCGCTACAACAGAATTATTCATGACAGGGGTGAGTAATTTAATATTGACTTTTAAGGATTCAGAATTTTATTTTTATCGTTAATATTTGAACACTACATGTGATAGTGTTTCATGTTTACCTTTGAATTTTGAACATTGGTATTAAGGATACATGAGTAACTTTTCTCTGAACAGAAGTCAAAGTTATTTCTTTTTTCCAGGCAAGACTACAGATGGATTTTTGTGTGTGATATCATTGGATTGTCTACTGCTTGTTAGCGGTTCAGAGAAGAATGAAAATGAGGTGGGATTGCATAAACAAAACAGTCAGAATTGTGTTAGCGGTTCAGAGAAGAATGAAAATGAGTTAGGATTGCATAAACAAAACAGTCAGAATTGAGGGGGGAAAACTCTCCAAAAATAATTTGAATAAGCCTTTGCAGAAAACTGTTGTATGGATAACATGGGTCTTTCACTCATTAATATCTTTGTCTTTTTTGGGAGTGGAGGTGGGTGGGGAGGGGAGAGTCTCAGGTTTTTGTTTACCCTTTTGAATCTTTTCTTATTGTGTTTCCGTTAAAATTTGACATGTTATGTGTGCTTAGATTCAAAATCAGAATGGTCGAGAATATGTCACTCAGTATGTACTATAAAGCTTTGAAATTTTTGTGTTTATGAAATGATTATTGATATGTTGTAACAGGGTACTGAAATCCATGCAACGAAACGAGTAGGTTGTGCAGTTTTTGGAAAACATGGGCTGCATAAAGCAGGTAAGGGATTTGTTTCAACCATATTAGTTTACAGCCTCGAGGGCTTTTTTTTCCTTTTTAAAATGTTAAAAGTGCATCAAGGGTTTGTTTTGCTTATGCTCCTGAAAGGATTAAGATTTATTTATACAGGAGAAAGAGTTTGCTTCATCTAACAGTTCAGTTATAAACCATCCAATAAGTCATTAGTTTATTTCTCAAGCCTGGACATTTGCATGTGAAATTCAAGGTTTTTGGTTTTTGTTGGAAATTAATCACAGAGATTTGTGAACCTTAGACATAATGTTTTTTAAGTGCAAGGCTATCTGCGCCAGTACAAAGTTGGGTTGGTTGGTTTTTCATGCTATCATGACTGTGTGGCCGAAGTTGTATGCATGGACGTGGTGCATTCAGATAAAAAGTAACACAAATTAAAAGGGGGATGTCCATTATTTATACAGATTTTAAAGGTCATATAATGCCTGCAGTGTCATGTAATATTTTTGCCATGCTTTTTCAAACAACAGACAGTAACAATAACAAAAAGAAAAGAAAAATTCTAACAAAAATAAACTAGAGACAAATTACTTCTCCAGAAAGACACACACACACACACACACACACAAACACACACACACACCACTATCATCACCACAAAATACACATGCAGGCACACACACATATCTGTTCCCTTTCTGACCACTACCCCTCCCATTGGTGACACTTAAGGTTTTTTCAAAAGACTGTAATTACAGGTAGGTTTCTATGCTTTCCTGATTGTAAAAAACCTCAGCTGATATGTCAGTTATATGAAAATATGAGAAACATTAATTTACATTCAATACATTAAACAAATAATTTACTACATATGGTCTCTGTTCTGACATGTCAGTTATGTCGCAGTAGATACATAGTTTATGTTACTGACACTGTGTATATGCCCTTGATATGAATATGCATTCTTTGGCACAATCTGGTATGATAGGAGTTGATTTATCATCAACAGTGATACATCTTGCCATGTGGTCAGTGGAGCAGGAACATAAAAGATTTACTGTTCCATAGGCATATTTCTGTCGAAGCCACTTAAAATGCTCTCAGAAAACAAGAAGAAATTAACAGCATAATTTTATTAATTTGTTTTCAAGGATACTTGAAGTTAAACATTTCTTTCTTTCATGGGGAACAAAAGACATTTGAAGAAAGTCAAGACTCCATACTCCCACTGTACATATTCATGTACAGTTAAATAGTAGAGCAGTATATCACATTGATTCATCGCTCACTTTTGATGCTTATATCAAACAGAAATAAAGTCTGTAGGAGTTTTATGCGTGATTTGCAAAGTACAATTTAGTCTTGAAGGGATTAATATGGGGCCAAAGGGGAAAGCTTGAAAAGGAAAATTGTTTCAGAAAAACAAAGAAAACACTATGCAGGATGATCTGTAATACTACAGTCAAAGATTTGCTGTGTTTTGATTTCCATTTCAGATAGCCCTCTGTATTTATCGCAGGTGAGTCAGGTTTTGGTACTTCTTAGGCCTGCTTTCCCTCCCTAACTTCTCTTTCCCTCTCTGTCTTTGTCTGCATTTTTGTCTCTGTCTCCTCTGCCTGTCTCTCTCTCTTTCTCTGTCTCTCTCTCACTGAGTTGTATTGTATGGCACAAAGGGTCGACAAGGTTCTCGTTTGTAGTTTTTGGCTTGTGTATGCATCTTTAAGGCCAGTTTTACCTGAATGATATCGCCATAGTTTGTACACATGTTTAGCAAAAATATGATGATTAAAACAATCTAAGAAAGAAAAAAATGTGAAAAGGAAACTCCAGAGATGAAGTTCTTGAGGGGTAATTGCACTTGCAGAGAAACCAGGATCGGGGGCTTTGTCCAAAGACCCTCCGGGGGTTGCAACCTTGCCGTGGTCGGAGGGCTTTGCGTGGTCCTGTGATCCCTTAGGCTTTGCTGGCGGAGGCATCAATACTTTAGGATAGGCTGGGTTTTTTTTAAAAACTGCTTCTAGGTCCGAAAAGCCAAGATGCTGTCTGGCCTTAGCATAACGTGGTAAGGAGTTGATGCCCCTGGTAGGGCTTCCCATGTCAGATTATGAGATAGGCTAAGGGTGAGGATCCTGACTAAGAGTAACCCGCCTTTCTCCTTTTCTTGTTTTCTGCCTTTATTTGGCCCTTTTCTATCTTCGTCTCCCCTTCAAGTCTTCTTTTCCACACTCCTTTTCTCTCTGTGGTCTCCTTAAGATCCGCCGTGTTTGCCTTTGCGGTGCGACCTGTGTCGGAGGGGAATGAGATCCTGGTGATTGAGAGGGCCAGCGCTCTCAACACATCACTTTGGCTCGGACCTCTCCTAGACAGGAAGTACACTTTGGCCCGGGTGTACTAATCGGCTCCCCTTCTTGGGGGCTGGGTCAAGACAGACAGTTCCCTACTGGCCAAGTTAACCCCTGCAGTGCTCAGCTCTCTGTCCCCGGGAGTTGAGCATGATCAGGGGGGATAGGGTTGGTAGTTTCTGTTTGTCGTATATCTCTCCCGAAGCCTGGAAGGGGTCAAGACATTGGTTTCTTGGCCCTGGCCCCTTAGTTGGACTCCAAGGTGGGTGGGTAAGGGAGAGATGAAATAAAATAAAATACATCATGGTTTTTTCAAAAACAATCCCCCCAAAAAAGAGGAAGGCTGCATCCCCTATTTCAGGGAATTTTGATTCAGATAGCGATTCCGATATGGAGGTACGACAGGGGAAACAGGATTCTGGGCTTCCTGGCTCGTGATGGAAGGGACGGAGCAGGAAAGACCCCTTTCAGCTCTGAGCCCTTTCGCCATACAGAAGGGCTTTCAAGCTTTAGCAGGTGACCCTCGGTCCATCAAGAGGTTGAGGAACGGCTCGTTCCTAATTCAATGTAAATCTCAAAAACAATCTGAACAGCTGCTGAAGGCAACAAAATTAGTGGACAGGGAGATCAGGGTGACTCCCCACAAACAGTTAAATTCATCGAAAGGAGTGATTCGCTGCAGGGATTTATCAGGTGTTTCAGAGGCAGAGATCAAAACGGAGCTGGCGTCCCAGGGTGTGACGGAGGTGCGCAGGGTGACAGTAAAGAAGGGTGCAGAAAGGGGGCCACCAACACCCTCTTTCTGACCTTCTGCAACCCTGTGCTGCCTCCGGTCATCAAAGTGGGCTACCTGATTGTCCGGGTTCAGTTATATGTTCCGTCCCCGTTGAGGTGCTTCAAGTGCCAGAAGTTTGGCCATGTCAGAGACCGTTGTTCTGGGCAGGAGGTGCGGTATTTGCTGCAAGGCAAACCCATGATGGGCCGTGTAAAGATCCGGCACATTGTGCAAACTGCGGTGGCGACCATCCTCCTCTTCACGAAACTGTCCTCTTTGGATCCAGGAATCCGCAATACAAAGAGTTAAAACAGAAAAGAAGATCTCCTTTTTTGAAGCCGGAAACAAGTTGGGGGCAGTCAGATGCCGACAGCTTCTTCGTATGCTTCGGCCGTTAAGAAAGTTCCAACAGTTCCTACTCGGTCAGTCTGCTGCCAGACTGATGACTTTACGTTTTTGAAAACATTGCAAGGAAGAACTGTCAACTCTGGTGGAAGCCGGTCCACCACCTTCCAACCCAAAGTGACTGCCCCTGGTGGAGGCAAAAAATCCGCCACCCCTCAGACTGCCAGCAGTCTACAAAATCTGCTGCTGGGCAGATTAAAAAAACCAGCAATTCCCCCTCGAACTCCTCTGTCCAGTGCCCGTGCGGGCAAGGGAGTTCAACCCAGTGTGGAGATGGTGGAGATGAAGACGAAACCTCCACCATCTCCCAAACCCAGACCACCTTCACCTGTTGGCAAGTCTGCCAGCAGGTCTGTAGACCAACATACTCCAGTGAAACTAACCAACAAATTTACACCCTTGGACGCAGATGTTGATGAGGAGATGACCTGATTTCTCTCCTTTTCGCCCTCTGCACCATGGATAGTACAATATTCCATTGGAATATCCGTGGACTAAATTCCAACTTTGAGGAGCTGCAGCTTCTGTGTCAATCTATAAAACCTTCCGTCGTGGCTGTTCAGGAAACTCAAATTCAAAGCCAGAAGACTTTACTCTTTCTGGCTTTAATATTCTTTCAAATCCTGCACAACCATCCACGTTGGACTGTCGGGCAGTGTTGCCCTTCTCGTACACAAAACTCTGCTGTATAGTCCTGCCGCTCTGTCTACCTCCCTTCAGGCTGTAGCTGCGAGAGTCACGCTCCGCAAGACTGTGACAATCTGTTCCCTTTATCTACCTCCTTCTGTCCCGGTTTGTCGTCAGGGCCTTGTCAGTCTGATAGATGAACTTCCTCGACCTTTTTTGCTGTTGGGTGACTTTAAACGGTCACAATCCTCTTTGGGGTAGTGTCAGTTCGTCATCCAGAGGTCTGCTAATTGAGGATGTCCTTTCGGATTTGGATTTGTGTTGTCTGAACGACGGATCCGCAACTTACCTCCACTCTTCCACAGGTTCACTTTCGTGTTTTAGATTTGTCGGTTTGTGACCCCTCGCTGGTCCTGGACTATGGAGTGGTCCGTCCATGACGATCTGCACGGAAGTGACCATTTCCCTGTCCTTCTACAACCTGTAATAACTGAACACGTCTCTGTCTCCTCAAACATTTAAATTATAAGAAAGCAAACTGGGATCTATTTGCAGCCACTATTTCTAAGGCATTCCAGGACGCTGATTTTCTTCAGAGTCCGGACCCAGCAGAATCACTGACTAACACTGTAATCAAGTGTGCTAAAGCTTGTATTCCAGTGTCTTCCGATAAAAATTCAAATGCCAAAAACGCCCTGGTTTGATTCAGACTGCCAACAAATTTCCAAAGTTTAGAAAACGGGCTCAGCGTCGGTATACCAACGACCTTCGGGTCCCAACGCTCGAGCCCATCAAAAACTCCGTGCCAAATCGAGACACCCTTTTAAAAATCAGTAAACGTCGGTCCTGGAGAAGCTTCTGCTCCAGGCTGACATCAAAAACTTCCAAGAAAAAAGTGTGGAACATCATTAAGAAAATCAAAGGGAAGAAAACACCTGTCCACTGTGAACCATCTCAAGTTTTCGGATTCTTTAATAACAGAGAAGAAAGCAGTTGCTAATCTGCTTGCTTCAACCATTGAAATGAATTCCTCCTCTTCTCATAATCAGCCACTTTTTTCAAAAACAAAACCCTAAAAGAAAAATCACCCTGCAACTTTTCGTCCGACAACATGGAAGACTACAATCTTCCTTTCACGTTAAACGAGCTGAAATCTGCCTTACTCTCTTGCAGCGATTCCTCTCCAGGTCTAGATGACATCCATTATCAACTCTTGAAACATCTTCCGCAAATAGGTTTGAACATCCTGCTACAGGTATACAACCATGTGTGGACTACTGGTTTCTTTCCACCTTCTTGGCGGAAAGCCCTCATTATTCCAATTCCCAAACCTGGAAAAGAAACTTTCTAATCCATCAACTACCGTCCCATAGCTTTGACCAGCTGTGTTTGTAAATTGATGGAAAAAATGGTCAATGCTAGGCTCATGTGGAAACTCGAAACCGATGGCCTTTTGGCGAAAGAACAGTGTGGGTTTCCGCAAACATCGGACTACCGTTGACCATTGATTCGTCTGGAATCTACACTTCGGAACGCTTTTCTGAACAAACAGCATGCAGTGGCAATTTTCTTTGACTTGGAGAAGGCCTACGATACCACCTGGAAGTCGGGGATACTTCATGATCTCCACGATTTGGGTTTTCGAGGTCATCTTCCGCTTTTTATTCAAAATTTTTTGGCAGAACGACAGTTTCAGGTCCGGGTTGGTACCACTCTCTCTGATGTCCACGAGCAGGAGTTGGGTGTTCCACAGGGGAGCATACTGTCTCCTGCCCTCTTTAGTATTAAAATCAACAACATTGTGAAATCAGTTCAGCAGGGTTCAGACTGCTCATTGTTTGTGGATGATTTGCTGTCTACGCAACTGGAAGCCTGTACCGAGTGTCCAGCGCAGGCTCCAGCTTTGCGTAGATAAAATCCATCGGTGGGCAGATGAAAACGGTTTCACCTTTTCTCCAACAAAGACGCAGTGTATTCACTTCCATCATTTCCGTCATGTTTTTTCCAGATCCTGAACTGCAAGTAGGGAAATCTCCCATTCCAGCTGTTAAAGAGGCCAAATTTCTGGGAGTCATTTTTTACCAAAAACTTAACTTTCTCAGCCATATTAAAAACCTCAAAACTGCTTGCCAAAAGGCACTGAATATTCTGCGGGTCGTAGCACACAACCGACTGGGGCGCTGATAAGAAAACTTTGTTGCACCTCTACAGAGCCCTGGTCCGTTCCAAACTGGACTACGGTTGTGCTGTGTACGGCTCTGCAAGATCATCTTACCTCAAACTTTTGGACCCTATCCACCATCAAGGGTTTCGTCTCTGTCTTGGAGCGTTCCGCACCACCCTGTGTACAGCCTGTACGCAGAGGCGGGTGAACCTTCACTGTCCAACCGCAGGCTGAAACTGTCTTTGAATTATTACATCCGACTGTTCTCAGAACCGCAGAATCCTGCCTATGACTGTGTCTTTGACCCTCCGTTCCAAAGTAAGTTTGAAAATAACCCGAAATGTTTCCGCCGTTTGGTCTTCGTATGCGGCCTCACGTGCGGAATGCAGGTCTAGACCTAGGAGTTGTGGTCCGACTTTTCCAAGTTTCCGGATCAACCTCCGTGGACCTTTTTCACACCAGAGATTCGTTTCGATCTTGCAGCTTTTCGCAATGAGTCTACCAGCTCTCTGGCGTACAAGGCTTTGTATGCTGAGCTCTGTGCCAAATTCCCATCCTGTCAAAAAGTTTTCACAGACGGTTCCAAGTCTGAGGATGGAGTGGCCTGTGCAGCCTACTGCCCCGGGGCTCCTTCTCAGATACTGTTGGAACATATACATTCCGATGCTTCTGTCTATTCTGCTGAACTTACTGCTCTGGTACTGGCTTTGAAGATATCTCCCAATCTTCGAAGAGGACTTTCTGGTTCTGTCGGATTCGCTGTCAGCTTTGGAGGCCATAGCTGGCCGCAACCTCAGCATCCAGAACTTTTACTTTTTTTTAAAATCTTTTTAGCAAGTTGAAGGCGGACGGTTTACAACATTACTCTTGCTTGGGTTCCTGGTCATGTTGGCATCGGCGGGAACGAAATGGTTGATCGTTTAGCCAAGAACGCCACAAGAGAGAAACTGTCCAACACTTATATCCCCCGCTCAGATGTGAAACCCAAAATTAACGATTATGTGAGAGACCTCTGGCAGGAGGATTGGAACACACAGACGACTAACAAACTCTTTCAGATCCGTCCAAACCTTAAGGACTTCATCCCATCTACGTCGGGTGGTCGTAAAGAGGAAACGGTTCTGTGCCGGCTGCACACCGGCCATTCGTATTTTACCCATTCTTTACCTTTAAAGAGTGAAGAAGCTCCGTGGTGCATTCCATGTCATGCGCCACTTCAATGAAACATGTTCTTTTAGAGTGTTGGGACTTGCACGATGCGAGACACAAACATTTTACAGCGGAGTCCATGAAAATCCTGTTCAGGGATGTCCCGCCTGACGTGATCCTTGAGTTTTTGAGAGAGATTAACATTTTTCATCTGATTTGAGATTTTACGGCAGAAAGATTTTTAACAAAGTTTCTGGTGCGTTTGTAGACGATGTCATTTAACGAAATGTGTGAAAGTTTTTTAAAATATTTTTTTAAATGACTGGTGAGTTGATTTTAACGTGGTGACAGCCCTGATGTGGCCCTCTGCGGTCGGCTGGGCTATAAGAAAACATTATCTTATCTTATCTTTGTCCAAAGAGAAACAGTTTTTGCTACCTTCGGCACTCAAATTTGCTGTATCTGACTGCCCTAAATGGGAGGAGGTAAAAAATGGCATGACAGAGAGAGAGGCAAAAGGGCGAGAGAGAATGAGTTTGTGTCAAAGTATGCTGATGAATCGGGTTTGAAAGTAATACTGTTTTAGAAGAACCTATTTTTACCAAAGTCAGCAAGGTCAGGTGGTTGCTACCTGGAAGAAGCCTCAGCTGTATGATGATAGGTAAAAATGGAACAAATGCCCCCCACCCCACCCTCCCCCCTCCGGGGGTTGCAACCTTGCCGTGGTCGGAGGGCTTGCGTGGCCCTGTGATCCCTTAGGCTTTGCTGGCGGGGGCATCAATACTTAGAGATAGGCTGGTTTTTTTCAATTGCTTCTAGGCTGAGAAGTCAAGATGCTGTCTGGCCTAAGCGTAACGTGGTAAGGAGTTGATGCCCCTGGTAGGGCTTCCCATGTCAGATAGGCTAGGGGTGAGGATCCTGACTAAGTGTAACCCGCCTTTTCTCCTTTCTTGTTTTCTGCCTTTATTTGGCCCTTTTCTATCTTCGTCTCCCCTTCAAGTCTTCTTTTCCACACTCCTTTTCTCTCTGTGGTCTCCTTAAGATCCGCCGTGTTTGCCGTGCGGTGCGACCTGTGTCGGAGGGGAATGAGATCCTGGTGATTGAGAGGGCCAGCGCTCTCAACACATCACTTTGGCTCGGACCTCTCCTAGACAGGAAGTACACTTTGGCCGGGTGTACTAATCGGCTCCCTTCTTGGGGCTGGGTCAAGACAGACAGTTCCCCTACTGGCCAAGTTAACCCCTGCAGTGCTCAGCTTTCTGTCCCCGGGAGTTGAGCATGATCAGGGGGATAGGGTTGGTAGTTTCTGTTTGTCGTATATCTCTCCCGAAGCCGGGAAGGGGTCAAGACATTGGTTTCTTGGCCTGGCCCCTTAGTTGGACTCCAAGGTGGGTGGGTAAGGGAGGGATGAAATATAATAAACTAAAACATGGCTTTTTCAAAAAATACCCCCCCCAAAAGGAAGAGGAAGGCTGCACCCCCTATTTCAGGGAATGTTATTCTGACAGCGATTCTGACACGGAGGTACGACAGAGAACAGGTTTCTGGGCTTCCTGGCTCGTGTGGAAGGGACGGAGCAGGAAAAGACCCCTTTCAGCTCTGAGCCCTTTTGCTATTCAAAAGGGCTTTAAAGGGCTTAGCAGGTGACCCCAGTCCGTCAAAAGGTTGAGGAATGGATCGTTTCTAGTTCAATGTCGATCAAGAAAACAATCTGAACAGCTGTTGAGGGCAACAAAATTAGGGGATAGGGAGATCAGGGTGACTCCCCATAAACAGTTAAATTCATCGAAAGGTGTGATTCGCTGCAGAGATCTAACGGGTGTCTCAGAGGCAGAATAAAAACGGAACTGGCGCCCCAGGGTGTGACGGAGGTGCGCAGGGTGACAGTCAAGAAAGGTGCAGAGAGAGTGGCCCCCAAACCCACCCTCTTTCTGACCTTCTGCAACCCTGTGCTGCCTCCGGTCATCAAAGTTGGCTACCTGAACGTCCGTGTTCAGCTGTATGTCCCGTCCCCGTTGAGATGCTTCAGGTGCCAGATGTTTGGACATGTCAGAGACCGCTGTTTGGGCAGGGGGTGTGCGGTGTTTGCTGCCAAGGAAAATCCATGATGGGCCGTGCAAAGATCCGGCACATTGTGCTAACTGCAGTGGCGATCATCCCTCCTCTCAAGAAACTGTCCTCTTTGGATTCAGGAATCCACCATTCAACGAATAAAAACAGAAAAGAAGATCTCCTTTTTTGAAGCCCGCAAGCAGGTTGTGGGCAGTCGGACTCCAACAGCTTCATATGCTTCGGCCGTAAAGACGGTTCCTACAGTTCCCACTCGATCAGTCTGCTGTCAGACTGATGACTTTACATTTTCAAAGACACTGCAAGTCAGAACTGTCAACTCTGGTGGAAGCAGGTCCACCACCTTCCAACCCAAAGTGACTGCCCCTGGTGGAGGCAAAAATCCGCCACCCCCAGACTGCCAGCAGTCTACAACATCTGCTGCTGGGCAGATTAAAAAACCAGCAATTCCGCCTCGAACTCTCCTATCCAGTGCCCGTGCGGGCAAGGAGTTCCACCCAGTGTGGAGATGGTGGAGATGAGGACAAAACCTCCACCATCTCCCAAATCTAGGCCTCCACCATCTCCAAAATCCAGGCCTTTGTCACCTGCGGGCAAGTCTGCCAGCGGGGCCAAAGACCAACACAGTCCAGTGAAACTAAAAAATAAGTTCACTCCATTGGCCGCAGATGCTGATGAGGAGATGACCTGATCTCTCTCCTTTTCGCCCTCTGCACCCTGGATAGTACAATATTCCATTGGAATATCCGTGGACTAAATTCCAACTTTGAGGAGCTGCAGCTTCTGTGTCAATCTATAAAACCTTCCGTCGTGGCTCTTCAGGAAACCCCAAAATTTAAAGCCAGAAGACCTTTACTCTTTCTGGCTTTAATATACTTTTGAAACTGCACAACCATCCACGTTGGGACTGTCGGGCGGTGTTGCCCTTCTCCTACACAAAACTTTGTTATATAGTCCTGTCACTTTGTCTACCTCCTTCAGGCTGTAGCTGCGAGAGTCACTCTCCACAAGACTGTGACAATCTGTTCCCTTT
The DNA here is from genome assembly GCA_018398815.1 of Conus ventricosus. Classification (NCBI taxonomy): domain Eukaryota; kingdom Metazoa; phylum Mollusca; class Gastropoda; order Neogastropoda; family Conidae; genus Conus; species Conus ventricosus. Next base: position 85,638,730 of record CM031601.1, on the reverse strand, counting down.
ATCTCCCACCTTCTGTCCCGGTTTGTCGTCAGGACCTTGTCAGTCTGATAAGAGAATTCCTCGACCTTTTTTGCTGTTGGGTGACTTTAACGGTCACAATCCTCTTTGGGGTAGTGTCAGTACGTCATCCAGAGGTCTGCTAATTGAGGATGTCCTTTCGGATTTAGATTTGTGTTGTCTGAACGAGGATCTGCAACTTACCTCCACTCTTCCACAGGTTCACTTTCGTGTTTAGATTTGTCGGTTTGTGACCCCTCGCTGGTCCTGGACTATGAGTGGTCTGTCCATGACGATCTGCACGGAAGTGACCATTTCCCTGTTCTTTTACAGCCCCTATTAACTGAAACCGCCTCTGTCTCTCAACATCTCAATTATAAGAAAGCAAACTGGGATCTATTTGCAACCACTATTTCAAAAGAATTCCAGGACGCTGATTTTTTTCAGAGTCCAGACCCAGCAGAATCTCTGACTAACACTGTAATCAAATGTGCTAAAACCTCTATTCCAGTGTCTTCCGATAAACTTCAAATGCCAAAAAAAACCCTGGTTCGATTCAGACTGCCAACAAATTTCCAAAGTTCGCAAACGGGCTCAGCGTCGGGTATACCAACGACCTTCGGGTCCCAACGCTCGAGCCCATCAGAAACTCCGTGCTAAATCGAGATACACTTTAAAATCAGTAAACGTCGGTCCTGGAGAAGCTTCTGCTCCAGGCTGACATCAAAACTTCCAAGAAAAAAGTGTGGAACATCATTAAGAAAATCAAAGGGAAGAACACCTGTCCCACTGTGAACCATCTCAAGTTTTCGGATTCTTTAATAACAGAGAAGAAAGCAGTTGCTAATCTGCTTGCTTCAACCATTGAAAAGAAAATTCCTCCTCTTCTAATAAATCAGCCACTTTTGTCAAAAACAAAGCCCTAAAAGATAAATCACCCTGCAACTTTTCGTCAGACAACATGGAAGACTAACAATCTTCCTTTCACGTTAAACGAGCTGAAATCTGCCTTACTCTCTTGCAGCGATTCCTCTCCAGGTCTAGATGAAAACCATTATCAACTCTTGAAACATCTTCCGCAAATAAGATCTTTCTAACCCATCAAACTACCGTCCCATAGCTTTGACCAGCTGTGTTGTAAATTGATGGAAAAAATGGTCAATGCTAGGCTCAGTGGAAACTCGAAACCCATGGCCTTTTGGCGAAAGAACAGTGTGGTTTCCGCAAGCATCGTCTACAGTTGACCATTTGATTCGTCTGGAATCTACACTTCGGACCGCTTTTTTGAACAGACAGCATGCAGTGGTAATTTTTTTCGACTTGGAGAAGGCCTACGATACCACCTGGAAGTCGGGGGTACTTCATGATCTCCACGATCTGGGTTTTCGAGGTCATCTTCCGCTTTTTATTCAAAATTTTTTGGCAGAACGACAGTTTCAGGGCCGGGTTGGCACCACTCTCTCTGATGTCCACGAGCAGGAGTTGGGTGTTCCACAGGGGAGCATACTGTCTCCTGCCCTCTTTAGTATTAAAATCAACAACATTGTGAAATCAGTTCAGCAGGGTTCAGACTGCTCATTGTTTGTGGATGATTTTGCTGTCTACGCAACTGGAAGCCTGTACCCGAGTGTCCAGCGCAGGCTCCCGCTTTGCGTAGATAAAATCCATCGTGGGCAGATGAAAACGGTTTCACCTTTTCTCCAACAAAGACGCAGTGTATTCACTTCCATAATTTCCGTCAGTTTTTTCCAGATCCTGAACTTCAAGTAGGGAAATCTCCCATTCCAGCTGTTAAAGAGGCCAAATTTCTGGGAGTCATTTTTGACCAAAAACTTAACTTTCTCAGCCATATTAAAAACCTCAAAACTGCTTGCCAGAAAGCACTGACAATTCTGCGGGTTGTAGCGCACACCGACTGGGGCGCTGATAAGAAAACTTTGTTGCACCTCTACAGAGCCCTGGTCCGTTCCAAACTGGACTACGGTTGTGCTGTGTCGGCTCCGCACGATCTTCTTACCTCAAACTCTTGGACCCTATCCACCATCAAGGGTTTCGTCTCTGTCTTGGAGCGTTCCGCACCACCCCTGTCTACAGCCTGTACGCAGAGGCGGGTGAACCTTCACTGTCCAACCGCAGGCTGAAACTGTCTTTGAATTATTACATCAGACTGTTCTCGGGAACCAGAAAACCCTGCCTATGACTGTGTCTTTGATCCTCCGTTCCAAAGTAAGTTTGTAAACAACCCTAAATGTATTCCGCCGTTGGTCTTCGTATGCACCTCACGTGCGGAATGCAGGTCTAGACCTAGGTGTAGTATCTGATTTTTCCAAGTTTCCGGATCAACCACCATGGACCTTCTTCACACCAGAAATTCGTTTTGATCTTGCAGCTTTTCGCAAAGAGTCTACCAGCTCTCTGGCGTACAAGGCATTGTATGCTGAGCTCTGTTTGAAATTCCCATCCTGTCAAAAGTTTTTACTGACGGTTCCAAGTCTGAAGATGGAGTGGCCTGTGCAGCCTATTGCCCTGGGGCTCCTTCTCAGATACTGTTGGAACATATTCATTCAGATGCTTCTGTCTATTCTGCTGAACTTGCTGCTCTGGTTTTGGCTTTGAAGATAATCTCACATTCTTCAAAGAGGGGCTTTCTGGTTCTGTCGGATTCGCTGTCAGCTTTGGAGGCCATAGCTGGCCGCAACCTTCAGCATCCAGAACTTTTACTTTTTTAAAAACTTTTTAGTAAGTTGAAGGCGGACGGTTACAACATTACTCTTGCTTGGGTTCCTGGTCATGTTGGCATCGGCGGGAACGAAATGGTTGATCGTTTAGCCAAGAACGCCACAAGAGAGAAACTGTCCAACACTTATATCCCCTGCTCAGATGTGAAACCCAAAATTAACGATTATGTGAGAGACTCTGGCAGGAGGATTGGAACACACAGACGAATAACAAACTCTTTCAGATCCGTCCAAACCTTAGGGACTTCCTCCCATCTACGTCGGGAGGTCGTAAAGAGGAAACGGTTCTGTGCCGGCTGCACACCGGCCATTCGTATTTTACCCATTCTTACCTTTTAAAGAGTGAAGAAGCTCCGTGGTGCATTCCATGTCATGCGCCACTCACAATGAAACATGTTCTTTTAGAGTGTTGGGACTTGCACGATGTGAGACACAAACATTTTACAAGCGGAGTCCATGAAGATCCTGTTCAGGGATGTCCCGCCTGACGTGATCCTTGAGTTTTTGAGAGAGATTAACATTTTTCATCTGATTTAAGTTTTTACGGCAGAAAGATTTTTAACAAAGTTTCTGGAGCGTTTGTAGACGATGTCATTTAACGAGATGTGTGAAAGTTGGGTTTTTTTTATTTTTTTATTTTTTTAATATGACTGGTGAGTTGATTTTAACGTGGTGACAGCCCTGATGTGGCCCTTTGCGGTCGGCTGGGCTATAAGCAACATTATCTTATCTTATCCCCACCCTCCCTCGCACAGCCTTCTCTAAATAGTTGGAAGATGAAACAGTCTCTTCCTTTCTCATTCCTGGCCATGCAAGATCTTAAACAGAAACAACTCCTTCCCCTCGCTCTTACAAAAATTTGGAATGTTAGGAAACACTCTTTATAGAAAATAGACTAAGTTTTCTTGAAAAGTACACCAATAGCATTTGTATGGTAACTGGTTTCAGGCTGTAAAATATGGTGATTGTGCAAGTATTTTTCAAACTGGTACCACAAACTTGGTGAAGGGATAGGTGAAACAAACTGGGCAGCCTGATCATAGCAGTCGGTAAAAGTCAAATACATGAATGCAACGGCCCACTTTCTCACTGCTGATATCATGCACGCACGCACACGCACACACACATGCACACGCACACACACATGCACATATGTATGCATGTGTACATGCCACGCATGCACGCCACGCACACGCGCACGCACACACACACACACACACGCACGCACGCACATGCACATGCACACACAACATGCACATGCACATATGTATGCATGTGTACATGCCACGCATGCAAGCCACGCACACACGCGCACACACACACACACACACACACGCACGCACGCATATACACATATATATGCACGCACGCACGCACGCACAGAGAAAACAAAAACGTGTGTTTTCCTTTTTGTGTTTAGTTTGAGGTTGACAATTTACTTGTGGCATACATTGCATTATTTCTGCATGTTTGCAGGAGTATTCTCAGTTGTGACTTGGTTCAGTGGCGTCAGCTAACAATACAATTAAAATGTTGCCATTATCTACCCATTAATCATTGCCCTGTCCTGGCTTGTTCAACTGTAGCAGGCTTGCTAAAGGATGACTCACAGTTATTTACTTGGATAATGGATAAATATACAGTCCAAGCGAAAGCAGTGTGTAAAGAATAATCTGTATTCAACTGATGTACAAATTTAGGGTTTCTATACCAACAAGTATACTGTTCCAAATTATTTTTGGAAACAGACTGGCATGGAGCGGCATTCCCACTGTATAGTTTAATGGATATCTTTAAATTGAAGGGGGGGGGGGGGGGGGGGGGGGGGTGGGGATTATGTGTATTGTGTGCATTTTAAAAAAATCTTTATGTGCTCATCATTAACTTATTGCCCGTTTGTTTCAGCTTCAGTTATCCTTGACAGATTATCTGAGCTATGTCTTAATTGTGTCTGGCCTGTGATGTATGGTCTATGAAAAAAAATAAAATAAAATCTAAATCACAAAGTATAGCAGGTATGCTTGCTTTTCTTTTCTTTTTTTTTCTAGGAAATTTTCTTTTATTTAGATGATGCCTTGGAGGAGGGAGGGGAGCTTTAAGAAAAAAACGAGAGGGAGGGGGTGGAGGATAAAGTATAACAATTTAACGAACATATATAGATTCTGTAACTTTTTCTCAATTGCATCAATTGACAGGAAGCACACTATTGAACATTATTCTATGGAACTGACAGCTGAAAATAAGGCTGTGGGAAGAAATGGGAGTGGATGTGTATTTCACATTCCTTTCCGTCCTCCACAACTTAATTCTGTTCCAAAGTAAAAGTTTTTCTGCAGCCATAAGGTGCATGTTTGAACTCATGTCATGCTACCTTCTCTCTCCTGTTACTAGATTTTCTGCCTCAGGGTGGGGTGTGTGTGTGTGTGTGTGTGTGTGTGTGTGTGTGTGTGTGTGTGTGTGTGTGTGTGTGTGTGTGTTACTTGTTTGTTTTTCTTTCAAAGAATCGTCGTGACTGATCAGTGTGAAGGCAGGTTCAGTATTGTGATTATTTTAGTTGCTTTTGTTTTTTGTATGAATATTATTTGAATAGTCTGCTTTTGGGGGTAGTCTGGCTGCCCAGTAGACTTAACCATTTTCTTTGTTCCGTTTGTTTGCAGGTGGACTCAGGACACAGGGATTCTTCACCACCCAAATCAGAGAAAAGTTTCTTCTCTACATCGGAGAAAAGCTTCATCTCAGGTATACTTAATAAACGTTTACCTGATCATTTGATCCAGTTTGTTTGATCCAGTTTGTTTATTCTATAAGATTATTGTATGCTTCTGTCAACAACTTGGTAACAGAGTACCCAAATTCATATGCAGTTCAATTGTGACTTACATTGTGTGGTTATAGTTCAACACAGACTGGCAACCTATTGGAGAAGATTCTTTTTTCTTCTCCAATAATCTTTTTGTTGTTTGTGTGTATATATCTCTTGTTTATGTGTAATACTTGCACAATTGAGAGTAAAAATTCATGTTTATCATGCATGTGATCTTTTTTTAAAAAAAAAGTCATCAGTATCTTTACAGAAATGTTCCTCTGCATTGTACATTTCTGTTCAGAGCAATAGAAAATAAAATTGTGTAATGTGCAAGATCTCAAAATATGATCTGTTTTGCAGCATGTACTCATCTGTTTGGTAATACTTGGTGACGCAGAGTTGCACAGAGTATTCCGATAAGATTTTTGTTAAGTTTCACTTTCAACTACAACACTAATTATTTTTTCATGATTTACTACTGCCACTTGTATGCAAACTTTTTCTCTGACTAAACTGTCCAAACAAATGTTCCTTGCTAGCATGGAACATTGCCATATCATCAGGATCCCGAAGAAAACATAATTGGGAGAACAGAGAGCTTAAATTACCTTCATTACTATTTAGCCAGCAAGAGTGATTTCACTTAATTGAAACATATTTGAACTAGTTCAGTTTTCTTCTTTTTCCTTAGTGGAGGAATACTCCTCTTACTGCTCTCCAATTTTCAGAGTTTTTTTTTTTTCTCTCTCTCTCCATTATGGATTCCTAAAAACTTGTTCAAGCTAGTTTTCTCTTCTGAAGGAGAGGCTTCGTTTTCTTTGGTTTTGCAATTGAAGGTGTTTTTTTTTTTTTTTCAAGCCCTTTTGTTCTTTCTGTCTCCCAGCTCTTAGTTTTTGTCATGGTGAGGACATGGTAATTTGTGCAGTGGCACAAGCGCCAGTTCCATGTCTTTAAACTACTTGGACCACCTCGAAAAGAACTAGGGCCCAGAAACTCTTTACAAAGCTTTTACAGCTATTGACCAGATCTTCTCTGGGGCCTCAACGATGCCAGGGTAGCAAAGATCCCATCCTTTTCTCAGTTTCTTCAGTCTCAGTCTGCATCTCCTTGTAGTCTTCAGACATGACTGGAGTAGCCTCCCTGGCTGCAGAGTAGGTCCCTCACAGTGGTCTCCATTTCTGTTCCCTTCAGTGGATTCTGAGCAACAGCTGGGATCAGTTGACACCTTCCATGACCAAGATTTTTGTGTCCGCCTTTCAGCATTGGTTCTATCTGGCGTGCTTGAAGTCTGGAATACTCTTTTCCTTTCGTCTTCGCACACTAATTGTGCCAGCATAAATGAGTCAGGGTGTGATGCACACCTTTTCCCCCTGCTTCCTGGAGATCAGTCACACTGGTCAAGCAGGAAACCTAGCCTGCATAAACATCCTTGAGGTGAAAAGTCTTCCTCGGTCTGAACAACTGATCTCAGATGCTGCAAAGTAAGACTGTTACAGTTTGCACAGTCTCCTCCACTGTGGTGGCTTATTTGAAAAAAAAAAAAAAAGAAATAAAAAAGAAGAAAATATTAGGAGAAAAAAAAAGAAAGGAAAAACGAAGACGGACTCACTGAAAGGCTATGAGCAGATATTGGGGCCCATGAAGTGAGGAAGTTCTGCCAGTTAAGCCCTCTGGTGAAGTGTCACTGTCCTAGACATCTGTGAGGCAGCGGGTTGGAAGTCACAGACTACTTCCAGCTGATTTTACTGATGTGGTGTGACCAAAGACAAGAAAGCTCTTGATTGTTGTAGGGGTATGGTGGTTGCTCAGACGGCAACGCGTCCACACTTACCTAGTCAATAAACCAAAACAACCTCAACAACACTAAAGTGATCTGCCTAAGCTGCCACTACTTGACTTTGTCTGTGTGTATTTAACTTAACCTCGGACATTTTTGTTTGTGTACAAAAGCTGGTTTCACACATGATGTGGTTCTCTTGTTAATTGAAAAAAAAAAAAAACTTGTTTATTTAAATTATAATTCCCTAGAAAGTGACAGTAATTATTCATTCAAAAATATATTTTATAAAAATCATGTGTCAAGCAAACTCAATTCCCTAGAAAGTGACAGTAATTATTCATTAAAAAAAATATGATTTTATGAAAATCATCTGTCAAGCAAACTTATGCGTGCCTGTAGGCCTTGTATTTTGAGAATAGGCTATTACTAATATGGATTGATATTGTTGTTGTTCTTATTGCCAATGAATATTAAGTGCCGTGCGCCAGACAGTTTTGAATATAGCACTGTTCTGACCTGTGGTTTGTATTTAATGTTACACATCTGTTTGCTGAACCTAATTCATATTGATCCCCAAACTGAATCTTACTCCCTGTATGTATATACAAACACACATATATTACTGAAGAAGCTTTTAAGCGAAAATTTTATTGGAGATTATACAATTTAAAAGGAAACTGTTTACTTCTGTGTTTTTTATTTTACTCAAAGTATATATATATATATATATATATATATATATATATATATATATATGTATATATATATATATATATATATATATATATATATCCATCATGTAATTTTATTTTTGCAAGCTGATTATTTGGCAGTTTTTGTTTCTTAAAACTAGCTATAGTTGTGCTATGATTGTAGGGAAGCAACATGACCCCAATGCAAATATGACTTATGAATTGCAGTCAACTGCAGTCGCTGGGTGACCAACATAGAGGAAGAGAGCGAGCCTAGTGATGCAGAAACTCTTTCTTCTGACAGCGAAGCTGATGACAGTGATTCGTGGGAAGATGAAACTGAAGGTACTGCATGTGATAGTAGTCTGACTGGGGTGTCCTGTAATGAAATGCTTTATAAATGTACAACAGTTTCCTGTTGTGTGAATACTGCCACCATATGTTTGCCTTATTTATTGCTCTGCAATGCTCAGTGATTTTCATTACTAGTTTTTGTGCTTTGTATGGAATGCCATTCTTTTTCTTGCCTGATTTTTAGTTTGCATAACAACAACATGCTGCTTTTTGATGCACATATAAAGACTCTTGCATTTGTTCATATCCCTCATATTAAGAGTGTGTGTATAGGTGGTTTTTAATTTTAATTTGTTTTAAATTTGTTTTCATTCAGACAGTTGAAGGAAGTTCGATATGGAAAGAAAATATTCTTTTACAGAGTGTGTTGCTGTAATTCCACCTGTTATAAGTTCTGTTGTATCATGGGTGTCACTACACTTTTTGGTAGTGACCATGGTGGACAGATCTGGTAGTTGACATTTTGGTGTTTTTGTTATTTGTGGCATTATTGGCATGATGATTAACTTCGTTATCACCTCAACATGACAAGGAAATCAGTGATAATTATTTCCTAAAAACTAGGGGTCAGACTCCGTACGAAAAACTCGCTTCCAAATTTTCAGGGGGTCACAAAAATATTTAGGTGGTCACCATTGATAACTGCTAGAAAATGTAGCGAACACATGCGCACGCACAAGCGTGCTCTCACTGGCTCACACACATAAATGCACAGAGAAAGGGATAGAAATACATTAGAAAAGAGATGTTTATAATAGAGATAGAAATACATTAGAAAAGAGATGTTTACAATAAAGTTTAAAAAAACATTCTAGACAGTGCTAAATATTATCTATTCATATCAGTGTTCCTATGTTTTTAAAGTGTTATCAACTAACATTAGCAAATGTGAACACCTACACTATCAGGATTTTAACAATGAAACTTGATTTGTGGGATGCCCTCTTCGATGATCACAGAATTTCCACTATGTGAGCCATTTCTTTCAATTTTGAAATATTTTATGGTATGACAAAATTCCAATCGCCATGCAATGATCATCGGAAGCCGGGTGGAACCTACGACAAAACTGTAGACTGGCCATTCTTGCTCAGTGAGCAACACATTCGTACGTCCAGAACGGAGCCATTTCAATTTTCCGAAACGGTTATGTTGCATAGATCATTCGACTTTTGTTCCATTCGCTGGATTATCATCCACGAGCCACAGCTGAACTGTCGGATTTTTATTCTGAAAAGCCGAAATTCCAATGGATTTCCCATGATTTTCCCACATAGTTGAATCATATGATTTTGTGGTTCAATCATAGACTGGATAGGTCTAGTCTGTTTGGACAACTCTTGTTGGTTCTCAGTGGAGAGGAGTTCTCAAGCGGAAGTGTTCATCGATTCAGAACATTCTAAAATGTCAACAAAATTTACGTTTTTAACTTCGATCGTGGTGGATAAGACGAAAGGCCTTTTGCGTGATGTGCTGCTCAGAGTTGTAATGGGTACAGGAGAAAATCAGTGCGTCACGGTAAATTTTGGTATGTTTGTGTGACGCACTGGCCTAAATTTCAGAGCGTCGGATGGGGAGTTTATGCGTCAGAGACGCACATTTGTGCGTAAGAATTATCACTGGAAATGACTAAACTTGTACAAAAGAAAGAAAGAAACAGTTGTTACCTGTATTTTTAAAAAATGATTTAACAAGAGAACAAAAAAGAGAGAAACGGAAATAGACACATAAGTTGTTGGGCACAAGAGCATGTTTTCTCAATTTTGTATTATTTCCGTTCTGGTTTTGTGCAGTGTATAATTCCCATATGTCTAACGTGTCTCTTTCAGAAGCAACCCCACTATCAGGAGAAGGAGAATCTGAAGAAGTGGACTGCAGAGCTGGTGGTGCTGACTGGGATGTTCCTGAACATGGAGCCGAAGAGGAGGGAGGATGGCTGACCATTGGAAACGGAGGGCGTTGGAGGAGACCGATTCAAAGCTATGGGAACAGAAAAATGAAACATGACCATCCTCATACACGTTATTACATCGCTCACAAACGTTCTGAGCTGGACAGATTGCTTGGAAGACGTAGCACTGATTTAACAAAACATGGGCAACATATAACATACCAACACGTTCTGCAGAACAGAAAGAAGAGAGACCGCTCCTCCAAGGGAACTCCACAGACTGAGGTTGTGGTAGACCACAACATTGCCGGTCGTATTGGACTACCAAGGCGAGTCAAACCAGTTCAGCTATTTTCTCAAAGGCAAAGCAATGAAGAATCCTCAGGTTTTTCAAAACAGCGAAGGTCTCGGACCAGTTCAGCCACTTGTAAAGAAAATTCACCCTTGACAAAAATGCACTTTGGTTCTAATAGTGGGGGAGATTCTTTGATGTCGACAGGGTCAGAACCTACCAGTGAAGTGCAGCCATTTTCCTCATCCAGTGTTGATGATGTAGACTTTTTTTTAGTGAGTGATTCAGAGACAGAGGTCATTCATATTGATTCATCTCCAGATAACAGCATAACAAGATCACATGAAAACAGTTGTGATGGGACTAAAGCAGTACACAGCAGAAATGAGAAATGCCCAACGGAATCTCAGGTCATTCACTTTCCACTGCTTTCCATGGGTGCGTGGGAAAAGACATATACCATTTCCAAACACCATCCAGACGCACATAACCAAGACCAACTTCCAAATGGAACAGATGTTATGTCCTTCAGTCTAGAGGATGGCAAGTTGAATGAGGTTAATCTGAAGGATGAAGGGGACACGCAAGAAGTGAACAAAGAAGACTTGAAGAAGTCAGGAGCAGAAACACTTCGAACCTCTTCACCTATAGAAAGAACACATCCACTGACTAAAGTGGCCAAAACCAGCAACAGCTCTCATTCACCAAAAGAGGAGCAAAATCTGGTGGCAGCTTATTCTTCCTGTCACCTTTCAAAGTTATCAAAATGTGCCTCACTTAAAGTTGATGTGGATATGCCTCACACCTTACCTGATACTCCCCAGAAACAGTCATTTCTGCCGCATTCGACTGTACTGGATACAAAGACTGGTGAGGATGTAGACCTGAAACAGACAGAGAAGTCTTTGATTGAGATAAAAAGGAAGCTAGACAGGTTGTCTGCATTGCTTAGTCCCAGTAGCAATGATCTGACACCAGAAAATTCTAGCAAACAAGAAAAACATGGAGATAAAGTCATTGAACCAGATGTGGCTTTGATGTATTCTGCACACTCTGAAAAAATGGAAGTATCACCTGCGCATAAGCTACCTGATGGTCTGTCTTCCAGTGCTTACCTGCAGGCGATTCATTCGATGGAAAATGTGTCTAAAAAGCCATCACGTGAAACCAGACTAGAGCCTTTTTCACCAGTGCCACATATTCCTGTGAACAGAACCTTCATTGTGTCTGACAAAGGTGAGAATGAGATCACACAACATGAAGATCCATTCAGTCTGTATGGCCCTGCTTCCACCGCAGTTTCCACTTCTGACCCAGCTGTACATGAAAATGTGTCGGTGTCCAGAAAACAGGAGAATAAATAAAACGAAAATTCTTTCCTCAGTACAAACCTTTCTCAACAGAAGAAATACAAGAAGTCTTAGAAACACACAACACCGAGACTTTTGCCGTCTACTTGAAAGAAAACTGATCAAGGATGAGCCAGACTTACCTAACGAGAACAATTGTCTGAAATTTTCATCATTTAAGAATGAAGATGGGAAGATTTATCACTCTTTTCCACAGCAATCAAGTAAAACAAAGTCCTTGAGCTCAAGTGCATTATATCCTTTAGACCAGGCACCCAGCAAACCAGAAGAGAGCAGACCTGTAGAATGCAGGCATATTCCAAAGGAAGACTTCAAAGCACAGAGAATTGCTGATCGTAGTACAGATCCAGTAGATGAATGTTCATTGGTGAAAATGTGTTCACCTCAACAGGGAGAGAGCAAAAAATCTTTTCCATGCATTGACCTAAAGATCTTTGACTGGTCTCCAAAGAGAGCTGAGCACCAACAGGTTGAAAGTTCACAATCAGCACAACCCTTCTTACAGAAGCCTTCAAAACAAAACACAGTTTTTCAGGCTACTCCTGGACTTCAGTTCAGAGAAACCATCAGATCACTGTGTGTGCCTTCAAGACCAGCAGGAGCAGATCTCTCCATTTCAGAACATCCAGATGAAAAGATCACAATTGTCAAGCATGGCAAGGAAGATAGATACAACCAAAACAGCCAGAAAAAAGTCGGAGAAAAATGTGACATCAGAGTCCTGTCAGAAAACTGGTTTCCATTCTGTTTCCAGGGGTCAAACAACATCTGCAAGACTTGTTTCTGAACATAGGTCTGTACCTGTGTATCCAGCTGTTATCACCTCATCTCCACGATCATGAAAAGAAACAAACACAGTCACCATCCACTGCTACCATCTACTCACCTTTGCTTCAAATGAAACAGTCTGCTGACAGTGAACCACATCCCAAACCTGTACATGGATTCTTCTGTTCAACGGGTGAAGAAAAAGTTTGTAGTCACAAACGTGGTTTTGCTAGTGACCACTTGTGTAAGACAAGCGGCCCTACTGTATTTGAAGCAGATTTCTTGACCAGTGCCCAGTCACCTGTTGCTTCAGGTCAGTATTACCAGCGTAGACGCCATGATGACGTAAGAGCTTCAGGTGACAATCCTTTGTCCCTGCTGAACAAACTGGACAGCATTAGTTTTTGCCAGTAAGAATTGTCTGTCAAAGATCAGCAGGGAGACCAGTCAAAGCACTGAACAATCCCAAAGGGTTTCTAGTTGGTGCAAAGTAACAACGGCACACCAGTGTGTCTGTAATACCCAGAGTGGAAAAAAGCTTCTCACTCCTACATCTACTGTCCAGACAAATCAGGAGGCAAATGAGGACAGTGGAAGAGCCAGTGCCGGTGTCAGATGCCCACACAGAAACTGTTCTGCTGAATATCAAACTGTGAATGAAATGTATGACAGAGGCACAACTTCGTCATGTCAGTTTGGGACAAAGTGTGCATCCACCAGATTACTGGACCATACAGATCGGTACAGAGCTCTAAAAACTGATGACAAGTCAGATGTAAATGTGCCTAGTTTCTCATGTGACAGTCTTTCCATCACCCCACAAACTCAGTCTCATGATTCCAATCAAAGCACACCATCCAAACTCTTGAACAGATTACATCTCAGCAGCCCTCAAAGTCCTTCGAATTTAACTAAAAGCTGTGATAAGCTCTCCAGACTTAGGGTGGGTAGTCCCAGAGGAAGGAATGGAGATAGTAAAGTTCTGGTACCAAGGACACATGATAGGCAGCTAGGTGAAGAATCAAATATTCAGTTGAAGAGTTCTTCAGCAGCCACAACAGATCCAGTACCTCAGAATGAAAACCAGTCATGGAAGATTTTTAAATCCAAAACCAACAGATCAGTGCCACATACTGCAGCTGAATGTTCAATGTCACCATCTTCCAGTAACAAATATTCTCAAAAAAAGATGACAGACTCTGCTGGATAAAGCAGACCAAAAAGTCATTCTGAAAGAAGAATGATTCGGATTAGCAGCCCACAAGCTAGGAAACTTGCCTCAAACTGTGACCCCTTTTTTTTCACTTCGGACTCTCCAGCGTCCTCAAGTTCCGGTAAGCGCAGTTTTGAGTTAGATCCGGATGCTGAGAGATGTGTTCACAAACAAGGAAGTGAGCAACACCTACTCCCCTCTCAAGCGACGTCGATTGGATGAAATTATCGGCACAAGCACACCCAGCAAATCCAACCATGCTGCTCCAAATTTGACATGGATGAATCCCTGTCCACTATTGCAGGAGACCCAGACAATTTGAACAGTACAGTGCACAGCTCTGATGTACATGCTCCTGATGACCTGGACTGTGGCAGTGAAGAGGAGGATGAAATCACTTTGATTGCAGTGTGATGATGAAGTTGGCTAGCGTGTTTTACCTGACGGCATGCACCATTTCACCTACAGCTATCTGTGTTCAGTTTTAGAAAAGCTAGATACAGAGCTCACCTGAATCTCAGCACTATTGTGCCTGGCACTGCCTTTGTGTTGCCCTTCTGAGGGCCTGAGAGTGAGACTGCTACCTACCTAGACGTGCCAAGAAAACCAGCAGTTATGAAAAAAGCCTGTCAAGCAGGCCTGAAATATGTCAAATCATCACCAAAGTTTGTGTATTTAATGAAAATGGGATGCCAAGTTTTGCTGTGCTATTTATAACTGTACGTATGACTATAATGCCATTTAGAGATGGCCCACCTGTCTGTGAAAAAATATAGATGTGCTGGATTTTTTTTAACCAAAACTGCACAAAACAGATATGACACGCACAAGAAAACATGTACACTCATCATTTTGGAGTTTTCGTTTTTAATCTAAATTTGCCCACACATGCGATTAGAAAGTAAACTTTGGCAAACTTCAGTAATTGTAGAGTGGGAATTAATTGTACTGGTCAGTCTACAGTCAAGAATCTTTACAGTGAAGGTACACACACACACCAAAGCAAACATGAAGGTTCTACATTATACCACTTCTACAGGTTTCCACGTAGCTAGGCAGTGTGCAGTGCTGACTGATTTGAGCTCATTCAATTAGCTGAGGATGTGTGAGGCAGGAACAGCAGCCCTGCTTTTGAAACTGGAAGCATGTTTCCTTTACATCCTGGATATTGTTCGTGATACATAGCTATTATTTTTTTAAAAAAAAGACAAAAGTGAAACACTGATTTTATACACTATGAAATATAAAGCATCTATGAAACGATGTTTAAAACCTGTATTTAAATTGGGGTTATGATTCCAGAGCGTTTCCATGTATTAATGACAGCGGATCTTTATTTTGTAATGTATCAAAAGCATCTTATTTTACTGAGGTTGGCTGCTTCTTAAAAGATGTAGTTTTGCTTCCTTGTTCATTGATTTCATTGTTGGCCATTTAGATTTTTCTGTAAAGAAATGAAAACCACGCTCTTACTTGTGAGATGTGTGCAAAGCGAAGTGCGACTGGAAGTGCTGTTGAGTCTGACTTCAGATTGCATCAGCTTGCTATGTTTAAATTTGGAATGCTACACTTAGAAATGTCAGATTGCTACTCTTTGTGTTTTGATACCATGGCAGCTCTGCACACCCACTCTCTAGGAAGAGGTCTTAGTGCATACATAGATATATGCATACTTTCGTAATCAACATATTATTTGTGTAGAAGTACACACTGTTAAGTTGGACTTGCCTCAATCAGATGTACTGTGGAAAGAAGAGATTAGTTTTAAGGCCAAATTTAGAAGATCCCGGCAAGAATGTATGAGCCATTGAGGTTATCAGGGAGTCTTTTCAGTGCCACTGGGGCATGGAAAAGAAATAGATCTATGTCTGCAAGTCTTGGCTCTGGTATAACAGGATGTCCTGAGAAATTAAGTGTCCAAGAAGAGCAGAGTTGGCAAGATGGAATATAGATTTGGAGGCCTTCAGAAAGACACTGGTCCAGAGCCACTGACTGCAAAAAAAGTGCAAGTAAGTAGCTTTTAAATAAATTTGAAAAATGATTGCTAAAGCTTTGCCCCAAAAAACATTAACAAACAAATCATAAGACAAAACACGATGCGTTTTGACCTCTTAG
The DNA here is from genome assembly GCA_018398815.1 of Conus ventricosus. NCBI lineage: Eukaryota > Metazoa > Mollusca > Gastropoda > Neogastropoda > Conidae > Conus > Conus ventricosus. The sequence goes on along the minus strand of CM031601.1, from coordinate 85,622,714 downwards.
GTCGTCTTCAGGCAAGATACAACACTCAGGACAACGAAAATGAACGAGCAATCACTTATCTTTCATCTGATTCAGCACAAGATGGGCATTGAATTGGATAAAGATAAAGATTGCACATTCATTTTCATTGTCCTGAGTGTTATGTTTCTTGCCTGAAGAAGACTAAGCGGTCGAAACGCGTCGTGTTTTGTCTGTGATTAGTTTGTCCATGTGTTTTGGATGGAGCATTAGCAATAGTTTTTCAAATTTGTTTAGATTTCCGCCTGCAGTCGCCTCACTTTGCAACTAAATCTAGTAGTCTACTCAATCGGATATCTTTAAACAGCACAGAAGATACTGCTTGTGACCATAGACAGAAATATTACGATTGGACTTGAATTCATACATCCATTTTCTTGTTCTGGAGTTCTTTTATAAGTGATCTTTGGATGCTTCAGACATTTTGAATAATTTTTCCGATTATCATGTGACACTGGGCAATTTGTATTGAACTTAACATTGTTAAAAGTTTTTGTTTATGTGGAAACATACACATGATGTGTCCATTTCTGTAGTTTTAGTTATTGGTAGTTTCCGTCTTTGGCTCTCTCATCATTTATGTCCTCTGAGTAGTATCAATCCCAGGTTGCCATTACAGCTCCTGTTTATGCAGCCATACCTAGGATTATCCTGTCATAGCCAACAATGGTCGTCTATAAGGAGACACAGTATCAGACCATGATGGCAAAGAATCAATATATACAGTGAACTACGGATGTAGTGAAGTCCCTGGGGACCAAAAATTCCTATCACTACATCCGGATTATCACTATATACATCGCTACTCCGGTTGTAATGATGTTTTTCGAGGTCTTATCACTACGTCGGGCACATCGGTTGTAGTAATATTTTTCAAGGTTTTATCGCTACATCCGGCACATTGGGTAAATCCACAAGGCAGTAATAAGGAGATTTTGGAAACTAGATTCATTTCGTTTTGTGACGTTTTTTGCTGTCTTTGTCAGGCTTGCGAGTGTTCTTCTGTGACGCTGACTAACCATACGATGACGTAGCAAAATCGTGATAAAAGGAAACATGAAAGAAATGAATTTTGTTTCCAAAATCTCTATTTTTTGTACTCCCAGTTCTTAAAGAACAGGGAGACTTTAGAATGGGAACGAAGAAATGCTGTGTGTGTGTGTGTGTGTGTGTGTGTGTGTGTGTGTATGTGTGTGTGTGTGTGTGTATGTGTGTGTGTGTGTCCGTGGTCAAAAATGTGTTCCACTCGCTCCAGACAAAACTACTGGGTCGATCTTTCTGAAAATTTGTAGGTGTGTTCATTATGGATCAAGGATGATGCCGACGTTTTAGTTTACAGTTACAGTCGTTACTAACGGCTGTAACGGCCTGTAACGCTTTTTCTTCTTTATGGAATATCTCAGAAAGTACTTGGCCGATCTTTCTGAAAATTTGTAGGTATGTTCATTATGGGTCACAAATAATGCCCAATGTTTTAGTTTACCGTTATAACCGTTACTAACGGCTGTAACGGCCTGTAACGGTTTTTCTTCTTTATGGAATATCTCAGAAAGTACTTGGCCGACCTTTATGAAAATTAGCAGGTATGTTCATTATGGGTCGCGGATGATGCCTGATGTTTTAGTTTGCCCCGTTATAGCCGTTACTAACGGCTTGTAACGGTTTTTCTTCTTTATGGAATATCTCGGAAAGTACTTGGCCAATTTATAAGCGGTATGGATGATCTTGTGACAAATCGGATCCTCTGTCCATATGTAAGTGATGTAATGCTGAAAATGGATTAAACAACCGTTAAAAACCGTTATTCTGCCGTTATTTCTTATATATAGGTCGATTTTAATGAAATTTGGTTATAGAAAGTTATCACACAAAATGGCCTTTATAATTTTCCCAAAAATTTTTGACCGTTAAAAAAAAAACCGTTTTTTTTGACAAAAAGCCAAAAATTTGGATGAAATTCAATCTACACGGGTTTTAGCCCAGTGAGGACTAAAATTACCGGTTTCAAAAGTGAAAACGTTATATAACCTTAAAACCGTTTTTTGCCGTATTTTTTATTATTGGGGTTTTAATGCAATTTTTGTATAAAAATTATCACCACAAATGGCATTCCATGCACGTTTAAAAAAGCCCGTTAAAAACCGTTATTCTTGACATAGTCCGATTTGGATGAAATTTGTTTCCAACACTTTTACCATGGGACAAAATCCCGGTTTCAAAATGTTTCGGTTATAAAATAAACCGTTATTTTGCCGTTTTTTTTTATAGTTGGGTTTTAATCCCAATTTTGTATATAGAAAGGTCATCACACACAAAGGGACTTTCATGCAGTATTTCCCAAAATCTGACCTTTTAAAAAAACCGTTTTTCTTGACGTATTGCCGTTTTGGATGAAATTTGGATGTTCAACTTTAGCCCAGGAGGACTAAAATACCGGTTCAAAATGTTTTCGGTTTTTTAAACCGTAAACCGTTTTTTTTTTTTTATATTGGTGGATTTTAATGAAATTTTTCTATATAAAAAGGTCATCACCAAAAATGGCACTTCCAGCAGGTTTAAAAATTGACGTTGGGGTGAGCCTGGCACACGGGGGAAGTCGGGCTTTCGAGAGCGAAAACATTAATTAACCTTTTATGTTAATTAACATCCGACAACCCTAAAAATGCACAAAGTTGACCGAGCCCTGTTGCCTACCCCCACACGATTTTTGGTTTATTTTTTCATGCATAAAAACGGCCCCGGAAAAGGAAATGTGGAACCGTACTGTGAAAGTTATGGGTGGGGGTAAGGGCGGAACTGGGAAAAAGAAAAAAAACGCAAAACGGGATCCAACACTATTTTCCAGCTCGTCTGAACTTCAGTGACAAAGAAATGAAGTCCTGAAGTAAAGGCACCCCAAAAAAGCAAAGCCCTACCACCAGCACCCCGCACCATTAAGGAAACTGCTCTTTTTGTTTACACGAGAGAACGAGGCGAGAAGGGGACGAACCCCCAAAACAGCAGCTTCACAACTACCCGTTGTTTTCCCCCCTGCTTGTCTCCATCAAAACACCAACTAGGCCTAAGCAGATTCCCAAATGAACAGCTGATGATCAAGTTTGTGTCCAAATGAGCAAAATTTTTAAAAAATTGACGAAAATGGGGGACGAGTTGAAGGCAACCCTTTTTACGGTGCGGGTGAAACGAAGATGAAGAAAGGGGTGCTGAGCGGGGGAAGAGAGAGGCCCAGCTGAAAACGCAAACGCCGAAGCCAAAGCACGACGGAACTTGCTGACATCGTGTCGAAGACCTGTCCGCATTGTACGCAGAAAAACTTGCGTTATATGGCATAAAGGAAAGAGCAGACGTCCGGAACCAGAGAAACACCGACCATGCGAGGAAAAATGCTTGCTTTTTCAACGAAAAACCAAAACCCCGTGAAAAAGGGCGATATTGAGGCGTACATCGGTGGGCACAAAGCGGGCACTCGGTCTGACGATTCCGCGTCCCCCGGGATGGGCCTCGGGAGGGGGCATCATTGTCGGGTTTCGTGTCGGGGCGCATGGGGACGCGGTTGTACGCTCGACGCACCAAAGGCACGAGGATCTTTTTATTTGGGGATTAAACCCCCAGAGCCTACACTTGTTGTGTTCAGTAAAGAAGAAAACACTCTCTGTCAACAAGCCGGTCAAAGAACGGGAACATTTTTTGGAAGACAGTTGCGGGAAGATAGGGAGGGGTGAAGTCTCTAGCCGACCTGGACAATTGGTTAGGGATAGAGAGTGTTGCTGTTACAAAAGGTCAGAAAAGTTTGTTTTTTTTTTTTCCCTTTGTGTATGGCGTAAAAGTTTCGTTTAATAACCTTCCTCGTAGGGGATTTTGAGATTTTCCCCTTATTCCAAATTTTTTACAAGTTTCCCCCTTTTCAGCATTTCATTGGTAAATGTTTTGGTCAAGGCAATTAAACGCCGTGGGGAAAGCGGGATGAGAACCAAGGGACTTTCGTTTTAAATTTTTGTTATCCGGCTCAAAATGGCTATCTTTTGTTTCTTTGACAATCAAATAACCCCCCGGGCGTGAGGAGCTTTTTTTTTTTGGTCTTACGTCGGAAGACGGGGGGTTTTTTGTTTTTGTCAGGATAGTGTTCATGAGGCCGCAACGGATTGGCGACTGTGGAAAGGGCCTGTAACTTTTTTCTTTATGTATTCTTTTTGCACTGTTATAGAAATATGCTTTTTAAACCCCATTGAGTGGAGGGGGGAAAGGGGCCCACAGATAAAACCTTTTTTATTGAAAATTTAAACATGTTTGGCCTGTCTTGTTTTTTTTGTCTTTTGTGTGTGCTGATACAGCAAATTTACTTTGGGGTTGAGTGGATGAGAGTGTAAAACATTGAAATTTAGGTCAGGTTGGATTTTTAAAATTTGTCCTTATGATCAGTTTCCCAGAAGACGGGTTATCTTTATTTCGTGGATTTCGGGATTGGTGAGGTACTTTTGTTTTTTTTTTATAGTATGGGGAGACAGAAACAAAAAATGTCTTTTTTCATTTGTTTTCTTATTTTTGTGGGAATAAATTTTTTTTTGTACTCTGTTTATCCCACTCCTTCTTCTTTCCAAACTTACCAAATGGGGGTGATAACCCTTTTTAAAATAGCTCTTTTAAACGTAAGGGCTTAAAAACCCAAAAAGAGGAAGGATGTTTTTGATTTCCTTGGGAAAAAAACCAAAATTTGCTCAAGGACACATTTGAAAACAGAATCAAAAATTATAAGGCAAGTTGGGGTTAAAATGTCGGGCTCTGTGGTTCTGGACAAATAAAAAGGGGGTTTGCCATTCTTTTTAGCAAAATTTTGAATAAAAATTGTTAGATGTCATTAAGATCCTCATGGTTGTTTATTGTAATGAAAGGAAATTCTAAAAAAAACTTCCCTTTAGAAACCTTAGGGCCAAATAATAACGATACACCGAATTTTTTGATGGTTTTGGGCGAACAAATTGAGGCATTCCCAAATGAACATGTGATTACCCGGGTGACGGGAAGTGCCCTGGACATAAAAAAGATGTCAGAAATTAGCAAGTGTAAATAATCGCCCCAAGGACCAAAAAAAAATTTATTAAACTGATGGTAAAATTCAATCTTTTTGATGTTTTAGGGAAATTATCCGAAAAAAAATCAATCTTGGCGCAAATTTAATTCATTTAAAAAGGAAGATTTGATTTTTTCTAATTACTGAAAATTTTGGGTCAAACAAAAAAACATTTTTACTAACCCGGGATACAGATCAGATTTTCTTTAGTCACTATATTTTAAAAAAAAGGCAGCTTAAAGGAAAAGGGCCCTTTTTCTGGAAATTTAATAATTTTTTGCTAAAAGATAAAAAAAATTTCAGAAAAAAAAAAGAATCACCAAGAGGGAAAAAACCTATCACTATTACCTTACAATTAACAACATTGAAAAACCCCTAACGAAAATATCCCTTTGAACCCAAAGATCAACTTTTTTTTAAAAACCCTGTTATTAGAAAAGGGGGGAAAACAATACTTATAGCATTACAAAAAAAAAAAAGGGAAAACCCCAAAGAACTAAACCTTTTAAAAAAAAGAAAATAACTGAACGTGTTTTGCATGAGGAAAGATATTCCAGTTTTAAAAAACTAAAAACATTTTCAGAAATTAGGGATCACGGGATTAAAGGTTGGAAATGCTTCGGGGTTCGTTGGATCCTCGGGGGTGAAAAGGTTAGTAAATATTTCTGAAAATCTTAAAAACCGAATACCTAAAAATTCATCCCCTTTCCGAAAAGAAAAGGGAACAATAATTTCAGATCAAAAAAATTTTCAAAAGAACAAAATGCTTCTATAAAAATTTTTAAATTGCTTTAGAGGGTAAACGATGTTAACATTACTGATGAACCCCCTGATCACCATTCATCAAATGAGGAATGAATCATCAAAGGCTTGATAACATTTCAGGAAGCTGCTTGGTTTTTTAAAATAGAAAAAATTTTAAAAGCCCGGGACCGAGGCTTTACTGTTGATTTTTTAAGTTTTTTTTTTTTAAATTTTGGCTTTTTCCCTTGTGCGTTCTATCAAGGATTTTTGACAAAGGTCAAATGTAAAAAACCCGGGCAAGGAACAAAAATTTGTACCCTAAAGAAGGGAAACCAAAAACATTTTTAAAAACTGGCGCCTTTTTTTCCCCTTTTTGAATATACATACAAAACCTTTCAGTAAAAAGAAAACCGCTCAAGAGAGTTTTACAATGTTATTCAAAAACCAAAAAGGTTTTCAAAAGGGCCGTTTCTTTGGCAAAATATCGGGTTTACTCTACGATACTTTTGTTGTACACTGAAAATAAAAATTTCCCGGGCTGTTTTTAATAGTAGATTTTGAAAAGCGTTTGAAGTGTGTTTTGGGCCCCTTTCTACAAAAATGCTTACTTTTTTTTTAAATTTTGGGCCCAGCATTTTAAATGGATAATGACTTTTTATAACCCAAATTTCAAACCTGATCTCGGTAAAGGCCAATACCCCTTGGTTTTCAAAAAAAGGGGAGTCAACGGGGGGAATCCTGCCTCCCCTTTTATTTTATTTAATCTGTGGGAAAAATTGTCTCTCATGACCGCCGAAAGTGAACAAAAAAGGAAATTTTAAAATTAAAAATAAAGAAAAATTACTATCCCTTTTGCTGAGACAAACTTTTTACCCTTGATGGTCAAAAAAGCATTTATTGAAGCAATACATACCCTTACAAGTTTTGCCTATTTTGGCTAAAAAAAAATTTTAAAAAAAAACCCAATTTTGTTTGGATAGGTCAAAAAAAATTCGGGCATCAAAAATTTCTTAAAAGAATTTTGTTTGGGACCCGGCACTTTTAAGGGTTTTTAGGCATTACTTTTCACAAACACTGCACTTTGTACAACTAAACTACGGGAAAAACTTTTTTAAATAAATCTTAGCGTCGGAAAAAAAAGACAGATTACTCCGATGGAAAAATAACTGTTATTAAACCTTTTGGTTTAAAAAAATTTTTCTATTTTTTAATTTAATTTCCCTGACCCACCGACTATTTTTTAAAATCTTAGAAAAGAACTGTACATGTTTTTGGGGAAAGGCAAACAAGGAAAAATAAAAGGGTCTGTGTTGAAAAAACGTACTTTGAAGGGGGTTTGAAGATGCGAATGTTGGAAACTTTTTGTTTTCTATGAAGAATTTTGGTTAAGGAGACTAAAACTTGATTCGAGTGAAGGGTTTTTTAAACCTTAATATTTTCCTAGGTTAGGACATTTAAAAACATTTTTGGAGCCAAATAGTAATATTGTTATTGAAAATTTTGGAAACCCATTCTGGGGGTTGTAAAACATTACAAAAAACTATTACAAAATGTTGTTTTCGGGCTAAATTTCATGTTTAATGTATTCATTAAACTTTAATTTTATAGGGGGACGAAGGGTGTTTGGGTGCGAGAATGGTGTGACTATGATTTTTTTAAAGAAAAAATTAAAAAATGATAATGGCGTTATGACTTTAAAACCCCAATTTTGCTTAAGTCCCCAGGTTTGAACCCAATTTTAAATTGTATGAAGGTATTGTCGACGCAGCCGAACTATTGCAAAAGTTAAATGTATTTTTAAACCAACAGATACAAAACTTTAGACCCCGATGACATGGCCTTTTTTTAAAAAGGGCAATAAACTGGCAGACCTTTTTAAAAGGAAATGATTATTCCAACAGCATTAAAAAAAATAAAAACCTTGTTTGAAACTCTGAGCTGGAAGCATTTTTTTTTACTTATTATAAACTACCAAAGTGAAACAGCCAGATGGTTTCAAACCAGACTTTACATAGACTACTCCCCCCCAAAGGAAATTTGTTCAGGATTAAAATTATTGATTCCCCGTTTGAAACTTTTGAAATATGGAGGGCAATGCATTTCACACGTTGATGTTTGTGCTTTTGTCAACAGATTTTGGAGGGTTTTGAACATTTTTTAAAAGGAAAAAATGTCCACTTTGTGATTCCCCTTAAAATTTGAAAAGATTAGTTTTGTTGGGAGAAAAAACAAAATATTACAACAGAAAAAGCCCTAATTTTTCTGCTTCTGGCTAAATTTTAATAACAAGACAAAATTGAAAAATATCACCCAAAGCCCAGTTGTTCTATCATTTCTTAGAAACAGATTGAATCAGAAAAATAGTATCGTTTTTTGACACACATAAAGAAATTGAAAAAAGTTTGGCTGCCTTATTCCACACTTTTTCTTGATTTTTGGGAAATACGAGTTTTTTTTTATTAACAAAACTGGATAAAGCCCTATGGCTGCTGTCAAGAATTTTATTTATTACTCTTTTTCAAAATTTGATTTGCTCTGTTATGTTAATTATCATCATGCAATCTGTTTCATATTTTATATATTTACAGTTTAGTCGATCCTACAATTTTAACAAGCTGTGTGTGCATGCTGTGAAGAAGACAAGAAAAGAAAGAGGAAGTTGTAGAACCCCTACTGATCTTCCAAATGAGGTCTCATCATACTCTAACTGTTTCACTCACGTAACTTACTACAACAAAAACTTATTTGTATAGATCAACTTCAACCGATAAGCATAAGAGTATCATGTATATTAAAAGCCAAATCATCTATAGTATTCAACTAACAACTCCTTCCTGTATCTAACCTGTGTGTGATGTGTGTGGTGTGTGTGTTTGGTTGTTTCCTTTCCATGTGTTGTAGTCTGCATTTGTATATGATAGGTGTGTAATTGCTATGTTATAAAACATTATATGTATATTATGGTGTATTGTTATGCAGTGTTGTGCGTATAGTCATATCAATTTTGTTGCATATGTTACAAACGTGTGTGAGTTGTGTGTTGTTTGTTGTGTGTGTGTGTGTGACATGTGTGGGTGCTTATTTTTCGAAATTCATATACCTAGTATTATGTTTTGTCACTATAAGTTCGTGTTTTCAGTTTGTTGTAACTGAAAATGAAAAACAAACCTACCTTGACTACTATTTTTTTCTCTTTTTTTTTCTTTTCCCCACTCATTCAAACGAGTAAAACACAAATGGAAAAATTGCCAGATTGTACCAATGTATATTAAACTTTCATATTCATTATTGTTATAACTATGCAGCCTTACATTCGTACATGTATGACTGCTTATGTCAAAATTTTGTTAAATTCATGTCGAGGATGATCGTGAAGAAGGGAAAAGGTGAATGGAACTGTAGAGTGTGGGATGAGAGAGGAATAAAACATAAAAAAAAAAAAAAAAAACAAAATCCTGACCGTTAAAAACCGTATCTACATATGTCCCCTTCCTTCATCTGTCTGTCCCTCTGCATTCCACAGAAATTTTGATTTTTACTTACTAGCAAAATTAGACTTATCCGTGAAAGTCTGGACGCTCAGTCAGTATCTGAACCTGATATTCCATACAACTCTTTTTCTGGCATTTCATTGACTGACTTTGAACCTGTGACGTTGGTGTTTCAAAGAAGTCATCGACAAGACTGTTATCAAAACTTGTGCACTGGATCCTCTTCCATCTACTTTATTATCTGCATGCATGGATGTTTTGTTGCCATATATCACTAGTGTGGTAAATGAGTCTCTCTCACTTCTGGTTGTTTCCCACCTGTACTGAAAGCTGCTGTTGTCTGACCTCTTTTGAAGAACCCTCCCTTGACCCTGAAAATCTAAAAAATTATCGACCTGTCTCCAACTTGTCTTTTCTTCAAAGATAATTGAAAAGATAGCACTTCTCCAACTTCAAAACCACCTTGACCAAAACAACTTGCTCTATTCGTTGCAGTCCGCCTATCGTACTGGACACAGTACAGAAACTGCTGTGTTGAAAATAATAAACGATCTTCTCTCTGCTCTGGATAACGGTCAGGTTTTCACTGCTCTCTCTCTCTCGACTTGTCTGCTGCTTTGACACATTGATCATCCACCCTCCTCACTAGACTTCAACATACTTTTGGCATCTCTTCTCACGCTTTGGCATGGTTTTATTCTTACCTTTCTGGTCGAACCCAAATTGTCTCTGTTAATGTTTTTCTTCAAGCTCTGCTGACTTGAATTACGGGGTTCCCCAAGGCTCTGTCCTTGGTCCCATTCTGTTTGTTCTATAATACCCAACCCATCTCTGACATCGTAGCCTATCATAACATTTCACACCACTGCTTCTCGATGACAATCAAATTTCTGGTGACATTTCTCTCCTCTCCTCCATCATCGATCGCTCCGGGCTCTGCATCTCTGACATAAAGCATGACGACTTGCAACACATTTCAGTTAAACAATGACAAAACTGAACTGATCTTCTTTTCTCCCAAAAGGGCTCATGTCTACAATCTCTGTTCCTTCTTCTGTCCAACTTGGTACCTCTCTCATTCAGACTTCTACCACTGTGCGAAATTTAGGCTTGTACTTGATCAGACACTCTCTTTTCAAACAATTTCTTCTATCTGCCGTGCTTGCTACTCGGAGCTTCGGCGAATCAGTTCTGTGCGCCACCTTCTGTCTGAAGAAGCCACCAAGACTCTGGTTTCTGCTTTCATTATTTCAAGACTTGACTACTGTAATTCTCTTCTTGCTGGTAGTCCACAGAATCTGCTCGCCTGTCTCGAAATCTCCGAAAACCTCTCATGTTTCTCCCTTGCTTAAATCTTTGCACGGCTTCCTGTAGAAAAACGCATCAAGTACAAACTTTCTTTGCTCTGTTACAAGGCATTGGACGGCCCGCTCCATTTTACCTCTCTAAACTTCTGTCGCCCCATACTCCTTTTAGACAGCTTCGCTCTTCCTATGACACTCGTATTCGCAAATCCCTCGTTTCGGGCCAGAACACTTGGTGAACTTTTTTTTTTTTCAGGCTCCTTCCCTGCCCGAACAATCTCCCTTTTTGCACTCCGGGAAATCAAAAAGTCTTTCTTTTTTCAAGTCCTCTCTCAAAACTACTCTCTTCAAAACATGATTTCGCTGGTGTGTTGTTGGGTGCGTGTGTTGTGTGTTTTGTGTTGCGTGCGTGTGTGTGTGTGTGTGGGGGTGGTGTGTGTGGGGTGTGCGTGCGTGCGTGTGTTTGTTTGTGTGTGGGGTCTGTGTGTGTCTGTGTGTGTCTGTGTCTGTGTTGGGCTATTGCTGTAAGCGCTTTGGGCTTTTTTTTTAAGATTAAGCGCACTAAATGTTTCCCTTATTATTAAATTAATATTTGGATGAAATTTGGTAGTACACGGCTTTAGCCCAGTAGGACTAAAATACCAGTTTCAAAAGTGTACAACGGTTAAAAAACCGTTAAACCGTTATTTTGCCTTTATTTCTTACTCACAAAGCACTTGGCCGATTTATAAGCGGTTGGAAAACTGGGGGTACGTTTATATGTTTCGCATCTTGTTTGTTTTAATGTCTTTCAAAAAATCGATTTTGCGTTTAAAGAAAGCACATTGCGTTTCGCCATTTTGGGAGAAGGAAAAACTCTTTAAAAAAATCACTACAACCGGAGCCCGCTTGCCCGGACTTGAAAATGACGTCACTACAACAGGAGATATATGATACAATCCGGATTTTTAAAATATCACTCCCAACCGGTTTAAAATTAACAAAGAATATGAACAGTTGGGACCGGGACCCAAAACTTGCTTCAGTACAGCCAATTTATCAGTACATACGGCTTTTCACTACATCCGGAGTTCACTGTAGCTACCGAGTCTTTCCTTGGTGTTCTTTGATGCCTCTCTATTGATCCAGCTATTTTTGAAGGAACCTTAACTTCTTTTCATTAGTTATAATGGTTCCAGAGATGTAAAGGTTGGTGTGTCTGGGTACTGGAGTACCCAGTAAATGTGAAGTTGAAGAAAGCACTAAAAACATAGTGTATTAAGCTTTGCAATAGCTACATTTTTCCCAGCCCTGAACTGTACCTATTTTGTTTTGTTGTATGTTTACCCAGTGTGTGCAAGTGTTGATAACTGGATATGGAGTGTTGGTGAAAAACAAAACTGCGAAACATGTGAACTTGCCTTTGGAGGTGATAGGAAAGCCATTCTTATGTTGTGCATGTTTGGTGTGCAAAGTTTTGTTATCTTACTTGTTGCATGATTTTAGTCAGTGTTTCAATATAACTTATGTAAAATGCCGAGCTTTATTTACTACTGGGGATGTTGCGCTAAAAGACAGTACTTGCAGCGGGGGGGGCCATAGTGGCCCAGGTATCTTCTTTGTGAACTTTGTACATACATTTTTACTTGGCAATAAGATACAGCTTACTCTGGTTATTTAACAAAGTAATATTTTGTTGTCTGGTGAATTAACGAAGAAAAGTTGAAAAAAAAATAGTGACGTTTGTATAATGTGCATAAATTTTCAACGTTTAGTATTTGAACATGACATGCAGAATAAAAATTGTTAGTAATTAAATAATGATAAAAAACAGAACTTTTGTGCTTGTGTTTGATTAGGTGCTTACCTGTCTAGAATGTGAAAACAGGTGAAAACAGACGGCACATCCTGCTTGTCATTCTCAAGAGTTTTTTCACAAACCATGCATACTCATTTAAGGCTAAGCTCACTAAAACAATCCAAAAACTAGGGGAAGTTTTGTCTCAGAGGATCTAAATGCAAGAGGGTTAAGCGAAGAAGTGATCGCGCATAAAATGTTTTAAGGCCAGAAGCTCAGTCTAAAACTGGGATTAACAATTCTGATGCAACTATAGAGCATAAATTTCTGTGAGATGGCTGAATGAAGAATACAGCCTAAAATATTACAGATGTGAACTGCATGGCTAAAGAAGTCAAAGAGGGGTAATTAGTTAACAATAAGCAAGGACAGAATGCCCCACTTTTCAGCCAGATAAATTGAGATTACTGTAATTACACGTATTAAATGGGAATATAAACACGGCTAAATAGCTTGCCATTAACTGTAAATCTATAAGCGATTACTACGATCACAGACTTGTAAAATGGACTGTAAAACAGCTAAATAGTTAACCGTTAAAAAGCAATAGTCTTTCTTTTTCTTTCTGCGTACGCAGGCTGATACTCCTCACCTGCGGACACTCCCTGTATAGCCAGGCAGTGGAGTTTTGTGTGTATGACCCTTTTTTATCCCGCCATTAAGGCAGCCATGCTCCTCTTCGGGGAAGGTGCATGCTATGTGATACGTGTCATCCCATACCAACGGCCAAACTGGCCTTCTCTTCCGAAAGTTGGTGATGGGATTTTACGTGTGTGCAAGATGTTATGCGTGCGTTCACACACGGAACCTCGGTTTATAGTCTCATTCGAAGGACTATATGGGGAATGGAGTCAGAACCAATGTTAACTCCGAGGGAAAAATCCCCCCTATACCGAAATTCGAACCCGCAACCCCAGGATCACGATTTCCGGCGCTCTACCAACTGAGCTATCCGGCCCCCCTAAAAGCAATAGTAATTTGCAAACAAGTTAAATATTGTTAGTTTTTGAACGGGTGAATATCTGAGAACAAAGGACATGTATACATGACAATGACTGCAGCACTAGTAACTTTTACATACATATATATGAGATCATAGTCATTTGTTTTAAGGTTGGCTGGTTTGTAAAGATGGTGTCGTACGAATCAAAAGTGCTTTGTGACTACACTCTTGATGTCGGTATGCTTGCATGTATGTGTGTGTGTAAAGTTAGTGTTTGTGTTTATTGGTACGTGTCCTGGTCGATCAGCCTGTATGACCTATGGTTGGTGGTAAATGGTAGCCCAACTTCTTCATGCACAGACTTTGGACGCCACATAAACCTATTCAATGTGATCTTTGAACAAGATGTTGCAGTTACATGTCATCTCAGTTGGATTTATCCTTGGACATCTGAAATTTCTTAAGAGTACAGATATTAGTATGTGCATGTTACCAGTGAATGCAGGAGTATGAGGCAGATTTCCTAGTCATTACAGATGGTCCTTAAATTTGTCGGTATTGTTAGCCTGAAGATGATTTTCTTGTCATAACCAGATTTTGGAAGTTTTGTAAGTATTGTTACTATTTGCACCATCCTGACCAACTGTCATGCCAGTTGGTCTTCAGTTAATTATGATCGTCTGCTCTTTTCCTGGCCAGAACTTCGATAAAAAAAAAAAAAGGCATCCAATTACTTGAAGTAGGTTTCATGTGCACAGAAAGAATTATTGTCTGGGTATGTCTTTGCGCAAAGACAAATACAAATTGTGTGGGGTGCCATAAAGCCCTTCGATTTTTCCTGCAGCTTACTACCTGTATATATGTGTGTACCTTTCTCTGTACATTCACATTGCAGCAGGTAATATTTGTTGTACAAAATGTACTCTTGTTATAGTATTGTACATAATGCATGGTTTGCCATGTCTTTTTCCATTAGGGTTCCTGTGTTTCTTGTGGGTCAGATTGACTGGAGAATGCACAGAGCTTTAGGTTTAAGGATTTCACTAACAATTGAGTTTTGAAAGCTCCTCCTTTAATACGTTTGTGAGTGTTTATAGCTGCTTAATTTTGAGGACAAAACGTTTTAATGGATGAAAAAAAAATTGTGAATATTCAGCAAATAAAGTGCTCTTAGTATAAAGAATACAGAATAAGTATTCTGAAAGTAAACACTGAAATTGCAGTTGAAAGCTATGCAAAAAGGTGCTTGCTATGTAATGTTTGGTACGCATGGAGTCTTCAAAGGTCCTTTGCTTTCTTTTAGTGGAAGTGTGTGGAAACACTGGTCCATTTGTTTCATCACATTTTTCTTCTGTTTGGGCAGTCTTGTGACTTGACTATGTTTGGAATGTGCAGCTTTTTCATGTATTATTAACATGATACTGAGAATGCGATTTTTGTTATATATATAACTTTTGTAAGACAGAGATGCAACAATAAACATAAATGAACAAATGTGTGAATTTAGATTTTTAGCATGATTCCAGACTGGTACTGTTGTATTTGAATTGACAGCTTTGAATGTCTGTGCAGTTCGTTTGTGTGTTTATCAATCAGTCACACTGTACAATTTTTTATGTGTCCAGGTTTTTGCATTGTATGAAGCTACTTGACAACTGGTTGTACTCTCTCTTGCTCTGTCAACACTTTAAATGTTTCAGTGTATGGTTTGGGTCTCAGCAAACATGTAGATAGATCTTTATTGTTTGGGTTTGTCAGGACGAGACCTTTTCCCCAACATGTGGACAGCTCTGAAAAATCCATTAATGGGCCCATGGCCGGAAATAAAACAAAATAAATTCACTGGAAACAGACAGTGACATGAAGTTCTGTACAATCTCACAACTTTCTAAACATAGCTCAGTTGGTAGAGCGCCTGACTCGTAATCTTGGTGATCCTGGGGTTGCGGGTTCGAACCTCCGCCAGGGGCGTTTCGGTACAGGGGGATTTTTTCCCTCGGAGTTAACATTGGTTCTGACTCCATTTCCCATACAGTCCTTCGAATGAGACTATAAACCGAGGTTCCGTGTGTGAACGCATGCATAACATCTTGCACACATGTAAAATCCCATCCCAACTTTCAGAAGAGTAGGCCAGTTTGGCCGTTGGTATGGATGACACGTTACACATAGCATGCACCCTGCGTGAGAAATGGAAAAGAATGAAGGAAGGAAAATGAGTGATCGATATTGAATGATACTGACTGGATGACACGGAAACGACTGAATGAAGCGCCAGCTGGCAGCTCTTCAGTCGGCACTACCCAGGTAGGCAGCCCGTTGTGTAAACGAGTGTGGATTGTAAAGCGCTTAGAGCTTGGCCTCTAGCCGAAAATAGGCGCTATATAAGTTTTTCATTATTATTATTATTATTCACTGAACACAGTATTTATCATACACCACACGCTTGAACACTTTCTCTTAAAAAAAAATTAAACGATGAAATGTGTAGCTAATATTTTAATCTCTATCTGCAGTGCCTCCCCCTCCCAACCTCTCAGAAGCACAGGGCAGGAATTCCCTTTTCTTCCTTCCCTTAATGAAGCTTATACCTCCAAACTACTAATGATCATTCCGGGTCAGTCGGATTTTCTTTTCGAGAGAAAAGTGTTGATCAGGTTTTGTTGTTGTTGCAGTTTCATTCACATCATATTTATTCATGAGAAAAGGAGGATTCCCTAAATACCTAAAATATTTCAAATAACGTTGTACTATATTATTAGCACCTTCCCAATACTAGTATAATTGTGTGAATGTCAGCATGCAAGCTCTGTTTTAAAACCGTGATTAAAAACACTGTATTGTTCATTCTGTTTTAAATTCAAAATCCTTCAGTTCATCCAATTGGCACAATTAAAATTTTTTTGCATATCCGCTAAAACAGTACACTTGACCTCTCTGCGAGAATTATAACATCACATTTTTATAAACGCTTTTTGCGAATCAGTATATCACTTTATGGCAAGCAACCAAGTTAAATTTGAACACAAAATAGCAAAGGTTGCATGCAAATGATCACAGTTAAAAATTCAACCACAAATAGACTTTCCATCAAACTGTTATCATCTCTCAGTAAATGATTTCTTTCTTGGCTGCTTAGCCTCTCCTGGCAAAACTATTCCAAACTCCCAGTGAGCTTTCTATTTAAGTCGCCTTTGTCTCTGATCTTTTCAGTAAGCTTCATCTTTCCATGCCATAAATTCTGATCGTTATAATATAAATTCTGCCTTAAAACAGTTTAAAAAACATAATATATACTATCACACAAATAGGTACAGAGGCATTTTCATTTACAACTCATCACACTTGGTCATAAAAAAAAGTACACACAGCACAGACTTCATACTTCACGAACAATCCCAAACAGTTCATGAAACTTAACAATATACTGTCAAATAAAAAGATACAGTGACATCTTCATTCATAAACTGATCATGCCCTAGCCATAAGAAAATGCACACATCATACAGACAATACTTCCACATCAGCACAATCCACATACAAGTCCTGATTTTCCCATCGATTGCAAAAGTTTAATCATGTATAATTTGCAATGCATATCCAGCATACTTTTTTTCATTCAAAGTGCTTTTTCTCTGTCATATTTTCTTCTTTAAACATACACTCATATAAGTGAACACGGTTCCATGTCAATGATTCTGCAATAGTTGGAGTAATGTTGCAAGCATATCAATGATACATTTTACAAGCAACCCCAGTTCTGTATGAGCTCCAAGTACCACATATCTTTGGATTCAACGTTTACAGTATTGATTTACTTTGCACCACAAAAGTCTTTAGGGCATTTTTTTCCTTTCAATTTAATTTTAATGAAATAAATAAGAGTTCAGAGATGCGCTAAAACAGGACAGTGCGCGATTCGTCAACATATGAATGGCAGATCTGTAAGACATACTCTAAAACTTTCCTGGGGGCCGAAATACCTCGGTTGGTAGAGCGCTCGGACTCGTGATCCTGGGGTTGCGGGTTCGAATTTCTGTACAAGGGGATTTTTCCCTCAGAGTTAACATTGGGGTTCTGAGTCCATTCCCCATATAGTCCTTTGAATGAGACTATAAACCAAGGTTCCGGTCTGAACGCACGCACATCTTGCACACACGTAAAATTTCATCACCAACTTTCAGAAGAGAAGGCCAGTTTGGTCGTAAGTATGAATGACATGTTACACATAGCATTCACCTTCCCTGAAGATGGAGTATGGCTGCCATAATGGCGGGATAAAAAACGGTCATACACACAAAACTCCACTGCTGTCTTATACAGGCAGTGTCCGCAGGAGTATCAGCCTGCGTACGCAGAAAGAAAGAAAAAAGAAAAACTATTCCTTATACAGTGCAAGAACGATGAAGCAACAGCAATGATCATTAACAGAGCTGCCAACCCTTCTGGTTTCGCCGGATTTTCTTCCGGTCAAATTAATTTCTTCCGATCTTCTGGTCAATCGGTATTTCTTCCGGCGAAAAAAAATCTGAAATCTTCCGACCATCCATTTCCAAAAGTAAGCGCTCAGCTTGCACAATAATAGTGCGAGTAGCTCAAGTCGCTCGCTTTGAGACAAAGCTAGCCGATGTACTGGCCTACTGAACCTCAGTCTGACAGTCTCCAGTCTCTAACACTTGTGTTCAACATGCGTCGTCTGCTACTGTAGCAGCGACACAAGCTGCGTGTGGCAGGAGTGTCTAGCCTATCGCAAGACTTTGCGATTTTCACTGCTCTCTATCAGACTATGCGGACAAAAGCGCTGTCGCAAAACGCAAAGGCACGAATGATGAAGGGCCAGCGAAAAAGAAGACCTCGTACCATCAGAAATTCCTGCCGCACTACTCGAAGGAGTATCCATGGCATCATCGCTGCTAAAGTTTCTACCAATCATGCACGCTGCGTTCCATGTGAACTGGATTTCAAGATCTGCTATGGTGGGCTGGATGATGTAAGTACGCCATTGTTCCTCTGATCGCCACGTGAGAGAGGAGCAAGGCGCTGAAGAAGACGTCAAGTTGAGTAATTTCTTCTCATCCAGCACTTCAGAGGGAGTTCAGAGCTGTCGACGATTCGGGCCGAGACCTTGTTTTTCCTCACTTTCTGGTGGAGCACAACATCGCTATCAGTGCTGCTGACCATGCAGGGCCCCTGTTCCGAGCCATGTTTTCCGGACAGCAAAATTGCTAAGGAGTACAGCAGTGGAAGGACGAAAACAACTCGGATAGTCAAAGCCTGCAGCAGAGGGAAGGCTTTAGAGCTCGCTGCCAGTATGAAGAAAGGGCCTTTTGTTATCGGAA
Source organism: Conus ventricosus (assembly GCA_018398815.1). NCBI lineage: Eukaryota > Metazoa > Mollusca > Gastropoda > Neogastropoda > Conidae > Conus > Conus ventricosus. The sequence goes on along the minus strand of CM031601.1, from coordinate 85,603,970 downwards.
CAGACGGCAGCCAGGAGGGTGGAGACAAATGTTATCCCATCGTCGTTCGGAACTGTCTGTGATGGCATGATCAAGACGGAGCTTTTGTGTAATCCAGCTGCAGCGAGTCGTCAACAGGGAGAACATTTTCGCCATACTCGACAAAGAGCTTAGTTCTCTGGACATCCCATGGAAGAACTGCTTAGCATTAGTGTGTGACAACGCATACGTGATGACAGGGCCCACAAGGTGTGATCTCGTATGTGCGCGAGAAACATTCGGATGTTTTCTTGGCTGGATGTGTTTGTCATCTCATCAGTTTGGGCACTCAAGAGAGGCATGAAGGCCAGCGGAAAATTTGACATGGATGACATCATGAGGCAGCTATCATGGTACATGTCCAAGAGCAGTGGAAGGCAGCAGCGTTTTCAGGACTGTCAACAAAAGTGCAGTGTTCCCCAGCATCAAGTCATTTCACACGTTCCCACCAGGTGGCTGTCCCTTGGCGCCGCTCTGTCCAGAGTCCTTGAGCATGGGAGGCCCTAAAGATGTTCTTCAATGCAGGAATGCTCCATGAAGACGTCAGACAGATCATCTGATGAAGCATCGTCCATCAAAGAAAAGCTGAAGGAATTCTTCTGCCGACGGACAGCGAAGCTGTATGTGCATTTCTATGCAGCAGTCATTGAGATCTTTGACAAAGCCAACAAACAGCTCCAGACGGATCATGCCAGGATCCATCTCATCAAAAGGGATCTGGAACGTCTGTTCAAGAAGCTGCTGCTTTCATTCGTGAAACCATGTGCTTTGAATCAGGGGGCTCTGATGGAGGTGGACTTCAAACCCCACAGATCAGCCACTGTGGAGACATGCAGAGGTTGCAGATATCAGGCTGAGGAACCAAGCAAAGTCTGCATCCCTGGATTACTTCATTCATCGCTTTCCTGCCTGCTACAAGATGGTGCTACCCAAGATAATCTCCTCTGTGAATACCTTGAGATACCAGTCTGAGGATCTGTGCCACCTGATGTGATGGATCAAGAATGTGCTGAGCTCCAGTGCAGATGGCCAAAATAACAGATCACAATGGAAGTCTCAAGTTCAAGAACCTGGCAGCAGTCATGCAAGGAATACTCCTGATTCCTGTCTCCAACTGCGCATGTGAACGCATCTTCTCTATGGTGAGGAAGAACAAGACTAGATTCAGGGGACCATGACTTCTGACACTTTAAGTGCCCTCATGGTCCTCAAATCTGGTGAACGTGTGCCGTGCCATCAGACTGCCTTATCTGAGAAACTGTTGCAGACCTGCAAGTCTGCAACAAAGAAGTCCCTGTAGACAGCTTTCTTCTTGTATATAGTGTACATACTGGTGAGTTCAACTTCATTCACTTCTACTTGTTTTTTATAAATGATGAATGAAATTTGATTTCTTTATGAATTTCTTGCGCGTGCCAGATTTTCCTGTCAAAATGCATTTCTTCCTGTCAAATTTTCAAAATCTTAAGGTCAAGTCATCAGGGGGGTTGGCAGCTCTGGATCAATCATTAGCAAGAATTTTCGTAACTGGAAGAAAAGTTGGAGAAGAGGTAAGCCAAGTTAGAAAATCGTCAGGTAAGAAGTTTGTTCAAAAACAGCAGCCCCCACCTATACATCAATCAACAACTTGGCCCCCACCTCTACCCTGCCTAAGCTACTGGAAAACAAGTTTTTCTTTTTTTTCACTTGCAGTGAAGAATCTTTCTTTCAACAAAAGTTATAGCTCATAACCACCAGTGATGATAAAATGCAATGCCAACATATGGTCCAAACATACAACGTAACCATGTCACCAACATGCAAATCCATACATCACTTTAATATACGTTAATACATATAAAAGACCTCCCCCCAAAACATACATAAATGCATACATACATATGTAGGTGTATTTATACATATATGCTTTTATTTAAGTGGCCTAAAGTATAAACAAAAAAGCAATCTACTTTACATATAAATCAGTATTTACATTGAACATGGGCCATTTGTCCAACATGAAGTATGTCCACAGTAAGATCAGTTTCAAGGAAGATGGCTCGATATGCGAACCAACATTTTCTAATGGGTTTTTTGTCCCGTACTGAAAAGGATGCTTCTTATTTTACATCTGTAGCTTAAATAATACAGGAATTCTGGACAGAGGGCAGAATACCTGCAGCTTACATTTTTAAATCGATAACTTTATGTTACAATGCCCTGTGCCTACCCAAACATAATTTCTCCTAAAAACAAGACTTTCACACATTTGTTACTTTTTATCCTTATCAGGATCAACAGCTCTTTCCAGAAACTATTAACTATGCGACAATGTCAAAAAAGATGCGTAATGGTTAGGGCAATGTTTTACCGAAACAATTAGAAGCATGGAATGATGGATGTGTGCAATGCATCCACTGTGCCAGTGACTTCCCAAAGTATTACCTAATCTGATAAATCAGTAAACTTTCACTCATCTGACCAGCTGCACACTCATCTGACAATCCCAGACATTATGGTGAACAAAACTTCAGATAGAACAGACTGTTAACCCTCCAGTTTTGCCTCAATTTTTCTATCCCTGTGCTTCTATGTGGCTAAATGGGCAGTTGAAATGAATGACATAGGAGTATCACCATTGAAAAGCCACAGCGATGAAAAAAAATGTGTGGAAACATAAAGAGACCAACTGTCAAAAATGTTTGACAAGCATACCTGTGTAAGGCTCTTAATATCTGTTTTCTTTTCTTAAGTAATAGCAGCAGTAGTAATGCTTCTGATTCAGTATGGTATAAACTTTTTTTGTAAATGGTGTGCAAGTATTTTACATATCTCTTATTACTGGCTGGGAATTTGAACAAAAAGTATAATTAGAAAAAGGAAACACACACACACACACACATCCATACACATACACACCACCAAAGCAAGAATCAAATTCTACAAATGCCAAAAATAAACTTGGGCCATTTGCAACACCCTGGAAAAGAAGCAGCCTCCTCAGATGGACTTCCTCATGAAGGTCTGACATTGACTCTTCCTGCAGATGTTGGTGCCATGTTCACAATGGAACTAGCCGAAAGGTGCTATTGACAGGGAGCTGGAATGAGTAGGATACAGGTAATGTCACTGGTGTAGCATGGAAGAGAGATGGGGGGCAGGAGAGAAAAAGGGAACAGCAGTAGTTCCTATCTTTTTCTCTTTCTCCTTCAAATTTCTTTACCCCAAAAAGGAATTTGCTCCTCTGTGTTCCCTTTCTAAAACCTGTAGCTTGTTCGATCTGTGCACTACCACAAAAATATGCCATGTGACTAATGGATCCTTTCTGATCATGTTATCATGTGGGCAGCCACACTTTGCATTCAGAGGACAGATCTTTAAAGGGGAATACAGATCAATATTAATCAAGGGCTCAACAGTGGACGAAGACCATACTTGAACAATACTGCACCATGTAACAATGCTCTGATGTAGGCTGCGGGAATCCACCTTGTAGAGAGAACACATGGATCTGATAAAACTGACCTTCGCAATTTAAAGAATATCTGCATTTTCATGCTGCCCTTGTGCATCAAAATGTATCGTCTTCATCTGTTACACATGAGCTCAAACTAGAGTAACAACAGCCCATTTCTTTCCCTCTCATTTTGTCCATGGCTTTATTCTCATGTCGCTCTTTCCTGCTTCCCCACACAGCCTCACTAAGGTCTGTCCTGAATCAGTCCCAGCACTGCAGCCCACAAAGAACAATCAAAAGTCATCGAGAAGCAATCCACCAACAAAGATGCTGCATCAGGGTGGAGTCACTTTGACGGTGTTCAGCGGTGTCTCGCTTCATTCAGAATATATATGCAAACAGCTAATATGCTTCCCAATGATAATCTTTTATTTGTGGGGTCGGAATGACCGAGCATCCCTTCCAGAAGTGGTACAATGTCCATCCCATTAGGGTTCCTATGAACTTGCTGGTACTGACAACTTTGACACAAAAGTTGTCCCAAGCATGGACGTGGAGAATAAAATGAAACGGATCATGAGAGAATGGAATGAGAGGCCAAAGAATGAAATGAAGATGAAGTGGAATTTAAAGTAAGTCTGCCAGATATCAGGAACAAACAAATTACAAAACAAGATGCTTTTCGACCTCTTAGGTCTTCTTCAGGCATGATAAACAACATTCTGGACAATGAAAATGAAGAACGAGCAATCGCTTATCTTCTCAAAAGATGAAGGTTTTTGGGTGGCTTTACATGATGATGAGGATGATGCTATAATTCATTTTGCTATGGATTTCCATCCTGGTCTGAGACTACATAGCAGGACATGGCTTGCTTTCATAATACTGTCGAGTATCAACCAGGCTTGAGAAATACAAATACTTGCAGTGTTTATCAAGAAATTTGAACAAGACTCTTGAGCATAGCCATTCAGTTGATGAAACTTGACAGTGGTTTCAGTCTTCAGAATGGAGTTCTGAGCACACTCAACTCCCGGCAGAAAAATCCAACTACTTAATGTCTGACAGGAATAGTAACCATGACCTTCCAGCTCACAAGTCCAGGACAGTAACTGTTGCGTTACAGTGGTTGGTTGACACAGTTTATTATCTGACAAAAGCGTGCTGCTGCAACTCTTTACTGGTAAACATGGCAGTCTTCCTGCTCCCACATCTGAGGACTGGTGTGGTGAGCGAACTTTGATCCGGCGGATGTGTGTATCCCGGCCATTCTGGTGGTTGGACAGCACTGCAAGCTGCAGCATGAAAGTGCGGATTGGCCCGATCACTGGAGTCGCGTAGTGGTACACACACCCATCCGGGAGGTTCCGATATTTTCTAGCTGTTCCACTTCAGTCAAATCATTGGCAGGTTTCCTGCTCCGTATGGAAATTCTGTTGTAAAGAGTAAATACCACATGTTCAAAAGACAACCAACAAACAGAATGAATAGAAACTTCGCATCCCATTTAATGTTTGGATAACTTTAAAAAAAAACAACACCTTCATGTCATGTCCTTTACCAAATTATTTGTCCGTGCCTGCTATAGGGGCAGTTCAATGGCATGCCCCTTATCATTTTTTTTTATGGGTCTAAACAGACCCATGCCTGTTAAGAGGCAGTGCAAAATGCATGCCCCCATCCAAATTTCATGGGTTTCACAGACTCATGCTCATTCCGAAGGCTCAGCTCTGAGTTTGTTTTTCTATTACTGGCCTCTCAGCTTTGTTTTTTTTTCTTATTTGTTAACTGTCTTATTTCTTTCAAGTTACTTCTGATTATTTCCCTTTTCACAAATAATTAACAATAAGAGTTCACAGTGGCTAAACACTAAGCTTTTTTGTGGGGAAAAACATACAGACGCACATGATTCAAACATGAGTTAATCACTTAATGTCAGCAAAATGCTGAAGCCCTACAAACAAACTGACTATTTTCTAGATCCATGTTAACTTCTTGCATTTGGTGGTGTCAGTGTTGTATTAATTCCTCTTCCCACTCTCTATCTTGCCATAGTACCTCTTGCTCTAGTGGGAGTGCCATTAAACCTGAAGTATCAGCAACTTAAACTGATCTTGTGTAACTTTTGTAAAATACATAGAAAAAAGTTTCAAATGTGTTTAAAAAAACAGGCATGTTTACATCAGTAAAGTGCACTCTGTTGTTTCAAAACCATGTGTGACGGCATGAAAAGTGTGCATGCAGCAAACAAATGACAAGTAATAATTTACACAGTATAGAGTGTTCACTTTATTTTTTAACAAAGGAAACTCATAACATGCACTACATTGTACTGTCTCACAGTAAATGCCAGAAATTACAGCCACAGACACTGTTTTGTACGAATCTAAACCTTAGAAATGGAATGCTAAGCACTGAACAAAACCAGTATGTTTCTAACCTGTTTGGCGTATAGCTCTCGTCTGACTTGTAGTCAGCATAAATGCAGACATCGTGTATGGTGGTTTTTCGATGAAACTGAATGTTAACAAGATGAGGCTGAGGACCATCGGACTGCCAGTAGGTGTCATGAGATTCATCACGCAACTGTCCACACCGAATCCTGAAAATGAAATCAATGTGTCAGTCCATCAACTATACCACATCTTCTACTTGAAAAGATAGACAATCAATAAAATGAAACAGATTAACTATTAAGGATAACCTAAAAAGTAAATTATACAACATAACACAAGATATTTCCTAATTCTAACCGGTACAAACTGATGAAATGGTATATCTTCTCTTGTGGAGTTTGTTGTATTAACTTTTTAATGTTCATAACCTATCAATCAACTCCATCCTAGAACATTCTCATCATTATACTCAAATTGAAAAATGAAGCAGAAAGGAAACTAGTTTGATTTGGTTTGAAAGGGATATTACAGTATCATGAAATCAGGTAAGGAGCAAAATCTAAAGAACACCAACAGAATCTCTTTAGGCTTTGTCAAGATTATGTCCACAGAGAATTGCAACAAAACCAGCAACAGTCATGCTTAGTACTAGTAAGGTTGCCCCATGCCACCTTATAGTAGCTGAGAAATTCCAGCACTTCTCTAGTAACCTACGCTTGTATGATCGATATTATCTGAACATTATCTTCAGTTGAGATCCTAAATTTCATTGAGTGTTTCTAGGGCAGTTTTTAACCTTTTGGGAGTGATGTCTGCCATCATCACGCAACATGAACTGTAATTTTTCTAGGCTTAATTTACTTCAGTATGTTATTTTGCTTTCGTCTTCATTCAGCAGGTCATGGTAAAAATGCTTTTGTACTGCTATTGTCTAACATTTGAGTTCAGAGGCTTACTATTCGGGGAGACCCAAAGTCATCACTTGTTGATGAATTCTAACACACCAATTAACTGATAAAATGATCCGTTATTCTACTCTAAAATAACTTAAATGAGAAAATTGACCACCCTATCTGGAGGTCAGGAATTTCATGTCAGCACTGCAAAGGACACAAAAGCTGTCTTTAAAATAAATCCTGAAAATTGAGGTTCTACTCAAAAACTAAACTTCAGTCTTTAATTGACCTTAATTTGCTGGGCTTTTCAATATGGATCTCCATACATGAATCAGTGAGGTTCTCCACAAATGTGTACACAACACTTGGCACAGCAATGTCTGCTATACTGTTAGTGTCGGCAATGGAGATAATCTTGAAAGCAGCAATGAGCCATGCAGGTTCAGCAGACCACAGAAATGGGTACCGAATGCTCCTTCTAAAAATGTTTATGGATGACAGAAATCAAACAACAGTCCTTTCCACCAAGGTTCATGAAACACCATAAGAGTAGGATATTAGGATACTTTAATCCAAAGAAATCACAAAGCTTCTCCCTAAGACACTCAAGTTCACTATACCTAACCAAGCCATTCCAACAGTGACAGACGAACCAGTCAAAAGAGTCTTTGAAGAGGATTGCTCGAAAGACACAAAGAGGGAAAAAGACAAAGCAAATAGCAGATGCCAGAAGGTAATGGACCAATGTGGCCTCTCTGGCAATTATACAAAGTCAAGTATCTGCAGTTCATGCTGATCCCAAAGCTCATCTAGCCTTTACTATCTATCAGCAGCAGCACAGTGGAATGAATAGAGGCCAAAATGAAAATAGTACACTAACACAAGGAAATGGGTTGGTGTCTCTCCCACTTTCACAGTTATCGTACTCTTCTAATGCCTTGTAAAGTTGGTGGTACCGCTGAAATCAATTATCACAGAGCATAGTGTGAAAAAAGCATGGTCACTAACCGTGCTTAAGAAGACAAGGTTGTCAGATCAATCCAGCCCACGTTAACGCTAACAGAAAATGAAAATTTAACAATGTAGTGGACATGGATAAGGTTGATAGATCAATCCAGCTCACGTTAAAGCTAACAGAAAATGAAAATTTAACAATATAGTGGATATAGAAAATGAAAACCCCAAGAACAGGGAAATAATGGGACACACACATATAGATAGGCAGGGACTGGGGTCAACAGAATTGAAGTGCTAGTCAAAAGCAAAGGAGACTGACATGGTAATACAAGAGCTGAAGGAAGAACAGGTTGCCAAAAAGAATCCAGATGACAGTCCAACCTCAGCAAAGGACTATATGGGAAAGTGCACTCTAAAGCTGGAATAAAGGCATAGCCCCTCTTATTAAGAGCAGCTTCATCCCTGTATATAATGTATATGACCACATGCATTCAAAGAATCAAACCTGGTGAAGCAGGGGAATTAGGATGATGCTATGTACCTACCCTACCATGGCAGACAAACAATGGAACATGCAAAGACAGTGCTGTGCCAAGAAAAGTATGCATGGACACATAACTAAGCGTTTACGGAGATCTCACATGTAGTTAATACTACCAGAGGAATACCATTTGATACTCCAGCAACAATGTTCTACATGGCACAACGCCACAAATCATGTTCTGGAACAGCTGTGAAATCTACAGCATGGAGGCAGGCTTTTAGAAGATCGAGCGGTGGACCCTCCAGAACGGGAACATCATCCATAGATCATCCGGAAGAGTGGTATGAGACTAGATAACATATGAAACTCCATTCAAGTTCATCAAAACTGATGATTCTGATTGAACTGACTGTGTCATTTAAAAGCAGAAAGGAGGAATCTAGACCGCCAGGGTTACCAACGAGAAGGGTGCATCTCAAAAGGAAGAAAGAAGGCAGATATACCATGCCTCTGGAAGGAAATCCCCTGTTGCTTGCCTATCCAGCATCTGAGCGAATTTGGTTTCCATGCCAAAAACTTCGCCATGGAAGTTGCAGCATGAGGGGTTGTAACTCATCTGCCCATGATTTGATCTCGTCAAATTGTTCTTGATTGCTGGTAAGAAAAGAGCTAGAGCCCTATCGCAATGGCAGTGGCATCTGAAATGACTTCTATCTCAGTATCTGGATCTGGTCAAGGATGAACAAAAGAAAACTTCATAAAGCTTAATTTCTACCAACTCTTGTCTACATAGTCTGCCTCCCTCTCCCTGTATTGCTGCCTGCCTGTCTTCCTACCTTGCTGTCTGCTCCACGTCTTGGGACTTAACCCGTTGACTGCCTTTAGTCGGTCAGCTGACGCGGAAATAAAAGTGCTTTCCATGTGCCTATGGGCAGTCCCCTGACGTCATGCATTTTTCTTGAATTTTCATTCGTTACTATTTCTATCAACGGACTCAAATAGAGTTTGCGTAGAAAGCCTTATATGTCTGTAGTCTTAAAATAATATGTAAATGACCACACGTGAGGGGAAAGCCCATTTATTCTCATCACTGACTGGATGACCAGCCAGCACTTCGTGTCTCGCTTGCAAAGATGGCGGCGCAACCTTCGACAAGCCCAGCGACCAAATCAACGTATTTACACAGCTGAGCAGGCTCTGCTGATGATTTTTGACAAACAATAATCTTTTATTCAACGACTAACTCGAGCATGAAGGTGAGATGATGATAGTGGTGGAATTGCCGACCATATTCGTCAGTTATTGAGTAGGGCTCTGTGACCTCAGTGTGTGTTCAGCTGACAGCGTCAGTCGAACAAGCCAGCCAAGTGTGTACTCTGCACCGCGTGCTGGTGTCCAGAGTGATGTGAAAATCAGTGCGAGAGGGGATCGTGGCCTGCTCGCGGCGTGACACAGTGCAGACGGAAAGGTAGGAGAAGATGAGGGGTGAAGAGAGGGTTGAAGTTGAGCAAGGGGGTGTGGTGGGGAGAGGGGGGGGGGGCGTGGTCGTGGACTGGTCAGTCTGCATCGAGTGTGAGCGTCTTGATAGACTTCCAAACTGTTTTACTTTCATTTACAGGTGTAGTGTGACAATACAAACTTTATTTTCATCTTTTTTGCTGTGTTCTTGTTTGGATGTGGTAAATACATATGTTTTTGATCGTGCAAAAAAATCTATCCAAATCTAAAAGCCTAAATACTTTTTTATTATCAAAATTAAAACAAAAGAAGCCCAGATTCAAAATCTTCATTCAATTTCCTTCAAAAATGATATAGATTTAATTTTTCTATCTTTTGTAGTTTCTGAGCTAGAATTTTTTGTTAATTATGACCCCCAAATCATGAGATGTCCCTGGCACCTGGGAACACGTTTGTTTGTACTATTGTGAGGCACTGAACGGGTTAATGATGAATTGGCAAGAATTCGCTAGACTGTCTTGGGACTAAGTAGAAATGTTCTCTGACCGGTGGCTTGAATGTTTAAAACACAGACTGTCTAGCAATGACAGCTTGGAGGTCTTATTTTCACTTCGAATTCTAGCGCCTGTTTCTTTGCTCTTATTGCCTCTAAGCTAAGAGCAGGCTGCACACCAAAAAATTAATGTGCCAAGGCTGTGCTTAAGAAGTTGTGCATGAATTCATAGACTGGTGCAGTTTGATTGTTTGGAGAATTTCTATTGTGTCTGAAAGCTGATTCCCCTCATTTTCCAATTTCTTTCATATGGCCATCAAGGTACAACTACAAGCCAGGAGGTTCCAAGCAGACATTAAAATCAAAGGAACTGGAATATTTTGGGGAAACCACCTGGAGCAAAGATAAGGTCACGGGTGAGTGCAAATGCCTTCAGGAAATGTGTGTCAACCATGGGGAAGGTAATATTAGTCCAATACATTTTAAAATTGTGATTTCATCGGTGAAAAGTCACCCAAAACAAGGGAAATAATTGGTGGTTCTTTTTATCAATTGTCAGTTTAAAGTTACATGCGGGCTCAAATTACGTTAGGCCTCAAAACATTTACATGGTTTATAATATAGTTAGTGTTTTAGTGCAAAATCCTAATTGTGGCGTGTGGCCAGCACTTGCGATTTCTCGCGTCTATCAATAGCCTATCATACTCGTCTGCCGGTGCAAATTACCTGGTTTACAAGATGAAAGAGACCACACAGCTTGATTCCCGACCTCTCTCAGTTTACCATCCTTTTCATCTTTGAATATGTCCACCTCTTGGTTCCCAGACATTTTTGTTGCCATCTCGCCCGTTTCCGAAGCTGGCTGGATCTGTGTTTAAAACTGCACGGGCGAATGGTCAGTTCAGCGCGATTCCTATTTGGGCATAGATTAAAAATATATTCACAGCAGCGGATTACTTTTTGATACTATTGCTCGAGGGCCTGAATTTGGCCATTGCTTTTAACTTCTTGAATTTGGCCATTGCTTTTAACTTCTTGAATATCGAGTGCGACCCCTTGTTGCCAAATTTGCTCCAGGGGCCAACAGTCTGAGTCGCACTATTTTATGTTATTTTATTTTACTTTTTAACATGCGCGCTGGTACGGTCCAGTTTGCCGCCGTGCCACCGTGCCGACTCCCATTTCGTCTACTTCCCATGTGGTCTACTCCCATTTCGTCTACCTACCATATGTGTGAGCACGACTTGGCCTAGGCCTAACGGCCTTCGTTCATTCGTCCTTCGTCCTCTCTCGGGCTTCGCCCTACTCTAATCTAAAGACCATCGATTCTGCTTTGGAGTAGACTGGGACACTACGCGGCAAAGTGGCACGCGGCAATCTGGCACGCTTCGCGCTGGTGACCTACTCGTTTTTGAGTGAACCAGTATTTTAGGAAGAAGAAGAAGATGAAGGGAGATAAAATCAGTCTTTCATTATATGTACAGTCTATGACTGAAAATGCGTCAGTTTCCTCTCTGGCGTAAAAGAGAAAAGAAGTATACTCATTCTTTCAGGTTTCAAGTCTTCCAGCACACAAAGTTGAATACGAGTGGAAGTTCGAATGGCTTTGACTTGTAAGGACAAGAGTGCGCGTGTGTGTGTGTGTGTGTGTGTGTCAGAGAGAGAGAGAGAGAGATGATGATTGATAATCTTTGATGATAATCTTTATTTCCAAGGGTAACAGATAAGCAAACACATGCTTTTTTTCATCCGGGCCTTGCCCCGTTAAGGGACTAAGTATGACTAGCGACTAAGACTTAGAAAATTTTTAACAAACACACATATCTTCACAACATTAAAAAGTTCATCCATTAACAGTTAAAGCGTAGGTGACTTTAAAAGGAAAAAAAGAAACGATTTAAACAACAAACAAGAATAAAGAAATTGATTACAAAGAAGAAATGAATCAGCACACACAGATATGGAATAAGCGATCCTCCTATCGAAGGGGAGAGAGAGAGAGAGAGAGAGAGAGAGTTACATTTTGTAAAAAATTAACATACAACAAACTGCTAAGGATGATAATTAGACAATTACAATGCATCAATAATATTAACATTTGTACTTTCTTTTACATTTACATGATGTGGTTATAAGGCAAAACGAGAGAGAGAGAGAGAGAGAGAGCACCTTTTTTTGGTTTAAATTATGATGAATATTAATTTTTTTTTTTTTGGTAACGATAATCTGTTTTGACTGGATCGGCAGTTCTATTCCTGCATGGCTGCTTAGTATATACTTGCCATTTTACTTTTATTAACTTCCAACACAGAAAACATTTCCCATTCGCAAATGGACGCTTGTCGTGTGGATTGACTAATATTCCGCGGTGTTAACGACAGCTACAGGCATGGAGAAGACTGAATCTACCAAAGGTTTGGAGGTAAATGAAAGTGAGATATTGCCCTAACTGTAGATGCAAAATGGGAGTGCCCATTAGTAACAGCTGGTGACCTACTCGTTTTTGAGTGAACCAGTATTTTAGGAAGAAGAGAAGAAGAAGAAGATTTAATTGTCCACACGGCTGCTTGGTGTGTGTGATCTCTCTCAGTTGAAGTTTTCATTCTGTTCTGACTACAGACTGCACACTGCTGACTGGCAAGGCCAGTGCATGAATTGTCAGTGTTGACACTTCGACATTATATTTTCATCAAGTAAATGAATCTGCTTCATGCTAGTTGCTTGCCATTGAGCAGGTACACTCAAGGGAACATTGGATTCCTCTTGTCTGTCACAAAATAGAATAGAAACTAGTAATAGTGTGTTAACCAATCACAGAACCAGCAAGTTTGTGCCTTTCTCATCACACTATCATTACTCAGCTTAGTAAAGACTGTGCATGGATACATGCTGCACACAAGATTGTGAACATGATTCCCACGGTCAAGGCAGCTGTCGCAAAATGCATCCTTGGGATGCAGACTACTCCTGAAAATGTATGCTATCTATAGTGAAAATGCAATATTAACCATTTCATGCTGCACTAGCCAGTTGTTTAACGTAGTGATGTGTGTGTGTGAGTGTGTGTGCGTGTGTGTGTGTGTGTGTGTGTGTGTGTGTGTGTGCGTGAGGGAGAGAGATCTCAGTTCACCTGTCACCTACTCTACCCTATCCAGTAACCTTCCGTTATATCTTAAGAGTAACACACGCACACACACACACACACACACACACACACACACCACAAATACATGCACTCTGTATTATCAGTGCACCAAACAAGTGATATAAGAGTAAGATTGAGAGCTTGGCAAAATTTGATAGGTTATCAGTTAACTTAGTTTTTGAAAGTGAACAGTTGAATTTTAGTACTTCCTCATCTTTTTTTTTTTATTGAAGAGTCCTGGTCTGGGTAATTCACTTAACAACAGTTTCAGAAAAAGGGCGCCAATCAGGGTTTTTGAAAGTTATAAATTCTGGAGTGATGCCACCTTTTCATAATGATATCATTAACTAAAAATGTCTTTTCTGACCATTCTCCTGTTGAATGGGACAAGTGATTGCAGTTAGTCGCTGTGCTGATGAGCTGTACATCTTTTTTTTTTTTTTAAACTTTTTCTTGGGGGGTGTATTTTTAGCATCTAATTCAGGCTCTTTAAAAAGATGGTAGGAAGTTGGATATTTTCCCCATGACTAACTCATTGTGTTACTTAGCAATTTTGAAAATCTGATTTCATAACACATACTTTTTGTGTGTCTTCTTTATTGTTCTGTCTCATTGCCTTGTTTATGAGTTTAGTTTAAATTGCATTTTATGATGAATGTTTTTTCTCTGTGTGTTTGTGTTGCAGGATGTACAGAAACATTCTGTGCACACCTTGGTGTTTCGGTCGTTGAAACGAACCCATGACATGTTTTTGTCTGACCAGGGATCTTTACCATTGCGGGATGAGAAAAGGTATAGAAAAAGAATGTTTTATTTCTGATACTAAAGGGAGATGTGGCTTTAAATCAAATAAGAACTGCATCTGGGTGTGTATCCAGAAATTAGTAAAGTTACTTTTTAGCCATATAATTCACTTTTCACTGCTCTTGATTTAACTTTTGTAGTTGTTTTTGTTCTTACAACGTTATAATCTTCTTGGGCTGTCATTTAGTGGGCCCTTGGTTTTTTATGCTTGACAAAGGTTTTACCAATAAACCGAAAATTTGCAATATGCTTATTGGGTGTTGGTGGTTTTTACTGTTCAAGTTATAATCTTCTAACAGCAACAGTATGGGTATGCTATCCAGAGATGAAGGCTGAAAGTGTGACTTGTAGTCTTGTTTCAGTGTAATGGTATAAAAGTGAAAAATCAGAAGGCTTCGTTTAGAGTGTTTTCCAGTGGATTTTGAAGGTGGTTGCCCTGGTAAAATGTTAGCCGACTGTCATAATGTTAAATATACTGACTTCCATAAAAAACGCGAAAGCAAAACAAGCTGAAGGTTAGGGGCGAATTTTATTGGTCACAATTGTACAGAGTGGAAGCGAGAATTCAACTTGATTTGATTCATTACACCGGTAATGTGTGAAAATGTCATCAGCAATATGTCTTTGTGTGGAAAATCCAAGGTCACGTGACAAACCAGCTTGAAGTCCTAATACCGTGTGTGGCCACCATTTGCATCATGGACAACTGCTTGACACCTGCGGCTCATTGAGTGGACCAGGTGGTTGATGCGTCCCCTTGGCACACCAG
>CM031601.1:85561614-85584114 GCA_018398815.1 Conus ventricosus | reverse complement strand
AAGAAAAACTACACCAGCCACTAGCTTGACCATTCAAGTGTAGGCGGTTACCCTCATCTCTAGAATGAACATTTTTTTCTGTGATAGTGTTATTTGAGACAGGTCAGAGGTTGCTCTTTCTCCAGCAAATTGGTGGTATGAGAGTTAAAGGATCTAACGCTGAACATTATATAAGAAGAAACGGTGTTAGTTACCGCCACAGATTACAGACAACAGATCACAGGAACAAAACATGATGATTTCAACCTTGGGTCTTCTTCAGGCAAAAACAAACAACATTTAGGACAATGCAAACGAAGAACGAGAAACGACTTATCTGTTGAACAGCCATTTTTTAGCCAAATATGAGAAAAGTGGTTTCTCGTTCTTCGTTTTCATTGTCCTTAATGTTGTTTGTTTTTGCCTGAAGAAGACCCAAGAGGTCGAAATGCATTGTGTTTTGTCCTGTAATCAGTTTGTCTGTATCTGTGGTGGTAACTAATACTGTTTCTTTTTCAATTTTGCTTCATTTTCCACCCTCAGTTACCTGGTTTTGAAACTAACACTGAACATGTTTATATGATGAAAGGAGGATTACTTTGATGGAAAAATCATCTAATTCTTCCTGGTGCATGTGCATATGGACTGTAGAAGCACTGCAAAGGAAGCACATATACCTTTCACATTTTGTTCTCTCTTTAGAATTCTGCTAATGTTTTTCTTAAAATGCAAAAATTTGTTGGTATCGTTCACTGAAAATCTGTTTCTACATTTTTTTAAAGAACATGTAATAAACTTCTTTGCTTTGGTCTTTTTGTGTGAAACTGTGGAACTTTTAAAAGTAGCCAAAATGCAACATCATGAGATGATGTTTAGTCTGTAGTTTTCAATGTATTTTGTTGCCATTAAGTTGGTCTCCAAGAGAAGGGATAAAGGATAAACATGTTCCAGGGAAACAAATCTTTAAAGGGGAGAGTGATGCGAATGGGCTGAATCAGGAGATTTCACTGTATCCCATTATATTCCAGGTTACAGAGTGGTGGGATGCGCCATCAGAAGGACTCTACTGGTTCCAGGGTAAGTTCAAAATGCGTGACTGCATGCTGAGCTGTCACATGCTTCAGGACCTATATAATTTTCATGTACATGAGCATTTTATAAGCCTTTTCAGTCAGATTATTCAGGGAAGCTCAAAGTTTGCTAAATGCTGTTTGTTATGAAACACTTCTTACTCAACTTTTATAGATTCAGAGTATGAATGTATATATTTTTAGAGTATGGTTATGTTGGAAAACAGTTCCAGCTTGGTAAAATCTGTTTCTTTGCTCACAGGTAAGGATGGAATTGTGTAATCTCGGTGCTAGTTGTATTCTTTTGTGGTGGTGTGTTATTGTTTAATGTATAAATTTTATGCAGTGTACACTTACAACAGATGTTTTCTACATGTATGTTCTTTATTGCAATCAAGTTATGTTTTGGGATGTGATTAGCAGATATCTGATTTAATAACAATGTTAGAGCTTATATTAATTTTTGTCACAGGCGTTGGTGTCAGTGAATGTTGGACAGCAGCAAATGTTGGTGCCTAGGAAAGCTCCCACAATGCCAAAGCCACAATGGCATCCACCATGGAAGTTGTACAGGGTTAGTGTTGTGATTTAATGATCCTTCAGGCTCACAAACAAACTTTTCTGTTGTGACTTGCATCAGAATGTTTATGTTAATGAAATATACTTGAGCTGCATTCTTGTTATTGCCTTGCTTTTCTTTCTTTTTTTTTAATGTGTGTGTATGTGTGTGTGTGTGTGTGTGAGTGTGTGTGTTTTGATGCTCCAGTGAACTGACAGATCATCAGTCAGTTGATAAATTAGCATATTCGTGTAATTCCTCATTCAAAGTGAAGATAATCCATGTTGACAGTTGTTTTAGCAATTTGAAGGCGGCGTTTTAAAACAGGAATTTTCAGTGCAGTTGCAGGTGATACTAAAGCAGATTAGTCACACAGGCTTTGTGCAGAACATATGCATTTTTTCATTGTGAATAAATAGTGCATTTACTTACCACACAATGCCATGGTATTGGAACAGAAATCCTGCAGCTTTTCTCAGATTATTCTTAAGGCTTGGATTTCTTGGGCTTCTCACTGGAAGCAGTGAAACAAATTAGTTAGAAGATAGGTCTCTTAAACTACAGGAAAGGTTTTATTTCTGGTTAGATGTGTATTATGTGTGTGTGTGTGTGTTTAAGACAGGATGATGCTTACTGTTTCATTTGGGCGTAATTAACTGTTGACTATGGATTTTTTTTTACTGGTAATTTGCCCAGTCCAGAAGTACACCAAATTATAGTTTGTTTTTAATCAACTGTTCTAATAGAGACTACATCATAGTGATCAACACCCCTCCCCCTCTCCCCCACTTGTTTTGGCATGTAACATTCCTGCAGCTGCTAAATTTTGTTAAAGAGCACAAAACAAAGAAATTGAACTGAAAAATCTTTTTGTTCTAATCATCTCCAAAAAGCTGTTCTAGATCTAAATCACACGAACTTTTGAAAAAAATTAAAATCTTGTAATGGATGTCATTTGTATGTGTGTTGTGTTGTTGATGACTGAAACTGACCTGTGTTGTCACCTGCTTGCTTACAAAATCTCTGGAAGCTGTTCTTAACTTTGATGACAACTTTCCACTTCTTGGTCACCTTGCACACTACCACTGACGTGGATGCACCTGTCTACAATATGCTGCTGTTGTGGTCATTTCAAATTGATGAAGCAATGGACAGTAACCATCTCTGTTACGCATAGTCTTCTTCGACATTAACTCAAGAATGATATTTTAAAACTTGTTAGAGAGGAGTCGAAGCCTTTTACAATTGGTGGCCACTTCAGCAGCAGCTGCTGTCCTCAAACTACACCTCTTTGGCTCAAAGCCTCCCAGATAAACTCTTTGGGAACGAAAGGGAGGTCACCCCTGATGGGAGGTATAGGGCAGAAGGAAAGTTACTTGATGGCAGATGGATGATTATTGGGTAGAACGGTAGTAAGACTAGAGTGTGTGAACTAGGGTTGTTTGATATTTTGTTCCTATTTTCAAAGGATGTCATATAGGAAAGATGTAAAGTTTGGTGCATAATTGCAGGTTATCAGTGGTCACCTGGGCTGGGTGCGGTGCATTGGCATGGAGCCTGGAAACGAGTGGTTTGTCACAGGGGCTGCAGACAGAGTCATCAAGGTAGGGCAGCCTCCAGCCTTGTAGTGTGTTTGTGTGTGTGTGTGTGTGTGTGTGTGTGTGTGTGTGTGTGTGTGTGTGTGTCTGTTTTCATTTGCTTTTATCATGCAGTTTTATTTATTATTTTGAATTTACTGTTTGGGACATGGCACTGGACTGCTGTTTTAATTAAGTGATGAATAATATATCTGTTATTGACTTCTTTCTAATTTTGCTTTTTGATGAATTTTAACTTTTGTTGATGTAATATTATATGTTAGGTGAGATGGTTAATCCCTGTGGTTGAATAATTGAACTCAGAAGATATATGTGAGCTTACAGGTTAATTGTTCCATTGTTGGATGCAGAGCTAGTGTTTGAAATTGGTTAAGCAGCTCTTTTCAACCATATTCTCAGTTTGCCTATAACTAAGGTGTGACGAAGAAATATTCTGGCCAGATGCTTACTCTTCTCTACCTCTCGAGAATGCACTGCCAGGTGTGGTGGGCTCTTAAGTGAAGAAAATGTACTGTCTCAACAACATGCTCCACAACCCATGGAAAAAGCACCTAATCATGTCTCCTTGAGGTCAGGTTATTGGGGTGCTGCGACAGGTGTTTGGGCAGTCATATTTGATAAGATAGACCTGTTGTAGCTAGTCCAGTCCATGTAGTGTTCCAACCAGAACTTTTTGAGTCTGCCCCTTGGATGTCCTCTTTTGACTTTCCCTCCTAGGATTGCCTTGAATAGGGACTTGTGTCAGTACACATGCCTGTGCCAGGCAAGATTATCACTAGTACAGATGTTATGATTGTTGCAGTGCTGCAGTGACACTTAGAGTGCAAAAGACTGCTCTCACCTTCCATTTTTCTCTCAGCTTGCATTTTCTGTATTTTCATTAGGTTAACAGATTTTAGTAGCTTTATAGAGTCCTTCAGTAGAAATAAGCATTTTTAACTCATTTGTCCGATGTCCAAATTAATCCTGGTTAGATTTTCCCTAACTTTTGCAAACTGAGAAATGCAGTTTCGTTGTCAAAAACTGTCCCAGACTGTAGATAGGTGCATGATGAAAATACTGAAATTGGTGCCTCTACAAACCAGATCTGGGACTTGGCATCGGGCACCTTGAAGCTGTCGCTGACTGGGCATGTGAGCACGGTGCGGGGCGTGGCGGTCAGTGCCAGGCAGCCCTACCTCTTCTCCTGTGGGGAGGACAAGATGGTGCGCTGCTGGGATCTGGAACAGAACAAGGTCAGTGAAAAGAAAAAAAAGGGGGGAGGGAAAAAATGTTTGGTATGTTCTCTCTTTAATTGGATGGAAGCCTTAAATATTTTAAGTTAGTAGAAGTCCTGTTGTTTTTAGTCTGGCTGATCATGGATGTCACATCAGGCTGATATCATGACCCAGTCCTGGTCAGACTCTCTTTGAAAATAGAAAGATCACATCAGGTGGAACATCTGTGAACAAGGTCTCCGTGAAGTCTTTGATGAATTATTTGTACTTTAGTGTCTTATAAATTTATTGGATTCACAATGTTAGATATCTTCTACAGAGTGCCTTGAAAGGAGTCTTAATTGATGAAGTTTGTATAGATGTAGAGAAGATTGTTTTGGATGAAAAAGTATTTGAATAGATGAGTCTTAATTGGAAGATGGATGAAAAAAACAGGCAAAAAAAAGAAGGAAAAATGAGTCCTTAAAGGAGGCATGTCTTTATTGCTAGGGCTTTCACTGTAAGGTCTGATTGCATGTGTGAATGATAAAGCAGAACATTCCAGAAAATACTGTAGAACAGGCAAAGTCAGAAGCTGATTACTGAACCAGCAATTAAAATTTTTTTTTAAAAGAATGTGTGTTTTATGTACAAATGTCAGTGAGTTATCAGACGAAAGCATTATATGTTTGTTCTCATATTCATCACGCATATCAAGGTGAAATTTTCATCCTATCACATAATGTTATGAAACATCATTGAAAAAAGATAATCACATTGTTTTTGTTTTTTTTGTGAGTTAAAAAAAGATAGTTCTTAATGTTGATGACATTATGTTTGAAATGTGATATGGATACGCTCTTTGTCTTCAGACTGTTCGTCACTACCATGGTCATCTTAGTGCCTGTTATGATCTTGACCTTCATCCTACCATTGACGTCCTTGTCACCTGCGGTCGTGATGCCACAGTCAGGGTAAGCAAGACAGAATGAGTGTGTGTGTTTGACGGTGGAATGTTGAACAGCTAAACTGTTATAATCTCTAGATTAAAAATTTTTTTTTGTTGCAATCATGTATTTCTTGGTATTGCCATAGTACCGGCATAGTTACTGCAGTCAGAATGCTGCTGTCACTGCTTGGCAAAAAGTATTCTGTGATTCAGTTTTTATTGTGTGTGGATTTCTTTCTTTGTTTCCTCTCACACTTGAATAGTACATGGAATGAATTTGTGTTGTATCGCCTCTAAGATGGTGTATAAATGATAACAAATGGGTTCATGATTCAAATGTTGAATGATCAAATGGTGAAGCCTTCTAAATTCAGCACTGCAACCTAGCTCAGCTGCACAGCTGGTTTTCAGCTGCTTGCTGGTTGGGGATAATTGGGGATTAAAGATGAAGCTAAACACAGATTGTCATATGATATTTTTTCACTTCTTTGACCAACAAAGTAACAACAATTATAACAACAGGAATAACAACAACAAGAAGAAGCTGAATAATTACAATCTTCTCTCCATGATCTTCTGTTGATTTTTATAACTTTTTAAAACATGTTTCTAACAATATAAAGTTTAATATCAACAATCCCCCCCCCCCTTTTTTTTTTTTTTTGTGTTTTGAATTACTTTAACAAGTTTTTTCTCCGGTAATTGCAACATCTCCCATCAGTAAGTATGTTTTGTTTGTGCTTTTCCGAGTCTTGGTGATTTTAAAATGAATTATTTGCTTTTAAGCATGACATAATAAAGGGATTTACAAGTATTTTCAGATCTTAGGAAGCTTACTGTTTTCTAGGATGCAATAGATACGGGAAAATTTGCTTAACAGTGTAGAGTAATAAATTATTATCAGGTAATCAAACTGTAAATAACTGAACTACTTCAAACTTTTTTAAAATTTAGTCTGCATTTTTGGCTAGCCAGCAGATTATATAGTTAATCTGAGGAGGGAGATTGTACTTTTTAAGTAGTTTTTGAAGTGTAAGTATACGTGCATTATTCACACTCGATCATTTTTCATAATCATCAGTAGTGTCATACAGGATTAAATGTATGTCTGTTGAATTTGTCGCAAAACCTATCTAACATAAACACAACACAGGAATGGGTAATGAAGGCAACATCTGAAAACAGTCAGGTGGTGCTGAAGCAGATGGTTATATTGTCCATAAGGTTTAGGCTAACAATTGTTCACGGGGAAAGAATTTCTGTATTGGTCTGTGCAACATGATTGGGGTTTTCCTGAATTTGATTGTTCCTGGTGGACTGCTGGTTCCAAAGGTTGTGACAGAATGAACTTGTGTTTAGCTTTGCTTGAGAAAGCCGAAATGAACAGCAGGACTACTGAGAGAGCAGTGAAAATGAGACATATAGAAAGTTGGAAATTGATGTTCATGATTGAACACACCAGACAGATTTGAAAAGTTATGGATAACGCACCGCCAAAAAACAATGAATCACAAGAAAAGCATGACACGTTTCGACCTCATAGGTCTTCTTCAGGCAAGATACACAACATTCAGGACAACCAAAATGAACAAGCAATCATTTGTATCTTGCCTGAAGAAGACCTAACAGATCGAAACGTGTCGTGTTTTGTCTTGTGATTCGTTTGTCTGTTTTTTTGCGATGCGTTATCCGTAACTTTTCAAATCTGTTTAGATTTCCGCCTGCAGTTGCCTCACTTTGCAACAAGAATACACCAAAGTTTTGTTGTAAGCTTTTGAGTTGTTTACCAAAATATCAATGTTTATTTTATAATACACTCTCAGAGGGCATGATTTTAACCATTTTTAAAGTTTTCTTTTTTCTTTTTTTTGTCATAAAAAAAAAATAAATTTTGAACTAGTTCTCAGTGGACAAAGATGATGTTGATGTGTATTCTTGTGGTCACAGGTATGGGACATTCGGATGAAAGCTTGCATCCACACCTTAGCAGGTCATACCAACACTGTTGCCTCTGTAAGATGTCAGGCGGCTGAACCACAGGTGAGGATGTTTATGGGAATCAGGAATAAGAAAGATTGACAGCTGGCATGTTTATTTGTTTTTAAGCCTCTGATTTTGTTCTTTATAGTTTATTTATTTGGTTGCTTTTATTAATAGTTTACTTATGGATGATGAGATATGTCTCCAGATCAGTCATTTCTGGTTGTTGTTTTTTTGCAGTGAAAAGGTGTCAAAATCCATTTTAGGGCTATACTAATATTCCATATATGCCTTTACTTGTCTAGAGAAGACATTCTTCAAACATCTCTGGATATTTATTTTCCCCGCTTGCACGCCTGATTGTTTTAGGTGAAAAAGCTTTTTCAAAATGTATGTATGGATGCTTCATACTTAAGTGTCGTATGTTCAGATCATTTCAGGCAGTCATGACTGCACAGTTAGACTGTGGGACTTGGTGGCCGGTCGCACGAAAACTACACTGACCAACCACAAGAAGAGTGTGCGGGCGGTCACTCTCCATCCTACACAGTAAGTACCCCACCATTAGTTTCTCAGTGCCTCCATGCCCCCTTGCTTGGTTGAACATTTTTGCTTCATTGGATCGGACTTTGGGTGTGGGGAAGTTTGCATGTATTGCAGGTTTATCCTCGTCCACAATGTTGGCAGCCTTGCTGCTATGCATGGTGGATGTTTTTTTTTTCCTTCTCATTTTCAGCTTGAAATACTGCTAGATTATTGACATATTCTTACTTTTTGTGCATGTGTGCACTGGTTTCAGTGCTAGCAGGTCTGTACAAAAATTACTGTGGATTTCTTTTTAAACTCTGGAAACTCTAGGCTTTATATTTGATAAGTTGGATGGTTGTGTTCTTTTTTTATTTTTCTGAAAACTATGCGCTGAACAAAATCAGGGTTATTCCTTATAATTTTTTTGGTCCATATTAACAGTTACTCCAAAGATCAATCATGCTGATCTTGGTGAATAATATTGAACATTATGCCACAGAAATGCTGTTGATGTCTGCTTTACCATGACCAGATGCTTTCAGTATGAGGATCTTGGATTCAGACAGGGAAGCTTGAAGAATACAGACTGATATTTTCTAATCGCCCTGGTCAACACAGTATTGCTGACTTGCTAGTGCCTAAATCCTTAAATGCTTAGATGCATGCAAGAGATAGGACACTCATGTAAAATTTGACCATAGAGATTTGAAAACTGTTACCATCCATGAACTAGCAGCAAGACACATCTTGGATGCAAAGCCTTAAACTATAGAGTGGATGTTTCACTTATCAACACTTATTTATATCGTGTTCATTTTGTGTAGTTACTTGAATAAGAAGTATGTAACAAACAGAATTCATGTCAGATGTAAAAGAGGCGAGTGCATGAAGTTGAATGTAATGCTAAACAGAACAAATCAGATGTTGTCAATACTTTTATTCCAGTACCTGCAAAAAATGCGCATGCTTGTTTTTGTGTTCATTTCTGTACGTGACCTGTCGGCGTGTATTTTTTCATCAGAATATCGAAACAGTGCCAACATTGGTTTCTATCATTCCTATGACATTTATCTGCTAAATACATGTTGGACATGGTTCCTTTATTTTCTTATGACATTCATCCTGGATTGCGCCTAATTAGAACTTTTGGTCTTTATTTTTGTAGGCATGGCTTTGTATGTTTGTTTTAGGTGTTGATCCATATGAATAAAGTATGATTAGGAGAGTTGGTTGAGTGGGTACATGATCATGTTGAATCTCTGCAAACAGGTACACATTCGCCTCTGCATCTCCAGATAACATCAAGCAGTGGAAATTTCCAGATGGTGTCTTTCTGCAGAATTTGTCAGGTCACAACGCCATCATCAACAGCTTAGCAGCAAATAGCGATGGAGTTCTTGTTTCAGCGGGTGAGACGCCTTTCACCTTCATTTAGTTTTGAGTTTTACGGTCATAAGTTTTTAGCATCTTAAACCATGTGTTAATCTTACCATTGAACAAGAATTGTTCAGCTTCTTAAACAGTGTATTAATTTTAGCATTTTTCAGCATTGAACTAGAATAATCCATTACATATTTACAAGACTTTCCAGGTATGAATGTAGATTTAGATTAAGAATGGCACAAATACAGAATAGTGTGTGGAGGAAATTGTGTACACTTTTCTCACATGAAAGCAGAGGTGCCAGCTCATCTGTTCTTGCTGTAAAATTTTGTATTCTCAATTAAATTTTATACAGTCAGTTTTTTCTTTTTTTTTTTTTTTGGGTGGAGAAACTTCAGTGCAAATCTGCCAAGGCAAAGCAAATATCAGTAGTAGTAGCAATAGTAGTAGTAGTGTGTAGGGACGTAATCAATACATAGGCCGTTAAGCCTTTCAATGTCCCCTTGTGTTATTTTACTTTTATGACAGGGTTGAAAATGCATGCAATATAAATTTTCCTTCTTATTCATCAAAGCTTCTAAACTGTACTTTAAATTGCAAGTCTTCATCCAGCAAATTCTTTAAAACATTAGTATTTTTAGCAAATTGAAGTGCAGTTGGCAAATTGTTCCAGTTAGCAATAACTCTGTTACTGAACTTGAATCTCCCCATATTAGTATGAAACTGCTTAACAAATATCTTGCCTTCCGAATTTCTTGTTCTATCTGTTTTAGCAGCCTCAAAAAAATAGTCCCACTGTATGTCCGTTTGCTGGTGAAATATTTTGAACACTTCAATCAAATCCCCTCTAATACGTCTACCTTTTAAAGAGTGCAAATTTAAGTAATTTAATCTATCTGTATAAGACATGTTTGTACATTCTTGCAAGATTTTAGTAGCTCTTCTCTGTACTCTTTTGACTGCTACTGACTGTCTTTTCAAGTGTGGGTACCAGATTATATTGCCATATTCAAGATGCGATCTAATCATATCTTTATATAACTTTAAAAACGTTTGTTTATTTAGGTAAATAAAAGTTCTTTTTATTAATCCAATCATTTGGTTTGCTTTATTTATACACTTTTGAATGTGAGTATCAAAATGTTGTCACTGACAACTTGCGTGAGTTATGGATTCCATGGCTTTGGCATAGCTTGAGAAACATGCACAACTACCAACCAGTCATCAGTGTTATGTTCAGTACCCAGTGGGAAGGCGCGATGCCAGAAGATGGTTTTTGATTTTTCTTCTTTTACTTCTGCTAGATCAGGTTAATGGGTAGGCAGAGCACAGCTATCCAAAAGAATGTCACTTATGCCAAAATGTATTTACCAACTGTGAGAAAATGTTTGAAAAGAAATTTTTGCATGTTTATTCTCAACCATACTCATGCATTTAGCCATTGAAAAGTCGGTTTAACATATGCCAGGTACTGCACTCACAAGGTAGTGTTCAGATTATGTTATGGCTGACTGGAGGATGTTTATCACCTTGCTTTGTGACAAACCTGCAAGTCAACCACCAAGACAAGAAGTCTCTTTGTAAAATGTGAACTCTACTACTTAGCTGAAATTTGCAAGTGATTATGATTGCACTTTCTGCCTGTACGATTTGTATATTCTGAATATAATCCAGTCACAAATTTGATAAAACTGGTGACCTTCTGCATTTTAGTTTGCTTCAGGTATCTGAGGATACTGTGAAGAATTGTACAAACAACAATTTGCACTGACAAATTTCCTATGTTGTATATTGAAATGATGAAGAGCGAGGGATGGTGCCTTTCAAAGTTCCAGAACTTGAATTTAAGATAGTAAGTAACATGTTGGTATAAATGCAGCCATCTATATTTCAAACATGTCCAAACTTTTTTTTTAAAAAAACATGCAGGGTGGAAAAGCTTTCTAGAGGCAGTGTATAGTGAACCTTTGTTGACTGTAAAATTAAAACTAATTTGATGACACACTTAAGCCTGAAGAAAAAACAGAAATAGGTTAGCTCAAGTGTCACACAGTGTGTCATCAGATTAGTTCATAATGCTTTGTTAATTGTGAAATTGGGAACTATTTTGATGACACACTTAAAGCCTATTTTTTTTTTTTTTTTTTTTTTCTGCAGTGGTGTCCAGTGTTCAGGTAACTGTAATTCTGTATGTTGCTAACATGGCATGGATTTCCCATTCTAGCTGACAATGGCACAATGCACTTCTGGGACTGGAAGACCGGCTACAATTTCCAGCGCATTCAGGCAACGGTGCAGCCAGGTTCCATCGACTC
Source organism: Conus ventricosus (assembly GCA_018398815.1). NCBI lineage: Eukaryota > Metazoa > Mollusca > Gastropoda > Neogastropoda > Conidae > Conus > Conus ventricosus. Next base: position 85,572,557 of record CM031601.1, on the reverse strand, counting down.
AGAAGCTGGCATCTTTGCTCTGCAGTTTGACAAGAGTGGGAGTCGTCTGATCACTGGAGAAGCTGACAAAACCATCAAGATCTACAAGGAGGACGATACTGCGGTGAGATTTGAGTTGTGTGATTGGAAGTTAGCGAGTTGCTCGATGTTATCAAGTTGCTTAATTACTATGAAGAAAGGGGAAGGAAGGGTGAGCAACAGCAGGGATGATCTTTGGAGATTCCTGCTGTTTCAGCATTCAGGATTTGTATAGATGGGAAAGAGGAGAAAAGGATATTTTTTCGTATGAAAACATTTCTTTTTCAATGTTAATCTGCTTTGATTCAAGACAGCTAGCATTTTCTATTATTTGTGCATGGAAAGGGCTGAAACCGAGTTCACTAGACTGTGATTCTCAGGGGCTATAATTGATTACACAGGACTGTAATCCTCATGGGTTGTTGCTTTGATCCAAGCTCACCAGTAGATTTGGATGGCTCTCTAGCACCAGCTAGTAATGTTAGCCAGCAGAGAGGATGACACATTATTTGAACTGTCTTTTGATAGTGTGTAAAGAAACGTATGCTTTATATTCACCTCAGTTTGAACTTGTTTGAATGGAAACTTGTACAGACATCTATCTATTGTAAACTTGTAACATTGGTAAAAAAAAATCTTAATTGCTAAGATGAAAGAGTGGTAAAACTTTTCCAAACTCATGGTATCCAGCCTTTGTATGAAAGTATGAAAGCTTTAATAAGGTTGTAAATCACTAGAAATAAATCTCTGGAGCTGCATATGAGCTATTTACATTTACTCACATGGATGGTATGTTTGTACAGATACTTTGTGGTTCTTGTAGTTTGAATGCAGAACAATATTATGAACCTAAGAGGATATCTTTGCAATCAAATTGCAATTTTTTTTTCCAGACGGAAGACACACATCCACTGAACTGGCGACCAGATATTTTCAAGAAAAAGCGGTACTGAGAGTGTGGTGGTGCAAAGCAAGGAATTTGGTTCTGACATTCAGTGATGGTGAATCATGTTCTGTGACAGCACTGACAAAGAAGACAGTACAATAAACGGAACCCAACAGGCATAGAGCAAAGATGAGGTGCATGGTTGGGTGAAGGATGTGTTTTATGTCAGATAGTTATCTGAGTAAGCTTGTGAATTATAACGAAACCAGAGATGGAAGCAGTTTTTCCTGATTGTCAGGCTCACTAAGGCCTGAACTGCCCTACAGAGTGATAGACAGTCTCAAAGACCTAACTTAACTACTTTCCCCTACACACAATGCAGTCCTAATACCAAGTCAAGTTCATACGCATTTGTTCTTCATCTATCCGACGACACAGGAGTATATTTTATACTTAATTGCACACTCTCCAGACAGACAGGCACGACAACTGCACACACCATCAAGCACTCATAGGTTCAGTCCATAGGCGCACTAACACATCCAATCTTGGAAAAGCTAATGTCCAACTGTGTATTCTCCTAGGGTGCAATGTCACAGAACACACAACAATGCACTCCCGGCTAATATCACTATGGACCTTAGCCTACGAATACCGTTAATCACACTGTACGTGGCGAGATTCATATAGTGATAATTGCTGTGAATCAATCACACCTTAAACTTAGCCAGCTTCCACTAAAAATCAGTGGCAACCAACCACAGCATGGAACAAACCTCTGTTCCCTCCCTGCACAATCGTTCCAGCAATCACAGTTACACACAAGATAAAACAGTTCACGGGCGAACACTTTTAACCAATCAGATTCAAGTTCAGCTGTCCAAGCAGGACACCAAAGTTTAACTCAGTTCCAAACAAGGAAGCAATTAACGATTTCTTGTCAGAATTAAGTAGCTCAGACTCAAGACCGATCGTATATGTACACGTTCTGTCTCCATGCAACCATACAACTGAATATTTTATATTGCACCTGCCAGCCACACACAAACAGCTACTACTGCTTGAGTTTCAGTTTGTGCTTCAGTTGTGCACTGGCATCACTCTAATCCAAAGTTATTCTCTTGCGTTCTCGAATGTCCACAATATTACATCTTCCGTGCTCACTCACACACTCAAACGCTCGCTCCACTTTGTCAGTAATGTCAACAGCACACGGCCCAAATCCGTAGTGGGAGCTTGAGGTCCTTCACCGTAGACCTCCTCTGGGAAAGGGCTGGGACGAAGAGTACAAACAGGAACACCTCCGCCCGTTTGCTCCCACAGCACCCCGCACCAGGTTACGATTCGCAGAACCAACCCTCGTTAGGGATAAGACTTGCAGTAATCCAATACGAAAGCTCTGGTACAATCCGAGCAGAATACGATGACACCTGTCGCATATGACCCCACTACCAGAGAACACTCCAGGTAAGTCCCGACGACGTACCAATGTAGTCCAGAGGCACTTGCAGGAAAACAGTCCATGAAGAGCAGACAGACAAACTAGAACAACACTCCTCTGTAACACCTACAGCCATTGAAGAACGACGCAGATCTACATAGAGCACTTGCCACTTCTATAACAATGTAACTTAGCAACTAGGCTATAGACATACCATTAGGCTAGAAGCCCAAAAGTACAACTCCCGTTATCATGACCACACAAATCAATGAATGCATCATAAAAAAAAAGAAAAACGTCACGCCTATGACATAAACGGCTACTTTTCTCAAAACAACGCAAGAACTAAGCACACACTCCGTATACCTGCGCATCTTAAATAGCCTTGCTAACGATTCTCCCACCATTCAAGCCACCGGGTAATGCAGGCAACAACAATACACTGTCTGAATGGACATCTACGAAGAACATAGAAATACAAACACATGTACGACTCTTACCTTGCATGCACAGCAGAAACATCTCTCATTGCACGTGTCGAATGAAAATACACCTTCTGCTACCATGAAGTTTGTTCTCACGATCACACAGACGAACACTCCCACACAGACATGCACACTAGACTAGATGCTTAACAGAATAGACACTGAACTGGCCACAGTCTGGCTAATACAAATAAAAGAAAAGATACAAATTTTAAAGACAGCAAGAGCTTGCAGTGAGACATTACAAGTTTCTGCAGGTGCTGAACATAAAAAACCAGCATTTTTGCCGTCCATCTCAATGTATAGTCATTGTGGTAGTAACAGGGCAGTGTTAGATAGTCCCATACCCATGCTTTCTTGGGATGGTTATCCCCATCTCCCATGTGATCTTTGAAGATTGTGGATGTTAAAACAGTATTTAATCACAATGAAATGACCAGTACTTTGAAAACAGAATTGATCAACAAAAAGCACCAGATATTCTGCCATGATTCTCCTGCCTTTCTGAATGAGAAAATGGTCTCTGCAATATTCATGTGGAAAAAATAGAAAGTTGCTGACTTTCAGGTGGCTACAAAATGGAAAAACTTGGACTGCCATTGGAATGTGTTCATAAAAATGGGAAATGATGTATGACTGAGTGTTTGTACATGTTTTGATTGTTAATAAACTACAAAGTGGACAATATGGAGTGAACAAAGTATGTCTGTTGTCCTGTTTTTCAAACTGTCAGTACTAATACAAAAGTAAATATGAATACATTCGCACCAAGATGCAGACACATGTACACACCGAATCGGCTAAAAAGATCGTCTGTCTGCAACTAGCACATTTGATAGAAATCTCCAATGTGGCGCACTCACAGAATGTCAGTGTCTGCCATTTTGATAAAAATTGTAATATACAACCTGCCACCATGGCGAAATGGTCGGCATCAATGATTTACAGACGGGAAGCTGTGGGTTTGATTCCCGCAGAGCCATTTGTTCATGGGATTTTTCTACCCCGACTATCTCCTACCTAGTTTGGTATGGACTCAAATGGGAAGACTGAGCCACACAGTCGAGTTTCATCCATTTGATGGATGCATCTCTGAGTGTTATTCAAATTTCCTGACCAGCTGTATGTCTCGGGCTTGGGTGATGCAGGGATATATTATGAAAGAGGGGTAGAGTACAGCCCTGTCATGCAGTCACAGATGGGAATGGAACTCCATAACATCATCATCTTCTTCAATCAGCAATAAAAAAAAAGTCTCAATTTCTACCATCTTCATTGCATGTTCCTGTGGTGGTCTCTGTGCCGATTTCCTCTCCATGTCTGTGCCCTTGGTGAGTTCATGTCAAGATCCCTGGTATCTGCGAGTTCATTGGGAGTGTCGTTATAAGCACATGGTGGCAACGTTTAGAGGGGGATTCTCATTTACATTGGCTTCATGATAAATCAATTACTATAGACAGTAGGGGCTTAGTAGGTGATCTCCTGCCGCTGAGCGGGCACCTTTGAACACCAACGATGTGACTTGGTATTTTTTCTTTTGGTGGGTTGCCCAATGATGCGGACATTGACTGTTCACTGTGGATTGTTCGTGCTGCTGGACAAGCCAGGGTATGGCTGTGGTGAGGAGGCTGGAATGGGTGATGCCACTGATGTGGCACAGAAGATGAAGGCAAAAAAAAAAAGGCATTACAGTGTCTTGTTAGAAAATGTATACTTTAACAGAAAGAGAGTAATATTACAATGTTATAACATTTGCTTTGATGTCTTGGAGGCCAGCTGTAATTTTCTACTGTCTGAACCATTTTCATAAGTCGACCTTTGATCTCGGGTATTCAGCTTGGGAGACACCAAAATTAAGGTGATGAGTTAAACCGATCATCCGAATCCATTTCAGTGATAAGCAATATGTAAAAGACAAAAATGGTAGGGATGACAGTAGTACACTATCTAGAAATGCACTCAAGTGTCTATCTGTACATCTTTTAACCTTCCCAAAAAAATGTTTTAACAAAGAAAAAAAAAGGGGGAGTGGGGGGAAGGGGAGGTGAAAACAGATCTGCCATGTGTGGTGAATCTAAAAATTCGAGTGAAAATGCAATTTGAACTGAAGTAGTAACTTGGAGGGTCAAGAGGGTGGGATGTGATAAATAGATAAAAATTAATGAAAGCTTAATTTTTTAAGGTATAGAGAGAAATTGGGGAAAGGGGAGTGTTGAGTTCAGAAGGGGGGAGGAAACAAATTTGTGTAAATGGGAACAATTTATGATGAGATCAAACTGTCGAGTGCATGAGGATGAAAATATGTGTGATGTGCACGAGTTGGTGTCTGAAATAGAATTCCAACATAACAGAAGTTCTTTTGCGCAGCTGCATAAATTGACTTTAGTCTCGTCTATTCAGGGTCCTGATTCATATACAGATGCGCATATTTTATGCTTTATGACTTGAAAATATCCTCTGCAAGATTTACTGCTGAATTTTCATCCTTATGTCATATGGTACATGTGTTCACCCTTTAATTAACATAATCAAAACGTGCATGTACAACTGTTTTTTAGTGTAACAAGACATAAGAAGTTTTAAAGTTGCTCGAGTTTCTCTTTTTGTCCCCAGACTTAGCCTTCACAGTGCCTTGCAAGCAGATGATACAATAGATTCGTGTGTTTCAGAAAGCTAAGTAACTTTTATACCATAAATACTCGATTGGGCTTCCAGCCACTGTCAGAACTCGCGGTCCAGTGAGATGGCTTTGAAATTTATAACATTTCATGCATTTTTCTGTCAGCGTCTATGGTTTGTGAGTTGGTATGTAATTCGGGGAGGCGAGTGTTCATGAGGGTTTGTGTCTCTGTTTCTGCCTGCATACGTGCAGAGATGAGGAGAGAGAGCGAACGGAGTGTTTGCTAGAGAATTTGCAAGCAGCGCAGCTTTCTACAGGTAAAACTGACCGTGAGGGAGGGGGGACCGTTTCCTGAATTCTGAAGCCCTTGTAAACGCTGAACTAAGAGTAAAAAATATCCTTTTCAATACATGAGAAAGAGTGGGCCTACCCCTCACACCAACATCGAGTCCAGAACTCTGCTGTTTCAGGCTTTTTTTCTCTAAGCATTGAAGCTGATTGGAGTCCCTTTGACACCAGCTTTAATTCAGTTAGGGTTGTCGAAAGCCGTATTCCGACACCTCTAACTACCACTATGGTTGTGTAGGATGTATTCTGCTGATCAGATACCATCTTCAAATGATACATCAAGAAAAGTATCAACTCTACAGCCATCAGGCCAAATTGAATTTTAATTTTCTTTTTTTTTTTTCTTCTTTCATCTGCAAATGTTTCTTTCATTATCTGTGCATACACCCGTTGATTTCTTATGGTTTTTGTTTGTTTATAAGTCAGCAAAGCCTGTGCGACATGCTGGAGTGTTACATCCCCTTTTACTGTAACTGAATAGAGTTCAGACATTCTCCATTGAATGTAGAAATATGACTCGCGGGTGATAATTTTTGTCTGATAGTGGTATTCTTATAACTGGTTTTGTATTGTTATTTCACTTTTATTTGAAACAGGTTTTCCTTTTTCCATTCTTAATCATTCCATAATCTAATTTGGAGTAAATTGGAACAGGTAAGCTAGTATGTTCTGACCAGTTGTCCAAGATTCTTCACATTCACATTCAGAAACACTTCAGACTGTGTTTATCTTCAGATAAATTTTATTTGCATCACACACCTACGCAAATGCACAGTTCAACAGCTGTGAACAAGCAAGACTCACTCCACAAACAACCCGATAGATAAGAAGAGGATGAGAGACCACTACCATTGGAATCTCTATCTGTACATCTGCATATCCACTAACATAGTCTATGCTTTCTTGGCCAAAGACTCCACTGCCCTCAGAACCTGCTGGCTGTCCATGTTGGACAGGGGTAGGCTGGTTTCCTTGCCAAACTCTGAAAACAAAAAAGGGCAACACGTATGTGAATTCTATGGTGCAGCAACAGATGCAACAGCTATGTAGCTAAGATAAGATAATGTTGCTTATAGCCCAGCTGACCGCAAAGGGCCACATCAGGGCTGTCAACAGCTATGTGAGTAAGGAGATCTAGGTTCAAATGAATATTATATCTCCTTTTTTTAGTGTGAAATATTTAGATGGATTAACACACAAAATAATTTCATATACCATGATTGAAAACTTTCCAAGTATGAGTTGAACAATTTGTCCTCAATAAATATAGATGGAAACCATTTCAGTGTGAATAGCACACTGAATTTTATACGGACTGGATAAACCTGGATGAGATCCAGTATAAATCAGTATTACTTAATAATGTGCTTAGAATGAGTGTGTTGAACTATGGATCTGTGTACCATGCAAAGAGTACAACGGCAGTGTGAAAATAGGCTGGATCATAATTATGTGTGTGTAAGTGTTAGTGTTGACATAAATGTATAAACAAAATGGGGTTTACTCAAATGAACCATTATTGTTATTAATAATGCCAGAAAAGTTATCATCCATACTCTTGTGCTGTAAAAAGTCAGCAAAATCTTTGTCCAGCGCCACAGCCTTCAAAACTCATCCCACTTCCCTTTTAAGTCAATGAGATCCTAAAAACTGACCACTGCCAACAAGATACATACAGCTCATGTTCATCCAAAACAGAGAATCTGAGACCGCTCACTATTTCTGGATCTCTGTCAAAACATTCTCTAAAAACTCGTCGTTTGCTCCCCTTTCTTTCCACCACTCTTGTAGTTGCACTACAGCTCTGCTGATCTATATTTACAAAAATCATACATTACGAAATAACTTGCACAAAAAATCATTCTCATCATCACCTAAACCAAATCTAATTATTAAAGTGCTGATGAAATCTGACTCCACATTTAAATGCTATCAATAAGGATGACATTTATTTAAAATTCCACCCATGTTTTTCAAATCTACATTATCTGTTGACACAACACAACAATGTCATAATAATGACAAAATTACATATAAAATTGTATTGTCATTTTCTTTTTTCATTGTTTAATCTTTGTGAACGAAGGCAAAATACCTTAAGGAAAATAAGTGAATAAGGTATTTGTATTTGACGGAAAGATGCATTTCTCTTTTTTCAATTCTTTCTTTTTTGTTTTTGTTTTTTGTGGGGCACACTCACTATCATTTACAAAGATTCATTCAAGTTCATACCATATCTTGCGAAGACTTTTGGCTGCACATTACTGCACTCTCTGACCAAAATGGGGAATTTGGGGTTGTGCTTCTTCATGTCCACATAGTGCTTTTCAATGAAGTCTCTGAAACAAACAGAACAAAAAGTAAGCAAAAATGATCCAGATCATAGTTGGGAATTTCAAACCAGAGATTGCGCTGTATCATGCTAATTATGCTCATGGGTGTCATCGAGTTTTGAGAAGATGACCAATACCAGCAATTTCTTTTTTCTGGTCGCTTCCCCTCCACATTCTCCCAAATCTCTCCTAGTGGTGACTGCCTTAATACTGATAATGTAGCCACTGACTATGTGCGCTGTCTACTTTTTGCAAGTTTCTTCAGCACAAAGCGCTGATAGTTCCTTGATCCTTTGGTATAACCCTCTTTCAGGTGTCTAAGTACTCCTGACAAACCTGTCATTTCATTGTACAAAGCCACCTGAAATCGTTTTCAGTTTAGCATGAAAGTTACCTTGCTTGACAGTTTTCTTTAGATTCTATGACATGCTTTATTCTTTGCAGGTATAGATCAAACGTACATCCATTACTTATTTACTATTAAAAGAATCTGGGGGCCGGAATAGCTCAGTTGGTAGAGCGCCGGACTCGTGATCCTGGGGGTTGCAGGTTTGAATTTCGGTACAGGGGATTTTTTCCTCGGAGTTAACATTGGTTCTGACTCCATTCCCCATACAGTCCTTTGAATGAGACTATAAACCGAGGTTCCGTGTGTGAACCCACCCATAACATCTTGCACACACGTAAAATCCCATCACCAACTTTCGGAAGAGAAGGCCAGTTTGGCCGTTGGTATGTATGACACGTTACACAGAGCATGCACCTTCCCCGAAGATGGAGTATGGCTGCCTTAATGGCGGGATGAAAAACGGTCATACACACAAAACTCCACTGCAGTGTCCGCAGGAGCATCAGCCTGCATACGCAGAACGAAAGAAAAGAAAGAAAAGAATCTGGCTTTGATCAAATGTACATCCATTACTATTTACAGAATCTGGCATGGTACTATCAATCGCATTAAGCGCAGAGTCAATCTCAGTCTGGTCTCCTGTAGTCTGCATTTGGTCAGTTTCAACCAGTTTTACATTTGTCTGCACTTAGGATACCTCTAAAACACACAACATGAGTAATACGAACTCCCCAGTTATTCTTTCAAAATTTCATTCATTTATTTTATAAACTTGGCAAGTTCATGCCCTTTCCTTACATGTATCAGGTCAATGTGTAGGGTTAAAATGAAGAGTTAATGATGAATTAACTTCATCTTGCCCATCCATTTTACGACATTCTATCACCATCTTGCCCATCCATTTTAAGATGTTCTATCACCATCTTGCCCATCCATTTAAAGACATTCTAAGCATTCTTACAAACAATCGTCCTACTTCCCTGCGTATATTGCACCTCGGACTCTTTAAACTGTTTAAAGTAGAGCAGAGCGTAACATAAACAATCACTGAAGAAGCTACAAATATGGTAACATACAAGCTCATGCAATGGGCTCCAGGAGAATAGATCCAGTTGTGTACTGTTAAGCATGCTTGATCAGCCTGGTCTTCATACCCAGAAAAAATGTTCACTAAAAGAGTAATTAAAGAAAGAAAGAAGTTAGCCATATGTATACAGAAAACCGAAAAGATCCTCTGTGGCTCCTCAAGCACTGAACACTTGTAAATTAATTATAATACGAATGAGCATTTTGCTTTTTTACTGGAAAAGTCTTGGAATGCCTTTGCTGAGCCAGCCACGCTGAACAATTCTAAAACTTGAAAAATGGTTAGTTTGGCAATAAAAAGCTTACATTAATAAAAAAGAAAAGCTGGGTCAGGATGATAAAACATGAGCCTGTCTAGCAATCAGTGTGTGTGTGTGTCTGTGTTGAGGGAAGGGGACCAGGATTGAGGGTGAGAATAAACTCACTATATTCTGGGCTCCCACTGAGGGAAAAAAAAAAATTCCTGAAATTCTTTGGGGATCTGTGTCATGCTTCCCTCTCCTGGAAAGATCTGGAAACTTTATTTCATAATGGTTCTATCTGATTTTGATATAAATTCAAGCATCAAGTGAACAAGCCTTAAAGCCTTATCATCCACTTTTCATTCCAACCAAAACCAGGTCTGTTTGTTCAAACAAACTGCTTTTTATCAATCTTAAACTTCTGTAGCATTTTGCTGGTGGACGACATCCGAATAAAACAATTTGCTTCAATTCGGTACACAAAATCGTGACTGCACAGTAGTTTGCACAAGATTTCATGACATATCAGTGTCCTCTACTAACATTTACACATGCACACCAGATCTCAACAGATTCTACTGTCACTTGTTTTTTCCTTTATATAATATATATATATATAATATATATATATATATATATTTGGAACTCAAGAAACTGAGATGGACAGGCAAGCAGACAGTCTGAGAAGGTGAGACTACTTGGGCTATATCCACTTGAACCCTTCTGTACTCCGCTGAGTGGAGTACGAAGAAAAAAAAAGGTCTTCTCAAAGATGCATAACAACGGGCACATAGGCAAATATAAAGAAGGCTGATTTTCTGTATTTCCAAAAAAGTAACAATGGGTAAATGTGGATACTGCCAATGAAACGCACAAAACTCCTTATATACATGCCCACCCATATATTCAATACATATATATTGCCTGTGTCATGCACTGCGTGTGTTGCATTATTTACACAACCACTCACCACCATTATGCACAATAAACGGTCCATCGTTACAGACACACCTGCAGTCTTTTATCCACCCTAACATTTGTAAATATATGAAAGAAACATGCCAGTTTCGTAAACAAGAATTACATGAAACCTGGTTAACTGGTTTTTAATCCGTTTTGTATTTTAAAACGACTC